>JAPKLX010000217.1:355-60241 GCA_026898415.1 Leonotis leonurus | reverse complement strand
AATTGATTTAATTACGAATCATCCCAAGATGTATATATTAGCTAGGTATTCTAATCTATGAAAGACTTATAGATATTCTGAGTTATGAATCGAGATATTAATTTAGAAATGTCCCTAGTACATTACCCAAAAATATTTATCCTCAGATTACACGATGACTTAGAAATCACCGAATGATTTATCTAGAAATACAGCTCCTAGACTTATGTTCTAGCCGATCTTTAAGGATCGAGACTAAATCCTCATGATAGCCGAGGATAGTAACTCCTTACCTTTAGAATTTATATGATATGCTCGAGTAATATATCTCACCAGAGATTTATATGAAAGGTTTCGACGAGAGGTCGGATCCGCATCACGAGAACAAGGCAAACACCAATCAAGACCATTCAAGTAGGCTTTTCTTACCCTATGAAAATATATGTGTGTATGCTTTCAAATGAAATGAGATATTTTCAAAAGCACTGTCTTGCCAGAAATGTTTTTGATTTATGTATGATGCCTATCTGTTATACGACAATCGAATTCGGGTTCCAGTGGGTTAGCGTCTCCACTCGAACTAGTGTACACAAAGGACCGTGAGTCATCTAGATGTTGACCGGTCGAGTGTCTGTGGGAAGTGGCCACTTCCCCGGCACATAGAACTTCAGATATGGTTGAATACAAAGAACTAGGACTGCAGTCAATTAGAACTTTCTCAAGAAATGATTTTGTGAACATAGGTGCTTTAGAGACAAAATCCCTATGTTTCACTTGAATGGCTTGGCAGTTATATATGTATGTGTGCGATTTCGGCACGTGTCTACTGAGTACAATTTGTACTCAGCCCTGCATGTATTTCTAAACGTGCAGGATAAGAATGAAGAAGGCGTGGGTGCTTGTCGTGCTTTTGTCGGACTCCATAGTAGCTGACTCTTGGGGGTTCTGCGTGTCTTCATACACGTAGGATTTCGTTATGCGATCCTGAAAGTTCCGCTGCTAGACCTTATGTAGTAGACCGAGACTAAACTCCGTATTCTGTTATGAAATGTAATGAGCTTATGACTCTGACTTCCCGATTTCACGGGTTTGGTCCTTATTTTATGTTATGAAATGAATGATTACCTTCTTCTCTTGTCAATTATTCATTTCGTTGGTCATGTTCCCGGCTTTACTAGAATTAGTAGGAAGCGGGCGTGACAGTCCTGTTGATATTCCAGTTGGGTAATGTCCTGTTGACATTCTTGTTGTGAACATCTTCTGTTTTTGTGTAATAGCCTGGTTGTCCCCTTGTTTGATGGTATTGTCTGTTCCCAGTCTGTTTCACCATCATCTTATGGGGTTGATCTTTCTTGTTTTTAAGATTTATTACTTGATCTGGTATTTGTTTCCTTTCTGGTACAAATCTTATTGTACTCGTGGATTTTTCTGAGTGGCCTGGATATCCTAATCCAGATGTACCCTGTTGTTGCAGGTTGATTAGCAACTTGGCACGTTCATCACTCTTGTAAATCATTTCGTTCCCTTTCTTTATCTTTTCCTCAAAAACATTGTTCCTATTGATGAGGTCTTTAACTTTTGAGTCCAGGGAGTGGAGTCACTATCTTTTCGCTTGGTCTGTTCTTCCAGATCAGCTAGTTGTACTGAGAATTTAGTGTGTGCTTCACTTAAGAACTTTACAGTATCATTCAGCTTTTCATTTTCTTTTATAACTTCAGAGAACAGTTTCTTAATGCTGGTGTAGCTCTTGAACATCTCATTGATTTCATCCCATGTAACTTCTGATTCATCTTCATTTCCTGAATCATAGACAGATTTATTTGTAGATAGAGAAATATATGAGTTTACCTCATTCTGGTCGAGTCCATTATCTAGACCCATATAGCATTCATCCTAATCTTCATCTGTTTCTCCTGCATAAAATGCTTCATCATCTTCTGATGAACTATCTGTTAGATGACTTGAGTTGCTGGAATCTTCTTCTTCTGCTATCATGGCTTTACGTTGAGCTCTTAGTTTTCTATCTCTCTTAGCTCGTAGTTCTTCTCTCTGACCCTTAGATAAGTCTGGGCAATCTGTTTTGAAGTGACCTGTTCTGCCACAGCCTTAACAAGTATAGTCATTAGCATTTTTAATTTTACCATTACCTCTACTTTCTGTTTTGTCATCAGATCGTTCTTCTTCTTTGTTCTTCTGGTATCTACTTTTGTTGTCTTTGTAGAACCTTCGATATTTTCTAGATCTGACTTCCATCTTGTCCATTCTCTTGGCAATCATTGAGAATTCTTTGAGTAACTTATCATATCCTCCTTCTTTTGGTGCTGCAGATGATACTGGTTCATCTATTTTGCACTTCGCTTTGAAGGCAGTCTCTTTCTCCTTCTTTGAGTTGTTCTCGTTCTTCTTACTGGAGGAATGATCTGGTCTGTGAATCCTTCTAATGTCACATTCATGGACAGCTAGATGATCAAATAGTGCTTCTACGGATAGGTTGTTAAAATCAGCACGTAGAGGTTGCATAGCTGAATAAATCTCCCAGCTTGGTGGTAGAGCTCTCAGAATCTTGAGGTTCTTCTCTCTCTGTGTGTATTTATTCTTTTTGAAGGCAGAGACTTCAAGTAGTACTTCAATGAACCTGTTCTTCATCTATTCAATGGTTTCTTCAGGTTTCATTTTGAATTCATCAAACTTGTTACATGCTAGGGACAACTTGTTTTCAATCATTGCTTCCGATCCTAGACTGAGAACTCTCAAAGCTTCCCACATTTCTTTGGCTGTATCAAGATCTTGGATCTTAGCCAGATGGACTCCTTTTACAGTACTGGAATAACTCCTTTGGCAAAATCATCGAGATTTGCTTCTCTTCTTTCTTCAGGTGTGTACTTTCTGGGATCTTTTAGTACATCCTCTTTGACTACTCCTATTTCAGTGATACGAGTTGTTTCTTCAGTGATGGCTAATGGTCCTTCTTAAATTACCTTCCACATTAGGCAGTCATGAGCCTTGAGACACATCTTGATTCTGAAACTCCACTCTCTGTAACCTTGGATGCAGAATTCTTCGCATGCCCTGATAAAAGATGACTCCATAATGACAGATAGGATGCAGATGATGAAAAGAATTTCTAGATCTATTCAAGTTGACCACGTAGGTATTAACCTTGTGAAACAAAACAATGGTCTTATGAACCACTGCTCTGATACCACTTGTTGGTCCCGAAAGAGCAAAGTTTGGTGTATGGGGGGGGGGGGGGAATACACCAAATACATACTTTTCAGTTTACTTGACTAATTTTAATAAGAGAGATTTAAGCTTTCTGTATTACTGATTGCTCAAGGTGTCAGACCAGATCGATTAACTAATCGATCTTGTTCTGTCCAAGCAGATTCTCTCAAGTGAGTAACACAAAGCACAAAGTAAGAGTAATCTTATTCTCCACAGTGTGTTGTGTGCGGAATAGTGGTGTATTTAGTCGGTGCTCTTTGTTTAGAAAATCTTTGAAAGCTTAATCGAGTATTTAGAGAATTGATTAAGAATGCAGTTTGAATGAGTATGACAGATAGAGAATAAAACAACTAGAATCTAAATGCAGAAAGTAAATAACGTAGTTATTTTACGTGGTTCAGGAAACCCCTACGTCCACGGTCTAATCCAAACTGGATTAGATATCCACTACTAGGATACTATTCTTATTTATACTCGCTGAGAACGAGCCACAAGTTTCAAGTACAATCCTGATTGAAACTTATGCACGAATAAGGGTCGTGTCCCTTTACAACTTACAGAAAACTACTGTAAACAGAATATCTTCACGTTAATCCACTAGAAAGCTACTAGCTAGCAAAGATCTCCTTCTTCTCTCGATAAGACAGACTTGAATCGAGGTTTGATTGATGTGATTACGATCACGAACGGTTTGAAGCTTTTGTCGGACGTGAGATAAGATTGCTTGAGAATGTTTTTCCAATGTAGCGCATATCACACATTCAGACTTTAAAGCTCCAACTATATATAGGCTTTGAATTTGAAATTCTAGCCGTTTGTTGATTGGCGTGATTTGATTGTGGATTGCCAATTAATCTTTTTCATCATATCTCTTCTTTCCTTGTAGAGTCGTTGACTGAATCTTCTATGTATGGAAAGGAGATCGATTGTGATTACTTTCCTTCTTCAAGTCAATCAGGGATTCTCCTTCCAATTTTCAATGGAGGGACTTTAATACTGACGTGGTAAGTGGATATGATGAGTAGGACAATGTCATCTGGTGGTTTTGATAGCTCTATCGATCTGTTGCTACTTCTGTCTGGTTGGTTCAACTCTTTTTGTCTGGTTGAAATCTTCTGGTTAAGCCCTTTCTGGTTTTAATGCCTTTCTGGTTGAGTACAGATAAAGCACTTTCTGGTTGAGCTTTTTCTGGTTGAACAACTTTCTGGTTGAACAATTTTCTGGTTGAACAGCTTTCTGGTTGCACAACTTTCTGTTTTGAGACTCTCTGGTTCAACTTTCTGTTAAGGTTGATATGCTTCAGCTTTCTGTTTGAGACTCTCTGGTTCAACTTTCTGTTAAAGTTGATATTCTTCAGCTTTCTGTTTGAGACTCTCTGGTTCAACTTTCTGTTAAAGTTGATATGCTTCAGCTTTCTGTTTGAGACTCTCTGGTTCAACTTTCTGTTAAAGTTGATATTCTTCAGCTTTCTGTTTGAGACTCTCTGGTTCAACTTTCTGTTAAAAAATAGACCAAGAAGTAGCGCAGAACATGAAATAAATCTAAGTGAGTTTTCGAGAGTACATCATCAAAACTTAAAATAGTTGTGGGGTTCCCAACAGTATCAAAAATGATCTGGTTACCGTTAGCACATAATTGACTTACTGAAAATAGATTGTGACTAAGACCCTCAACATATGATACATTTGTGATAGTAGTCTTGCCAACTTTGATGTTTCCATATCCTCTTGTGTATCCTTTTGAATTATATCCAAAGGTGACCTAAGGTCCTGGTTTTTCAATATAATCTGATAGTAGATTCTTGTCACATGTCATGTGCTTCGAACATCAACTATCAATTATCCAAATTGCTCCTCTTGCTATTTTGTTCCTTCTTGCAGTCTTCTGATCCTGCAATTAATTAAATTTAGCTACCCTTCAACGTTTGGGTGCTTGGTTATTAGCAAATGTTCCTTTTTGAATCCAGGACATTTTTGGGTTAGGAACAGAGGTATAGCAAGTAATAGTTTTCCCATCATCAACAACTTTAGACAGAGAATGAAATACAGATGGATGGTGTCTCTCTATTCCATCATTTTTCAATCCTTTCTTATTGGGTATTGTCCTGTTGACATTTTTGTTGGGTAATGTCCTGCTGACATTCTTTTTATGAACACGATCTGTTTCTGTGTAACGAGCTAGTTGACCATTTGTTTGGTGGTATTGTCTGTATCTGGTCTCCTTCTGTTGGTCCCGAAAGAGTAAGGTTTGGTGTATGGGGGGGGGGGGGGAATACACCAAATACAAACTTTTTGGTTTACTTGAAAAATTACCAGAGAGTTCATGCTATTCTGTATAAGAAATTGCTCGGCAGATGACTAAAAAGATTGATACACAGATCGATACTAATTTAGTCCAAACAGATTACTCTCTTAGTGAAGACACTTAGTCAATAATAAGAGTGATCTTATTACTTTCTAAGTATTGTGCGTGCGGAATAATGGTGGATATAATGAGGGCTCTTGTTAAGAAAACCTTAGGAATTATTCAGATTGTTAAGCAGATTGATTGAGATGCAGATATATATGATAGTGCAGAAGGTTAGAATAATAAACAACTGAAAGTAAATATGCAGAACGGTAAAGAACACAATTGTTTAACGTGGTTCGGGAAATCCCTACGTCCACGATCTGGTCAAAACTAGACCAGATTATCCACTACTGGGATACTCTGCTTGTTTATACTCGTGGAGAACGAGTCACAAGTATCAATTAAAGTTAGAGAGATACTTATGCACGAAATAAGGGTCGTGTCCCTTTACAACAAATTACCTCTACGTTACCACTAAAATCTACTAGCTAGTAGGGTGATCTCCTTTCTCTCGATAAGACAGACTTGAATCGAGGTTGTGTTGGTGTGATGTAATATCACAGTTTGAAGCTCTTAGTCTGGATTACAGATCGCTTGAGAGTGTGTTTTCAGTGTAGCTCGCGTGCGTGTTATATCTCTCCAGACCATGGCTCCAAATATATATAGGCATTGAATTTAAAATTCTATCCGTTGTTGATTGGCATGAGATTGATTGTCGATTCCCAATCAAAGATATCCATCATATCTGTTCTTGCCATGTAGAGAATGCTGACTCAATCTTTAAGTTTATGGAAAGCAGATTACTAACGGTCTTCTTTCCTACTTAGTGACAATCGAATATTCTCTTTCCAATCCCTGTTGGATGGACTTCATTATTGACGTGGCAAGATGGTATGATGTGTAGGATGATGTCATCTGGTGGTTTGATGACTCTATCGATCTGGCGCTTCGCTGTAACTATCGATCTGGTCGCTGTCTCTTACAGCAGATCGATTCCTTTTTGGCGTGAAATCTTGACCTTCATCCTATACTATTTTGAGACTGACTTCTATAGGAATGTTTCCTTTACATTTCAAGTCATGTCCTAATCCGTTCTATAACAGGATTCACTTTATATCTAGTGATCTGTTTTACACGTAGAACAGTTTAAACTCTAAGACAGCTAAGTGTGTTTCGAAAGACCATCATCAAAACTAAATATATTTGGGTTCCCAACAATTTTCCCCTTTTTGATGATGTCGAAACCAAACTTTACAATAATGTCCTAGCAACTCTTTTAAGAGTGATCAGGTTTGATGACCTGAATGATTTTTATTCGTTATTAGGTTATAACGATTTTAAGACAGTTTATGTGTGTTCTGGACAATAAGAATTTGTCATCAGAAACTTCTATGAACTTCATATATATAAGAGTCAAGATAGATTGAAATGCATAAGAAAAAAAAAAACAGAAGATACAGATCATAGTAATATGAAGAGATGTAGCTATCTGCTCTTCCTTTTCTCATCTGGAAGTTTCTTCATCTTCGCCCTGGTCTCATCCGATATTAGGTGGACACTCTCATAAACCCCTTCTCTCACCCTTATGTAGTCAGGGTCTTCTGCATCAACCTTGTAGCCTCTATTCTCCGCCAGTTGGTTTATGAAAGTGAGCAAAAATGTTTTGTCGGGCAGATCAGTCCCTGGAATGTTGGGGCACGATCTGAACTCCTTCTCCGGGGCAGTGATCTGGATTTTAGCTTTATCTGCAGCCTTCCTTATTTCTTCAACCAGATCCATTGCATCATTTAGCTCCAGATAACGGTCAAAGGCCTCATTCGGAGTTCCTTCGATGTATGCAGGCTCTTTTAGGAAGTATCTGCACATAATGAAAGCGTTCTTGAGTCCTTCCCACCCATCTCTTAGATGGACTGGGACCCAGTTGGTCTCTCCAGATGATCTGATGAGAGCAGAAGGCCAACTGGATCCAGAGCGTTTCTTTTTCTTTAGGGGTTGGCTCGATCTGCTGGAGGATTTAGACTTTTGAGTTTGAGCAGATGGAGCAGATGTTGGGACAGATGGTGGACTTGAGGTTTCTGGTGCTATCTGTAGCTCAGGTTGAGCCTTCTCCTTTTTATCTATAGCATCAGATGATTGCAGCTTCCCCTTCGCAACTGCTGCTTTCTTTCCCTTCCCAGACCCTTCCCCCTTTTCGACATCATCAACAATCATATTGATGATTGCCCTGAGGGAGGTGATCTCTTCTTTCATTGCTTTAGCTTCCTTGTCAGATTCGATCCTATGTGTAAGCAGGGAGGTGATGTTGAGATTGGAGTCATCGATCTGCTTTTGAAAAGATGTCTTTGCTTTGAGCAGATCAGCTTTGTAGCTCTCTAGGTCTTCCTAGACGATCCCAAGGTCGTTAAAGTATGTTTCAATCATTGTTTTTGTAGGATAGCGCAGGTCGCTCAACTTTCTCTCGACAAAATTGTTGCCATCTAATTCGAATTGCCTAAACATGGCTCTGGTGTGAGCATTGGCTTCTTTTACTACATCTACTGCTATGTCGTCGGTCTGTTCTTTGACAATGGTGTGAACCATGTCTTTTTCTTTCTCTGCAAAGGCAGTTACTATCTTGTATATCTCCTTAACTTTGAGCTCTGTTGTGAATAGACTTTGATCGATCTGTGCCTTCCTTTCTTCGGCAGCAGCTCGATCATCATCCATCTTTTTGCTGAGCTCTTCAATCTTCAGTCTGCATATCCTTCTCAAATCAGAGTCAACCTGGTCAACGTGAGTTTTCAGATGGTTGTTGAACTCTGTGAGAATGCGAATTGCTTCATCTTGTACGGTGGAGAGGGTGCCATACATGTACTGATCCACCTTTCTGGAGATTAAGTCCCTGACTTGAGAATTTGACAGTGATTGATGCTGCGTCATCAATATGTCCTCCAGATTGGTCATCTCCACATAGTCTTCCATCGTAGCTGCGACAGCTGGGGTATAGATATCATCTGTCTGTATACCTCCCACCCGCTGTCCAGCTGGTTCATGTTCTGCTGGGGCTTGATCAACAGCTGCACTTGGAATGGTGATTTTCTCAGCTGGTTCCCCCTCAGCCTGTGCAGTGAGGTTTGCTGTTTGGTCTCCAGCATCAGCCAAGTGCTGATCTGGTTCAGTTTCTGTTGGAGCTACACCCAGTTGGTGTTGTTCTGCTTCAGCTCTTGTTTCCTCCAGAACTTCTTCTTCAATGCTGTCATAAAAATCCAGCATATTGGCCTCTTCATAAGCAGATCGAAGATCAATCTGCAGTTCATTTGCTTCATATTTGGACATGCCAAGGATATCTGGCTTGTATGTTTCCCTGAGCTCAGCTATGGAAGAAGCAGTGAAGATGTTGAGCAGGGTGGCCTCTTCAACCTTCAGTGCGTGTATGGATCTGGTTCTGAGCAGGACGTCCAAGACATAAAACTCTTTATCTTTCACGAGCAACAGAAATTTGAGCCGTCTGGCCGCTTCATATGTTTCTGGGGTGAGTTGGATCCCAGGGAAAGTTCGAAGAATAGAGTGATCTGCCTCTGTTTCCAACATTTTTACCACTGTCTCTGCCTTCTTTAATTCCTCCTCCTCATCTGTAGACTCCTCTTCTCCCTCAACCTCCTCATCAATCTGTTCTAGAGGTTCTGCAGATGATGGACTTGTGGTGTGAGTGGGGGAGAAATCTTTGATCTGGCTGGGGTCCAAGGATGAAATGGGAGCTACATCCTCTGGTTGTCCACCCACCAAGACCTCTTCCTCCTCAACCTCCTGTTGAGGGAGAATGGTTTCTGTAGCTGCAGGTACTTCAGCCTGGACTTCATCAGCTAGTTTCTGAAGTCTTCTGCGTTTGGGTTTGGGTGGCTGGGCTGCTGTGGAGGTGTCAGTGTCAATAGAGCTGGCTCTTCTGGTCACTCTTTTGGGAGGAGTCCTTTTAGAGGGCTTGTCTTTTGTTACCCTTGATTTTGTGGCCTTCTCAGTTGGGGCAGTAGGTGGGATCCAGATGGGGTTAGAACTACCCATCTCTGTCAGTGCATTTGCCACCACAGGGTCTGTCACCCTTGCAAGTAAGTTAGCAGAGATGCCCATTGACATCTCGATCTGGTGCTGGTCCTCTGGGAAGTGAAGTCTGGTGTTAAACTCAACAAGTGTATCCCACTGGTGTTGTGGAAAGAAGGATTCCAGCATGAAGCTGATTTTGGTGGAGTGCCTCAAGCTGCTCCTTTTCAATTCAATCCCTGGTTTGCTTCCTTTAACAAACATGATCATCTTGGCCTCCTTAGCCAAGAGATCAAACAATATCCTGCTCCAATTAACAGGTAGGTTAAGGACGATGGCAGCCTGGATTTTAAATTTCTCTGGGGTAACCTGGTCATAAGACCCATTATGGTTCAGGAAGATTCGCTGTACGAACTCGAACAAGATCCTGAACTCTGGTGCGAGAAGGGCTCGGGTGAACATCTTGTTCATATACCGTATTGGTACTATCATCACCATCTCTACAGCCTCCTGAAGCTGTTCTTCTGTTAGATCTCCCAGGTCAAGACCTGCATCCTTCAACTTATAAACGTCATTAATGATGTTTATGACCTTGTAAGTGGTGTTACTGATGGTGTTCCCCTTGCTAACCCTTATGGTTGCCTCGTTTCCACCTTTCTCGCCCTGCCACGAGAGGTAGAAGGCGGCGACTTCTTTAGGTAAGAAGTGGACTGGATGGGAAGTGATGATATTGTGAAACCCTATAGGAAATCAAGCCAGTATATGTGAGCACTATCCTTCCATCAATAAAGTATGAGTGCCCAAAACAGAATCTAGCATTTTATATCATAGTACCAGTAAACATATACACGCAAAGAAGATGGTTTCAATACGAGTTTTGAGAAATATCATAGCAAACATGATATAGGGCAGTTAAGGATAAATAACAACACATAAATATTAAACCTTTGCAGCGTCGAATAAGATCGAATGCCTTGTCCAGTTTATGAAACCCGAAGGTATCAAGAACTGCGAAAAGGTCTTGATGAATGTATGGTTTCAGGAAGTTTGCTTGCTCAAGAAAAACAGATGATTTGGGTGCCATATTTACTAAACCAGAGTAATTTTCGAAGGTAGAGAAAATTGGAAAGGAGAAAATTTTTTGCTAAGTGTTCGAGGATTATAAGTGAGTGATAGACGTAACGACTTATCAGTTATATAAGCGAATGAGGGGATAAATAAAGTAATAAGAAATTTAGAAAACCTTCCCTTTTTCAGTTTTTCCCGCCTTTCCATGGTATAGGGTTGCAGTCTATTACCGCCTCTAATGATCGTATGATGCACGCACTTTTGATCGTGGGGTTGAGAAGTGGGGCGTGTTTGTTTTGCACTGTGGAAAAGCTTATTTTTTCTTGGTTTGGTGAATATCTTCTTGATCACAGTTCCCAAACATAGTATCAATCATCACAAAAATAAAAGATTTGATATATAGTGTCAGGAAATAGATATACGATATAATTAGTCGTCGTATATAGTTGACTTTTCCCCCTTAACCAAGTAATGGGATAATTAATAAGAAATATTAATTTAATATCCACATGGCTGCTAGTCATCTGGTCCAGATCGATCTCCCAATTAACAGACTATTGTTAATAACATCGATCTGGTTATGCCACTTTCCAATCTGAACATCAATCTAGTGTGATGACCTTTAAATAATTCCCAATTGGAATTTGATTGATCTGTTTGAAAATTAACATGTCCTTAGTGATCTGGTGTCAATTCCCAGTTGGAATTTTTGACGATCTGGTCTTTATCAATCTGGTTTTAATTCCCTGTTGGAATATTGAGCTTAATTTGATCTAAGTCAATCTGGTCCTTTCTTCCAGATTCAATAGACCTAGTTTACCACAAAGCGTTTTAAATCTTTCTTCTGGTAATGCTTTGATAAGGATGTCAACTCTCTGTACTTCAGTGTGTATCTTCTCGATCTGTACATGTTTTCTTTCAACATGATCTCTTATAAAGTGATGTCTCACATCTACATGTTTGCATCTGGTGTGCAAAACAGGATTATGTGAGATTGCTATAGCACTTGAGCTGTCACAGAAGATGGGTATTTCCTTGACATCAATCTCATAATCTTTAAGCTGTTGTCTTAGCCAAAGTATTTGTGCACAACAACTTCCAGCTGCCATATATTCTGCTTCTGTGGTAGATGTGGCAACAGATGTCTGTTTCTTTGAGAACCACGAGATCAGTTTACTCCCTAAAAATTGATATGTACCAGATGTTGACTTTCTGTCCAGCTTGCATCCAGCATAGTCTGAATCTATGTATCCAGTTAGTTCAAAATTGTCTTCACATGGGTACCATAATCCAATATGGGTTGTTCCCTTAAGATATCTTAATATCTTCTTAGCTGCTTCCATGTGAGACTCTTTGGGGTTTGCTTGATATCTTGCACATACTCCTACTGCAAATGTGATGTCAGGTCGACTGGCAGTTAGGTAGAGTAATGATCCTATGATCCCTCTATATTGTGTAATATTGGTTGGTTTTCCTTCTGGATCAGGATCAATTTTCCCATTGATCTGCATTGGGATTTTAACTGGATTGCTATCTTTTAACCCAAATTTGGTTAACAGATCGTTGATGTATTTTGTTTGATTAATGAAGATATCATCTGGTAATTGCTTGACCTGCAAACCTAAAAAGAAGCTCATTTCTCCCATCATGGTCATTTGGTACTTATTTTTCACAAGTTCAGCAAATTTGTCACACAGATAGGTAGATTGAGATCCAAAAATTATGTCATCTACATAGATCTGGACTAAGAGAATGTTTTCTTTGACTTTGATGATAAACAAAGTCTTGTCAACAGATCCTCTTCTGAATCCAGATTCTAGTAGGAATGTTGATAATGTCTCATACCAAGCTCTAGGGGCTTGTTTAAGACCATAGACTGCTTTAGCCAGTCTGTATACTTTCTGATTCGGATCTGCTTCTTCAAATCCAGGTGGCTATTCCACATATACTTCCTCTTCAAGGATACCATTTAGGAATGCACTTTTGACATCCATCTGGTATACCTTGAATCTTTTGTATGCAGCATATGCTAAAAACCGCCTTATTGCTTCTAGTCTGGCTACTGGTGCAAATGTTTCATCAAAATCAATGCCTTCTTGTTGATTATAGCCTTTAGCTACTAATCTGGCTTTGTTTCTGACGACTTCACCATTTTCATCCCGTTTATTTTTGAATACCCATTTTACACCTATAACTCCTTGGTGTTTGGGTCTGTCTACGAGATACCAGACCTCATTCCTTTTGAACTAATTGAGTTATTCCTGCATAGCAGTTATCCAATCTGCATCTTGTAGTGCTTCATGTGCATCAGATGGTTCAATGCGAGAGAGATAACAGCTAAGTAATGCACTTTCTCCATGCATTCTTCTTGTTCTCACACGATCTGATGGGTTCCCAACAATCTGTTCTGGTGGATGATCTTGTATCCATCTCCTTCTCCTGGTTATCTCTTCATCGAATATCTCAGGATCAGGTTGATCTGTTGGTTCCTCAAATTCAGGGTGTGCTGTTGATGATGCTTGGAATGGATTCTCATCTGGTTCTACTTCTGTATTTAAATTTCCAGACTGATCTGTATCTGTGATGATTGTTTCATTGCTTTCTGTTGGTGATCTGTTTTCATCAATAGGTGGAGTATCAATTTCTTCATCAACTCTCTTAGAGTTCCAGATTAGAATGTCTTCTAGGAGTATTTCATTCCATTTTCTAGTAGTCATCTGGTTGTCTGTTTGTCCTTCATCTAATGACATGTACTCAATAATAGACTCATCAAAAACAACATGAGGTGTTACCTCCACAATATGAGATTTCTTATTGTAGACTCGATATGCTTTACTAACATCAGAATATCCCAAAAATATCCCAAGGTCAGTTTTGCTATCAAAGGTCTTCAATTGAGATTTCCCATTATTGTGTATGTAACACAGACAACCAAAAGTGTGAAAGTAAGAGATCTTAGGCTTTCTGTTGTTCCAGATCTCATAAGGGGTCTTTCCATGTCTGAGTGTTATTGATGATCTGTTCTGAGTATAGCAGGCTGTGTAGATCGCTTCTGCCCAGAATTTCTTGGGTAGTTTGGTGGCATTCAACATGGTACGAGCTGTTTCCTTGAGTGATCTGTTTCTCCTCTCAACAACTCCATTCTGTTGAGGTGTTCTGGCAGTTGAGGTTTGATGAGTGATTCCCATCTTGTCACAGTATGCTTCAATCTTTTGGTTGAGAAACTCTGTTCCTCGATTTGTTCTGATAGTGGTTACACTCAATTCCTTCTGTTTGGTGATCTTGTGTAGAAAATCAGGGAGTTTGTCAAGAGTCTCTTTCTTCTTTAACAGAAAGATGACCCAAGTGAATCTCGAGTAATCATCTATGATTACTAAGGTGTATTTTCTCCATTTATACTTAGAAGTTTGACTGGTCCAAATAAATCCAGATGCAAGAGCTCTAGTATTCTTGATGTTGAGTGATCTGTTTTGCTTGAAAAAGATGATCTGGTTTGCTTTCCAGCTTGACAAGCATCACATATATGATCTTTATCATATACTTGATCTGGTAGTCCTTCCACTAATCTTTCTTTAGCAATCTTGTTGATTGACTTGAAGTTTAGGTGGCTTAATCTTCTATGCCATAACCAGCTGGTTTCTGATATAGTCTTGGTGACTAAACAGGTCTCGATCTGGTTTGTCCACTGGACAATGTATAATCTATCCTGCAGTTTACCGGTAAGGAGTATTTCATCTCCTTCCTTATTCTTCACCAGACAGTTGTTAGTATAAAAAACAATCTGATTACCGTTAGCACAGAACTGACTTACAGAAAACAGATTGTGACTAAGACCCTCAACATATTATACATTAGTGATAGTGGTCTTGCCAACTTTGATGTTTCCATACCCTCTGGTATATCCTTTTGACTTACATCCAAAAGTGACTTGTGGTCCTGGTTTCTCTATGTAATCTGATAGTAGGTTCTTGTCACATGTCATATGTTTTGAACAACCACTATCTATTATCCAGATTGTTCCTCTTGCTACCTTATTCCTTCTTGCAGTCCTTTGATCCTGCATTTAATCAAACTTAGCTACCCTTCAACGTTTGGGTGCTTGATTATTAGCAAATATTCCTTTACGAATCCAGAACATTTTAGGGTTAGGAACAGAAATATAGCAGGTAATGATGTTCCCTTCATTGTCAACTTTAGATAGAGAGTGAATTTCAGACGGATGAAATCGTTCTGTTTCACCATTCTTCAAGTTGTTCGTATTATGGAGTGTCCTGTTGACAATTTTTGTCCTGTTGACATTTGCCTTGTGAAGATGATTTGTTTCTGTGTAGTGAGCTGGTTGTCCCTTTGTTTGATGATACTGCCTGTTCTTCGCATCTTTTATTATCATCTTTTGAGGATAACCTTTCTTGTTTTTCAAGTCTTTTACTTGATCTTGAATTTGCTTCCTTTCTAGTACAAATCTTGTGGTTCCTGAGGACTTTTCTGAGTGACCTGGATATCACTTTTGTAGATCATTTCTTTGCCTTTCTTGATCTTCTCCTCAGCAACGTTGTTTCTTATAACCAAATCCTTCACTTTTGAATTAAGTGAATGAATCTCACTTTCTTTTCTCTTGATCTGTTCTTCCAGATCGTTAATTTTAGCAACAAATTGTGTATTTGCTGTGCTCAAAATCTGCTCAGATTTCTTTAGTCTATCATTCTCTTCAACAACTTCTCTAAACAGTCTCTTGATGCTTGAGTAGCTTTTGAACATTTCATTGACTTCATCCCATGAGTATTCAGCTTGATCTTCATTTTCCTGTTCCAGATCGTTATTATTTGAGGAATTTGAACAGCAAGAATTTACCTCAACTTCATCTAGGCCGTTGTCTAGTCCCACATAGCATTCATTCCAACTTTCTTCGTCATTAGCAACGAAAGCTTCATCATTTTCTGATGAGCTATCTGAAAAATGACTCGAACTGCTTGAGTTCTGTTCAGCTATCATGGCCTTGCGCTCATATTTGAGCTTTCGATCTCTTTTAGCTCTCAGCTCTTCTCTTTAACTTCTGGACAGATCAGGACAATCTGTTTTGAAGTGACCTGTTCTGCCACATCCAAAGCAAGTGTAATCTGTAGAGCTAGAGGTCTTTGTAGTTTTTGCAGTCTGCTGCTTGGATTCATTCTTATCATCAAATCTATCATTGTCATGCTTCTTATTGAAGTTTTTCTTGTTATCATTGTAGAAGTGTCTGTATTTCTTTGATCTGATCTCCATCTTGTCCATTCTTTTGGCGATCATTGCAAACTCTTTTAAAAGTTTGTCGTAGCTTTTCTCTTCATCTGGTGAACAAGGTTCAGATGGATCATCTGTTTTGCTCTTTGCTTTGAAGGCAACTTCTTTGTCCTTCTTAGAGCTGCTTTCTACCATTTTGGACAGATGATCTGGTCCTCGAATTCTTTGAATGTCACATTCATGACCTTCAAGATGATCAAATAATGCTTCTGTAGACAGATCATTGAAATCTGCACGAAGAGGTTGCATTGCAGCATAGATCTCCCAGCTTGGTGGAAGTGCTCTAAGTACTTTCATATTCTTCTCCCTTTGAGTATATTTGTTCTTATTGAACGCAGATATCTCAAGGAGGATTCCAATGAATCTCATCTTCATCTACTCTATTGTCTCGCCTGGTTTCATTTTGAATTCATCATATTTGTGGCAGGCAAGAGACAGCTTGTTCTCAATCATTACTTCAGATCCTAGACACAAGTCTCTTAGGGCTTCCCACATCTCTTTGGCAGTATCCAGATCTTGGATTTTCGCCAGATGTACTCCTTTGACTGTGCTAGAGATAATTCCTTTTGCGAAGTCATCCAGATTGGCTTCGCATCGTTCTTCTGCAGTATACTTTCTTGGATCCTTGGGAACTATCTGTGTAGTTACACCGGTTGCATTGGTCACTGTCACTTCTTCGGTGATCTGTAGTGGACCTTCCTCAATGACTTTCCACATCAGATAGTGATGGGCCTTGAGTGCCATCTTGATTCTGAAGCTCCATTCTCTATAACCTTGGATAGAGAATTCTTCGCAAGCCCTGACAACAGATGACTCCATAGCAGATAGAATGCACGTGAATGAAAATAGGTTTTCCTAGATCTATTCAAGTTGACCACGCAGGTATTAACCTTGTGAAACAAAAACAATGGTCGTTTGAACCACTGCTCTGATACCACTTGTTGGTCCCAAAAGAGCAAGGTCTGGTGTATGGGGGGGGGGGGGAATACACCAAATACAAACTTTTTGGTTTACTTGACAAATTACCAGAGAGTTCAAGCTATTCTGTATAAGAAATTGCTCGGCAGATGACTAAAAAGATTGATACACAGATCGATACTAATTTAGTCCAAACAGATTACTCTCTTAGTGAAGACACTTAGTCAATAATAAGAGTGATCTTATTACTTTCTAAGTATTGTGCGTGCGGAATAATGGTGGATATAATGAGGGCTCTTGTTAAGAAAACCTTAGGAATTATTCAGATTGTTAAGCAGATTGATTGAGATGCAGATATATATGATAGTGCAGAAGGTTAGAATAATAAACAACTGAAAGTAAATATGCAGAAAGGTAAAGAACATAGATGTTTAACGTGGTTCGGGAAATCCCTACGTCCACGATCTGGTCAAAACTAGACCAGATTATCCACTACTAGGATACTCTGCTTGTTTATACTCGTGGAGAACGAGTCACAAGTATCAATTAAAGCTAGAGAGATACTTATGCACGAAATAAGGGTCGTGTCCCTTTACAACAGATTACCTCTACGTTACCACTAGAAATCTACTAGCTAACAGGGTGATCTCCTTTCTCTCGATAAGACAGACTTGAATCGAGGTTGTGTTGGTGTGATGTAATATCACAGTTTGAAACTCTTAGTCTGGATTACAGATCACTTGAGAGTGTCTTTTCAGTGTAGCTCGCGTGCGTGTTATATCTCTCCAGACCATGGCTCCAAATATATATAGGCATTGAATTTAAAATTCTAGCCGTTGTTGATTGGCATGAGATTGATTGTCGATTCCCAATCAAAGATATCCATCATATCTGTTCTTGCCATGTAGAGAATGCTGACTCAATCTTTAAGTTGATGGAAAGCAGATTGCTAACGGGCTTCTTTCCTACTTAGTGACAACCGAAGATTCTCTTTCCAATCCCTGTTGGATGGACTTCATTATTGACGTGGCAGGATGGTATGATGTGTAGGATGATGTCATCTGGTGGTTTGATGACTCTATCGATCTGGCGCTTCGCTGTAACTATCGATCTGGTCATCGATCTGGTCGCTGTCTGTTACAGTAGATCGATTCCTTTTTGGCGTGAAATCTTGACCTTCATCCTATACTATTTTGAGACTGACTTCTATAGGAATGTTTCCTTTACATTTCAAGTCATCTCCTAATCCGTTCTATAACAGGATTCACTTTATATCTAGTGATCTGTTTTACACGTAGAACAGTTTAAACTCTAAGACAGCTAAGTGTGTTTCGAAAGACCATCATCAAAACTAAATATATTAGGATTCCCAACACCTTCATCATCATCTTCTGGGGATGATATTTCTTGTTCCTTAGATCTATTACTTGATCTGGTATTTGCTTCCTCTCTGGTATGAAGTTTATGGTTCCAGAAGATTTTTCTAAGTGACCTGGATACCCTAGACCAGATGTGCCCTTTTGCTGCAGATTGATTAGCAGCTTGGCACGTTCATCAATTTTGTAGATCATCTCTTTGCCTTTCTTTATCTTTTCTTCAGCTACGTTGTTTCTATTGATGAGATCTTTGATCTTAGAGTTCAATGTGTGGATCTCTCCATCTTTTCCTTTGATCTGTTCTTCTTGATCAACTATTTGGGCAACGAATAGAGTGTTGGCTGTGCTCAGTATTTGTTCTGATTTCTCCAGCCTATCATTTTCTTCTACGACTTCTCTAAACAGTCTCTTGATGCTCGAATAGCTTTTGAACATCTCATTTACTTCTTCCCATGAATAATCAGATTGATCTTCAACTTCCTGTTCCAGATCATTATCATTTGAAGAATTTGAATTGCAAGAGTTTACCTCGACTTCATCCAGACCGTTGTCTAGTACCACATAGCATTCATCCCAGCCTTCTTCGTCATTAGCAAAGAATGCTTCATCATTTTCTGATGAGCTGTTTGAAAAATGACTCGAGCTGCTAGAGTCTTGTTCAGCTAGCATGGCCTTCCGCTCATATTTGAGTTTTCTATCTCTTTTAGCTCTTAGCTCTTCTCTTTGGCTTTTGGAGATATCAGGACAATCTGTTTTGAAGTGACCTGTTCTGCCACAACCAAAACAGGTATAATCTGTTGAGTTAGATGATTTTGAGGTTTTACCTGTCTGCTGTTTTGATTCATCCTTGGTATCAGATCGATCATTGTCACGCTTCTTGTAGAAATTTTTCTTGTTATCTTTGTAGAAACGTCTATATTTCTTCGATCTGACTTCCATCTTGTCCATGCGTTTTGCGATCATAGCAAACTCTTTTAGTAATTTGTCATAACCTTTCTCTTCATCTGGTATAGAAGGTTCAGAAGGTTCATCTGCTTTGCTCTTCGCTTTAAAGGCTACTTCTTTATCCTTCTTTGAGCTGCTTTCTGCCTTTTTGGACAGATGATCTGGTCCACGAATTCTTTGTATATCACATTCATGGCCTTCAAGGTGATCAAATAAGGCTTCAGTAGATAGTTCATTAAAGTCTGCACGAAGAGGTTGCATTGCAGCATATATCTCCCAACTAGGTGGAAGTGCTCTGAGTACTTTCATCTTCTTTTCTCTTTGAGTATATTTGTTCTTATTGAACGCTGATATCTCAAAGAGAATTCCAGTGAATCTATCTTCATTTGCTCTATGGTCTCACCTGGTTTCATCTTGAATTCATCATATTTGTTGCAGGCAAGAGACAGCTTGTTCTCAATCATGACTTCAGATCCTAGACACAAATCTCTTAGGGTTTCCCACATCTCTTTGGCAGTATCCAAAACTTGGATTTTGGCCAGATGTACCCCTTTGACTGTGCTAGATATGATCCCTTTAGCAAAGTCATCCAGATTGGCTTCGAGACGTTCCTCTGCAGTATATTTCCTTGGATCTTTTGGAACAGTCTATGTAGTTACACCAGTTGAGTTGGTTACCGTCACTTCTTTAGTGATCTGTAGTGGGACATCTTCGATAACTTTTCACATCAGATAGTGATGGGCTTTGAGTGCCATTTTGATTCTGAAGCTCCATTCTCTATATCCTTGGATGGAGAATTCTTCACACGCCCTAACAACAGATGATTCCATAGCAGATAGTATGCATGTGAATGAAAAAAAGATTTTCCTAGATCTATTCAAGTTGACCACGAAGGTTTTAACCTTAAGAAACAAAAACAATGGTCGTTTGAACCACCGCTCTAATACCACTTGTTGGTCCCGAAAGAGCAAGGTTTGGTGTAAACACTTAGACAATAATAAGAGTGATCTTATTATTTTCTAAGTATTGTGTGTGCGGAAATATAGTGGATTTAATGAGTGCTCTTATTTAGAAAACCTTAAGGATTAATCAGATCATTAAGCAGATTGATTGAGATACAGATTATATGATAGTGCAGGTGGTTAGAGTAATAAACAACTGAAAGTAAAAATGCAGGAATATAAAGAACACAGTTGTTTAACGTGGTTCGGGAAAACCCTACGTCCACGATCTGGTCAAAACTAGACCAGATTATCCACTACTAGGATACTCTTCTTCTATATACTCGTGGAGAACGAGTCACAAGTATCAATCAAAGCTAGAATGATACTTATGCATGAAATAAGGGTCGTGTCCCTTTACAACAGATTACCTCTACGTTACCACTAGAAAACTACTAGCTAGCAGGGTGATCTCCTTTCTCTCGATAAGACAGACTTGAATTGAGGTTGGATTGGTGTGATGTAGAATCACAAGTTATTTTGAAGCTCTTAGTCTGATTCAGAGATTGCTTGAGAGTATGTTGTCAATATAGCTCGCGTGCGTGTCTTTTTCTCCAGACCATGAACTCCAAATTTATAGGCTTTGAATTTTAAAATTCTAGCCGTTGTTGATTGGCGTGAGATTGATTGTGGATTGCCAATCAATGATATCCATCATATCTGTTCTTGCCTTGTAGAAACGTTGACTCAATCGTCTAAATATAGGAAGCAGATCACTACCGGTTGCTTTGTGTCAATCATAGATTCTCTACCCAAACCCTGTTGGATGGGCTTCAATTTTGACGTAGCAAGATGGTATGATGTGTAGTATGATGTCATCTGGTGGTTTGATGACTCTATCGATTTGGTGCTTCGCTGTGATCATCGATCTGGTCGGTGATCTGGTCGCTGTCTGTCACAGCAGATCGATTTCTTCTTGGCGTGAAATCTTGGCCTTCATCCTATACTATTTATAGAAATGACTTCTATAGGAATAATTCCTTTATATGCTAAGTCATCTCCTAATCTGTTCTCTATCAGAATTCATCTTACAGTTAGTGATCTGTTAACATTTAGAACAGCTTAAACTCCAATAAGGGTAAGTGTGTTTCGAGAGATCATCATCAAAACTAAAATACTTTAGGGTTCCCAACAGTATTATTCGTGGAAGACTTCAGTTTTCCACATCTAGTCGCAATAAGAAAACATGTTGAATAAGCAAGAAAGGTAATATGCCCGATAAAATGTTATAATGTATGTTTTCATATGCGTAGGGTGGACTTTCGTTTTAAAACGTCTCGCGACATATGGTTGGGGCATGTAATATTCTATTTATAAATGTTTATATTAGTTTTTCACTGAAAAAGGGGCAAGAAACCCCACGGGGTACATTAGTACTCAGCCCAAAATTTCTTTCAAATGTTTTTCATAGGTTGAGAGGCGGGCGTAGGTGAGCTGGCGTTGGAGGTTGGTGTCGGCGAGGTTGTTCCCTCCTTCAAGTTAGTATTTATGTTGTTCCCTAATAAGCAAACCTCAAAGAATACTATGTTGAATTTCCGTTGTTGTTACTAAACTATGTTGTGCCTTATTTGGCTTGGACCTTACTTTATTTGAACTTTGAAATTGCTTCGAACTTATGAACTCTCGGTTTTTCCCGAGAGCTAATTTATTTGAATAAGATCATCTCCAATGTCTTCATAATTGCATGATCTATTCCATCAAAAATATCCTTATTTATTTAAGCTATATCATTTGTCTCAACCCTGTCTTGGGATCATGAAAATTTTCCTTTCAGTTTAGGTTATCGATTAGCTAATCAATGATCATGCTCTTAAATTTCATGCTTGCATCGGTCAAAGACTAATTATTTAAACAACAAGTATTAAAATCTTCTTCTACGTCGAATTCAACATTCCTATAGTTGGCCCTCTGCCTGGGTCTTCCTGGGCCTACGAAGAACTCAACTTCTGAAAAACAGAATGCGGGATGTAGGAATTACCCAACTATGATCACATACCAACTTACCTCTGGTCTGTCTTTACAATGCTTAGATGAAATTAAGAATTAACGCATGCCTCAGCATTCTAAAGTCATGCACTTTTCCTAGGATTGCGAGGACTTCCGTCAAATAAATTAAGTAGTTTTCTGGCACCTCCAAAGCTTATCATGCTTAGTTCATACGACGTTAGGGCTTGTGTTTCGTTATAAATTATTTATGGACTATAGTAATGTCAAAATATCTCAAGAAACCAAACATTAGATGACTTTTGCATCTTAAAAGGTTCCCTAATATCCTTCTTTATCTAAAATAAGATAACTTCTACATTACAAACATTTGGCTTCATCGTTATGATAGGTAGGTTGGCTTCATCATCATGATTCTGGGGGCCTGCTTCAACACGTTAATTATAAGGGATATGATTCTGGGGGCCTGCTTCAACCTCTGGCAAAACCAATAGCATTTCCAGAAAAATGAAAGCTATCGAAGAGAAGGAATTCGTCTCCTCTCCTCGATAGGATTTCCCATGGACGATGCTTTTCGTTGGATTATGAAGTAAATCCACAACGAATCAGTATATTTATTCTCCAAACACTTTTATTCTTTCCTTTCTATTTCATTCAATATTCTGATATTGATACTAGAAATCGTATACAATTAATTGTATGACTTAATCTATGTTTCATTTTGTGTTTTAATCTTTCTTTTGATCGTCGATATGACGAAGAGTGGTTAACTTCCATATCAATGGCTTAGAGTGTGAAGATTTGTATACTTCAAAGCATGTTTTATGTTTGAGTATTGTAACAGACTTGTTTTCACTTCCATTTCATGAGAATAAATATTTTGTCATTAGTTTATGATTTACTTTCTAACAATTATTTATTGCAAATAAATCAATTTCCTACATTGTAGACTGTCTGGTGGATAGATGATCATACAAGGTAATATTATTGGCTCATTGTAGAATAAAGCTCACATCCCACACACACTTGGATAATCTTATAAAGAAAGGTTGCGGTATCACTTCAATGTCTTGTGTTGACCTTAGCTGACAGAATGATAGTTGTGCATTTATGCTGGTGTTCATGTAATTGCATATCTACATTGTGTGGATTCACAGTGAGCTAAGTTCTTCTCTGCTGATAGTGATAAATGATGTCTCGGGGATTATTTATTACTTAATCTATATTAGTAATATTATTTATACATGATTGATTATGTAACGCTTTGATGTATTTTCACTTGCGAGTTTTTCGTAATCATATATACTAATACGTTGGCTAGTGGTAATTATTTTAATGAAGAGTATTGGGATGTTATTGCATATAATTGTGTCTTAGCGAGTCTGAGTTGATTATATCAGCGTGAAGCGTTCAAAAATATTTATTATATTCAAACTCGACCGGTTGAAACATATTCCAAATATAAAAATAAAGGTTTGACCCGAATTACTGATAACTATGATTTTTACACGATATTTCAAGCCCGTTTCATTTTCATTCCATCATGTTTTGTATGATTTTTGTTCGTATTTTGATTGATTTTCTCAAAATTGAACAATACTGCTCTTTGTTTGGTTTTGTTGCATTTTTTTCAGGTATTTGTTATTAAAAAGTAGATTATTTGGAATGCATAGTATTAAAGTTCATCTCAGTAGAAGTCTGTAGTCGCAAATGCATCCAAACTCAGAGTTGAAATGAGAGAGAACGAGCCAAAACAAAATCGATACCCGCATTCAGAAGTGCCTTTCGGTCAGGATCTCAATCGAGATCGCTCCCGAGAGCCATTACGTGAATTTGAGTCAGAAAAACCTCTTGGTCAGCCTCTTGACCGAGAGTGAGGTTGGGAGGCGCCGGAGAAGGGCGTCCAATACATTATTGTAGTTATGAATACCCCCAATCTAGCTCTTGTAACCATATGCAAATCTCCCAAGATTTGTAAATGGTTCCAACATAAAATCTTATTCTAGTTTTACTTCTTTTTGCAACATTTGGATTCAAGTTCGAGTTTAATTCAAGTTCTTCAATTATTATTCAAGGGTTGTATCTTTCTATCCTATATTCTTATTTAATTATATGTTTGGTTTCATTTGTATTAGGTTTAGCTAATTTTCTAGTTCATTCTAGTGATCGTTTACTTAGCTAAATTAATTGTGAATTATCTCTTTAATACTATCTTGTCTTTTGATTCGTATTTATGATCTTTGGCTTTAATTATCATGTGTTGGTAATTGACCACTATCGATGCACACTTATTGTGTAAATTGTTATTAGTTCGGAGTCGTTACACAATAGATATCTTCAGGCATAATAGCGCCCCTTCTTTTAAGTACCTAGAGGAGACAAAGGAAACCGTAGGAGGATATTTCTTATCTATTTTTTGGGAGTTAGTAAATGGTAGGATAATTGCTAATCTACATTCATACATAACCCTATGGGAAGTTTGTGATCTAAATTTATGAAGACGCATTCAAGCTGCCCAAGAACAATGAGGTGGATCCTTTGAAGATTCAAAGTGGACCAATTACAAGGGCTAAGGCTAAAAAGATAAAGGAGTCCATGATGCTTTTGCTAGTTGAAATAAAAGCCCAAGTTCAAGACCAATCCATAATAGGCAAATTGGTGAATATTATTCAAGTGATAAGCTGAATTCTACTTGAAGTGTGTAGGCTCATTAACAACCATATTTCAAGAGACCAATTGGAGAATAAAATGTCTTATTTTCTTGCATGAAGGAATGTCCAATTAGAGAGTATTTTATTTATGTAATTTTGAGTCAAATAAGTTACTTTTGGAGTCCAAGTGTCATTAATTATTATATAGTGGTTTAGTGGTGGTAAATGAGCCTATTCAAGTCTTTTAATTAGTGGTAGAAGTTGAGGTAGTGGTTCAATGGTGATAAATGAGTCTATTTAAGTCTTTTAATTAGTGGTAGAAGTGGGGGTATGGTATGCCATCAAGAGTCTTTTTTCTTAGCCTATAAATAGGCTTGTAATCATGTGGAAATACCAGCACTTATGAAAATGATTTTGACATTGCTTTTGTGAGTTGAAATCCTTTTGTAGAGGTTTTCACCTGTTTAAGAACTTATCAAGACACTTGAGCAAGGTCTTGTGGCGTTCTACCATACCAAGGTTCTTGGTTGATCTATATAGCCAACGAGTTGAGGTTTCTATGCTCTTGGGGGTGATCAAACTGGATTTTCGATTTAGGGAGACCGCTGCCTAACTCTTATACGTGGGGTTCTTGGATCTTTATATCCAACGGGTCATTCCGTATCATTAGGTAATCAAAGCGATCTGATATTGATCCAAACTCTATTCAATTTTTTATCTTTAATTTTCTTATCCCTACTACAAATGAGTGTAATCTAAAAAAAACAAAAAAAGAGAGAAAAAAATAAATAAAAAAACAAAAAAGTTTAGTTATATTATATATCCATTCTCCAGAATTCCAACCTATTATATTACGATTCTAACCCAACATACTTGGTCATTTTCTTTTCATCCAAAGGCTGGAGTTTTTTGGATTGCTACTTATCTTGTTCTATTCTTGATTTGTTCTTTGACTGTTGAATGAGAATTGAGTGGTCAAAGACATTGAGTTGTGAGATTATTTGTGGGGAGGTAAAAGCCAACGAGTGATATACTAGTACCTGGTGAGGATTATTTTTTTGTGATACACGAGTGAATTGTGATGACATGGATGACTCTACAAAGAATCCTAATTATATGGAATGCACGTTGCAACCCATGCAACAAGACTTTGCAAGGTTCCAAAATATTATGAAGAGTCTATCAGAACGTGTGGATAGGATGGAACTTGAGAGACCCCAGAGATAGAAGAAGGCGTCCAAATGAAGTTGATCGTGACTTGGAAAGCATCAAACTAAACATCACAACATTTAAGGAGCGATCCAAAAACTTATTTGGAGTGAGAGAGAAAGGTGGAACTCATCTTTGAATGTCATAATTACTTTGAGGCGAAAAAGATTAGACTTGTTGCAATTGAGTTCACGGACTATGCTATATTTTGTGGGATCAATTGGTGACCAACAGAAGGAGTTTTGGGGATAGACCAATTTCAACCTGGAATGAGATGAAAATCCTAATGTGTAAGAGATTTGTGAAAGATTTTAGTACCATTGTTGCACCTTTGAATGAAATTGTGAAAAAAGATTTAGGTTTTCAGGAATACGTACTTCAAGTGCGCATGGAGCTTCTTCAGCTCCAACCTTTCGGGATCTTTTTTCTCCTTGGGTGTCTCTTTAGCAAAGTCCTTCTCGTCAAAACAATAACATCTATGTAATAGTAATCATCAATAAAATTAGTAGAAGGTATAGTACGACTCCTATGTGCAGAAAAAGTTACATCTTCCCCTAGGATGGACATTTTGATCGTGCCATTCTTAACATTAATCAAGGTATTAGTAGTGACCATAAATGGTCTCCCTAAAAGAATTATATGCTCAACACCATTTTCATGCACATCACTAATCTCAAGCACAATAAAGTCGACAGGAACAATCAATCCACCTACTTGCACTATAACATCTTCAATAACTCCTCTAGGATATCTAACATATATATCCGCTAATTGCAAGCACATACTAGTAGATTTTAATGTTCCTAATGATAGCTTAAAAATTGAATAAGGCATGAGATTAATTCTTGCACTAGATCTAGCATGCCAAATGCTTCCTTACCATTCATTAGAATAATATTGATAACGAAACTATGTGGATCGTGTTGTTTAGGAGGTAAGTTTCTGCATGATTGAGCTTGCTACTTCGGACACCATGACCAATTTCTGATCACCAAATTTCCTCTTCTTTGAGGCCAACTCCTTAAAAATCTTAACATAGGCAGGAACATTTTGGATAACTTCCAACAAAGGTAAATTCACATTTACCTTAGATAGCATTTTATAAAAATTCTCGAACTGCTGGTTGTGTTTCGCATTCCTTAATCTACTGGGATAAGGAATCGGCGGAACATATCGATTCGCTATTCTCCACTTCAAGTGGGAGCCCGTCCTTCTTTGTCAGTTTTGAGTTGTGGTGGCATCACCACTTTGTTATCCACCATTTTCCACTCCTTATTACAGTCACATCTTGTTGGAAACCCCACAAAATTTACTTTTGATGATGTTCTTTCGAAAACACACTTAGATTTTATTCTGTCTTGTTAGATTTCAATCTGTTCTACATGTACCAGAACACTACAATATAAAGTGTATCTGATAGAGAACAGATCTTAGTCCAAGTTAGAAAAAGGACTTAACATGTAAAGGATTTCATCCTATAGAAGTCATTCTATTTTCATTAGTTTCTAGACCAGATCGACAGCAGATTGAAGAGAACAGAAGACCCATCAGAATGGTCACTCGATCAGCTATTACCAGAACACTCAGAAGAGTTTATCATGCTTTGGAGTATACCTTTTGAAGGACCAGATCGATCCCTGAACAGATCGATATCAATTTGGTGTGACCAGATCGATGTTCAAGGTCGAACCAGATGATATCAGTTCAACTATCAGTTAATTGGCATTCATACGCTTTGACAATATTAACTGATGAAGAGTCTCAAACTCATTGCCACATCAATCGTGCTATTAAGATGGAAGGAAAATCAACCATACGCAAAGAAGGAAAAACAGTATCTGTCAACGATTTGCTTTCTATATTTACGAAAGAGTCAGTCAAACTTTCCAAAGGCAAGAGGAGACAATTTAGGGATTCAATATCCTTGATTGGTAAATCATATTTACTCCAAACCAATCAAGTCCAACGGTTAGAATTTCAAAATTCTACACCTATAAATGCTTGGAACAAAGACTGGAAGATTACAAGAAGTTTACTATCTACAATCAACAAGCTGTTACTCTATCCAGAAATCTTCACATCCAGTGAAACATTCATTCGAGAAGATTTCTACTCACCAGATCGTGTTATGAGCCATTTGTGATCGAAATCACACCTCGATTCAAGTCTGTCTTATCGAGAAGAAGGAAGGAGATCTTCGCTAGCTAGTAGTTTTCTAGTGGATTTACAGGAAGAGAACCAGTTACAATAGTTTTCTATAAGTTGTAAAGGGACACGACCCTTATTCATGCATAAGTTTCAAAACAGATTGTGTTTGAAACTTGTGGCTTGTTCTCAGCGAGTATAAATAAGAAGAGTATCCTAGTAGTGGATATCTAATCCAGTTTGGATTGGACCGTGGACGTAGGGGGTTTCCCGAACCACGTAAATAGCTGTATTATTTACTTTCTGCATTTTAAAACTCAGTTGTTTGATTCCCTAATCTGCACACTCATTCAAACTGCATTTTTAATCGATCTGCTAAATCCCAGAATAAGATTTCAAATGGTTTTCTAAACAAGAGCACTGACTAAGTCCACCATATTCCGCACACAACACTCTGCTAGAAGTCAAGATTACTCCTGATTTCTGCTTAAGTGTTATTCACGTGAGAGTTTCTGCCTGGACAGAACGAGATCGATCTGGTTATCGATCTGATCTGTCACAACTAGTGATCTGGTTTCAGAATCTTAAATCTCTCTAAGTAATTAGTCAAGTAAATTGAAAAGTTTGCATTTGGTATATTCCCCCCCCCCCCCATACACAAAACCTTGCTCTTTCGGGACCAACACATCTTGAGCTTGATGGGGCTGATGTCCTTGCCGTGTAATTTTCCAGTCTGCTGGCTTTCCTGCAACTGATTTACTGCCAAAAATTTTCCCCATAGCTATCTCGATGCGCTTGATAGTGGCATCCTAAGCCTCTCGAACTTGCTTTGTTTCTTGCATAAAGGATGTCAGACGTTCAAAGGGTGATATTTTAGGCGCAGACTGGCGTGGGTATTGTTGCGGAGGATACTGGTGTTGCTACATCGGTATGGGGTAGAATTTTTGTTGTGGTGGAAAATACTGCTACTGCGGCGGATAGTACTGTTGGAGCTGCTGCTGATACTGAGGATGAAAATTCTAAACCTGGGGCAGTCTGGTCTAGAAGTTTTGCGCTCCTTGCCCTTGGAATTGTGGTTTCCATCCTGAGTTTTGTGGATTTCTCCAGCCTGAGTTTTGTTGAGGGTGGAGCTGAGGTGGGAATCCTATGTAGCATAGATCTCTGCTTCTCTTTCATCCATCAATTCCGCTATCTGTTGGCATTCCTCTATAGCATGGCCGTACTCACCACAAATGTCGCACTGCACTTGTTTATTCAGCTGTCTAGGTGGAGAAGGTGGCCTTCTCATTTTGAGCTCTTGTAACTCTCTCATCATATCTACCATTTGCTTTTTCAAGTCCTGACTAGCGAGGTCAAGATGATTTTTTTTTGGAGCTTGCTGGCAATGTCTCGAAAATTTCTTTCATCTCATTAGTAGTCTCGACTGTAATATTTCCTCTTGTAGAGCTGTACACCATGAATTGTGTAGTTTGAAGTAGACCGTCGTAAAAGAACTGGCAAAACATATCCAGTGCCATTTGATGGTGTGGACACTGCTGCAACAGCTCTTGAAACCTCTCTCAGGCTTCATGGAATGGCTTGTCTGCGGCTTGTGTGAAATTCATTATCTTAGTATGCACCGCTTAAGTTGTGATGCAGCTAGTACTTCAACATAAATTTGTCACATATTGATGCCCAAGTGGTGAGCAAGCCAAGTGGAAGTGATAGATACCAGGACCTCGCCCGGTCCTTCAACGTGTATGGGAAGCACTTCAATTTGAGTTGATCCTCTGTCAGTGAGAGTAAAGGAAAACTCTGCACCACCGTGCAATATTCACTAATGAATGTCAGGGCATCTTCATTCGGCAATCCTTGGTAGTCCAGCAGAAGCGACTGCTGGTGTGGTCGTAGTTCCTAACTGCACTTGATAGGACAATCGCCAAAGTAGTAGTAGCGCTGAACTTGGGCCTAGTGAAATCGCCCTTGTATCTCGGCTTATCCCCATTCTCCTCGGCCATCTCTTCGAAAATTCATGCTAAGAAAAGATCATTGTCGAACTCGAGGCTCTCCTCTAGGGCTGCTAAAATCTCACGTCTCGATTAATGCTGTTGATGAATGGTGTCAATCCATGTTTAATGCTGCATCGACCTTGCATACACAACACTGAACGAAAATATTAAACGTACCAACATAGAGAAGAGGAAAATAAGCATGCTAAAAATAAAAATAAATGAAAAATACGAAAAATAAGAACAACAAAATTAATCGCCTAAATCATCCCCGACAACGACGCCAAAAAAATTTTCGACTAAAATTACTCAAGTCGCTCGCAATCTAATGATATCGTTAAGCAATCGTAAGTCAACCCAAAGTCGAATCACAATGAAGGCTTAGCAGGGCAACTTGTCTCGTTGTTTAACATAGAAAGCAAATAAAACCTAAAAACAAAAAACATATTTGGGAAGAGATCTATAACTAAGATTATAAACTAGACTGAGATTTAAAGTGAAATAAATGTGTAGGAAGATAAACCCTAATCTAATAGAAATAAGAACAATCAAAATTGAAAGACATGAAATCACAAAAGTAATAAAGAAACAGATCGCAAATTAAAGAACAATTGAATTCATTCATTGCGTACTAAAGAATTAAAGAAAGATTAATAGATAAATAAAACCAGGTCTTGAATTGCAAAGCGTTGAATCCAAAATGAAGAATAAAGAAATCAAGATGAATGTTGTGAATGGTTAATCTACAGAATGGAAATAGTAAACTGAAATCTGAATAGCTCGAATAGTGTATGAAATAATCAAATTCACCTCTAAGAACAAGTGGAGGCGAGTGGAATCAAGAATAGGGTGTAGAAGAGGTCGAACTCGTGTGGAAATAGCAATCTATATATAGGGCGTCGAAGTTAGCAGTCACGTAGGGTTTAGCGATCGTTGACTAGGTCAGTTCCGTGACTTCCACGCGACACTCGCTGGGGCCAGTGGCCGCTCATAAGCCAGTGGTCACTGAACCAGGCTCTCTGTTTCTCCGCCTCATTTTTTCATGCAGATTTATCTCCCACTCAAATTACATAAAATATATAAAATTATATGGAAATAATATAATCTACCTAATCTAACACGGTCAACCCCCGTGTGATTACAATTAAGCCTCAAACCGGACACAAAAAAAATGAATTAAACGAAATAAATGCGATATTAAAACAAATTACCACGTAATCATAGATACATGTTTGAATTAAATCTAGCGATTCTAATTTGAATTACAGTCACATGCAAATAAGAGAATTAAAATCCAATTTATATAATAAATTAAAATCCTGTGACCTGCTTTGATACCAACTAATAGAACCTGTATGAGGGGCTCTTAAATACACAGGATCCACATGTTTAAATTATCATATAAATAATTTAATTCACACACATAATACTACATAAGAGAATTAAATTACAAAATTTACCAATCTCCTTAGCTAGTCCTTCGCTTGCGGAGAGACGATTTGGATCGTCAACGAATAACAATCCTTTCCAATGGATCTCCTCGATCTCTTCATTTGATCTCCTTCGATCCGACCTTGGAAACTTCTAACATATTTCTGATCTACGGTTTGATTATTGTGTGAACAATAATCTATCAAACTTTTTCTAGAGAAAAGAACGAAAAATCGGGGTTTGGAACACACCAAGATTTTCAAAAAATAGAGAGCAAAAAAAACTCTCTAGGTGGCCAATTTTTTCTATGCTATGAATTGTAGAAATATAATAGTGTAAATCTATTATAAATATTTATCGACTCCACTATATGATAAATATTTAAATATCTTCATCCATTCAAATTACGGATGTAAACCCTTTTTGTCATTAATTATTTCCTGCATTCAAGATTTACTAAATCTATTAATTAATTGAGTTTGCTGACAACTCATAATTAATTAATATATTTATTCGTCAGTGATTCGGTTCAGACTTTAATTATCGTATATTGAATAAATTCCAACCGGTCGGGTTACTTATGTAATAAACCTTTTTGAACGCCTCACACAGATTTAATCAACTCGTGTCCGTGAGACTCGATTACATGCGATTGACATTCAAGCATTTCTCGCTAAACCAATTATTACTGCTCAAGACATCACTTTGTGGGGTTACAAAAAACCCGCAAGTGAAGATGAATAAAAACAACATTTAATCAATCACGTATACTAATGTCATCATCATAGATAAAAAATTACTAATTTTCGAGACCTCGTTCTAAGAAAGAATACTTAGAACTTATCTCACTGTGAAACCTCTCAATATGTATATGCAAAACATATGTGTCAGCTTATACACACCGATATCATTCTGCGGGCTAAGGTTAGGTCTCGCATCAAATGATACCGCAGCCTTTACAGACTAGACTATCCGAGTTTGTCTAGGCTGTAAGCTTTATCCTACAAAGGAGTTGACTGTGTAACCTTTCGCGATCATGGATCCACTATAAAGTTTACAATTATAAGAAATGGACTTGTTTGCAATTTAATAAAGAAAGATAATAATAACAAACCAATGATAGAAACATTTATTCTCATTCAAATGAAACTGCAAACAAAGTCTGATACATCTTCTAAGCATAAAGCATGCTTTGAAGTATACAAACCCTAACATGATCCAGAAGTAGAAGTCATGTTGAAAGTGAAGTGTTTGAAGAAATATTAGGTTTATGAAATTTGTTTGGAAAGTTGCAGAGACAATAAGAATGCAGAGGGAGAGATGTGATACAAAAAGGTGCAAGTTAGAATTTTAAAGTGTAAAGAAGAAGGACAATTGAAGTTAAGATACATATAACACTTATTTGAACGATATAGATCACATGAGATATTAAAATTTAATTTCAACGGTTTTGATCACTCCCTGATTTTGCAAATTCCCGCCTTCATACAGCTGTGTCCCACTTTCGTCCAACGTGGCAGCACGTGTAATTCACTTCTGTCATTTGGGTTTAAGCAGCATAGAAAAATTAATTGTTTGCCTCGATCCACGTTTCAATTTTGACATAAAGTGAGCATTGTATTTACTACCTATCACATCACCTCTTCATTTTGCATATGTCAATGTAGTAGACATAGTGCAATAAATGACAAGTGCAATAAAAGCACGAGTCAATGTAGTTGAGCAAATTGATGACGATATGTGACCAGTTGATCATCTCTATTCTGCTTTCTTCATCTGTGCTTTGGGTTTAATCTGCTTCACTCTTAGTAGACTGGTTGAAGACTAGAGCTCATGATCTTTATAGGGCTTGATTTGTGCATCGTGATCTGTGTAGTCACTAGTTCTATTGCATACATCTATGCTACGTCATCTGTGTTCATGATCTGCGTTGCACGATCTGTATCACATGATCTACACCTATTATGGACTTAGAATTCCCAGCTTTCCACATAGCATCTTGAATTTGTTTTCTGCCAGTGCTTTAGTAAACAGGTCGGCGCTTTTCACATTCGTGTAGATCTTCATGATCTACATGTTCTCTTTCTCCACATGTCTCTAATGAATTGATGCCTCATATCTACATGCTTGCATCTTGTGTGAAGAATGAGATTCTATTTGATTGCTATAACCCTTGAGTTGTCATAGTAGATTGGCATTTCCTTCACAATTACTTCGTATTCTCTGAGCTGTTGTCTGAGCCATAGAATCTGTGCACAGCAGCTGCCAGCGGTTATGTACTCAGCTTCAGTAGTGGAGGTTGCAACAGAGGTCTGTTTCTTGAAGAACCAAGAAATCAACTTATTGCCAATAAATTGGCAACTTCCAGATTTGGACTTGCTGTATAGTTTGCCATAATCTGCATCTTAGTAGCTAGTTAGTTCAAAGTTATCATCGTAGGGATACCACAAAACTAGATTAGTAGTCCCTTTGAGATAGCGAAGAATCTCTTTAATTGCTTCCATGTGTGATTCTTTTGGGTTAGCCTAGTATCTAGCACAAACTCCAACTGCAGAAGTAATGTCAGGTCAACTAGCTGTAAGATAAAGTAAAGAACCAATAATACCCCTGTATTGAGTAATGTTGACTGGTTTTCCATCTTTGTGTGTGCAAAACTGGTCATTGGTTTGCATTGGAATCTTGATAGGATTTTTGTCTTTGACTCCAAACTTCTCAACGAGCTCCTTCACATACTTGCTTTGGTTAATAAATATTCCTTCGGGTGATTGCTTGACTTGTAGTCCTAAAAGAAGTTCATTTCACCCATCATAGACATTTTATATTTATGCTTCATTAAATCTGCAAACTTATCACACAAGAATAAAGATTTTGACCCAAAGATGATGTTGGGAACCCCGAAGTATTTTTGTTTTGATGATGATCTCTCGAAACACACTTAGTCTTTTTAGCTTTGATTGGTGTTAAACTGTTCTACATGTTAACAGATCACTAAGTATAAAGTGAATTCTGATAGAGAACAGATTAGGAGATGACTTGACATGTAAAGGAATTCTTCCTATAGAAGTCATTTCAATAATAGTCTAGGTTGAAGACCAAGACATTTTTCAAAGAGATGAAATTGATCTGCTATGACAGTCACCGACCAGATCGATGATCACAGCGAAGCACCAGATCAATAGAGTCATCAAACCACCAGATGACATCATCCTACACATCATATCCACTTGCCACGTCAATATAGAAGTCCATCTTTCAACACACAAACTAAGATTTATTTGAACACACAAAAGATACTATGCTAAGATTTTCAAACGAAAAGATACTCAAATGATACTTAGAAAGGTGTTTTAGACTGAAGGGAAATGCTCCTTTAAATAAGCCTTCATTCAGGACTTTAGACACGGATTCCAAGCTGCCTTAATTAATAGTTCTCTTCATAATTGAGATAGGTCGTCATTGCTTTTGTCATCATTTTTGTCTAACTCTCCCGACAAGTAACTTTATAAAAAGTTACAGCCTTTAAGTGGGACCTGCGATTCTTGCATATAATCATCAGGATCTTGACTGTCTTGACTCATCGGATCATGTTCACTTTCTTCATCTGATGAGCTGGATTGTAGAATAGCTTTAAGCTTATCTTTAAGTTCTTTCTTAGAGTTTCCTTCAAGTAATTCTTTAAGAATTTCAGAAATATCTTTCTTTGATTCTTGTTTTTTAATTGATTTTGGTTCAAGACAAATAATTCCTTGAATCGAAAAAACGGAATCTTTAAAGAATTCAAATTTATCCCACCATTTAGTTATAATCCTTCTTCCTAAATAAGGAATTCTAGTAGATACTTCAAATTTTTCAATATTTCGTGGGATAACAATAACATCCCATTTTATGATCCAAGGGACTTGATATAACGCACAAAATATCAAAAAATGATTCTTCATAGAAGGATTTGTCAAAACAAATTCTTCATAAAGACTCCTAATTTTATGTGGTAAAATAATAGGATATAATCCCCATTCTGAGAACCATTTAAGGAACCATTGGGGAAATTTAATTCCATTTTCCGCTTTGATTTGTATAAACCAACTATGTTTCCTTTGCCTATTATCATAGCAAAATGCAATATCCCAAGATTTAATATAATCAAAGTAATTAAAGAAAACTTTATTTCTATGAGAATTTTTAAAATCATGAATCATCTATTTTCCTCTATAAAGGTCACCCTCCCATTGTTCTGGGAGCAAAATTCTTTTAATAAAAGCTTTTGAAAATGCCCATTCTCCACCAGTCCTGATTGTGGAGTCGAACTGAACCGATCCAGTATAAGATAAAATAGATTGATAGTATAAAAAATCTTTTGGGAAAAAATAAGGATCTCTAAATTTTTTTAAATAGAAGTTCATAACTTCTTCTGCTGAGAGACTCAGATATTTTTCTTCAACGGGAGAAATCCAAATTGTAGAAATTGGAATATATGGATAAGCATCATCTCTCAATTTTTCTTCTTCTGGTGTAACCTTTAAGGCTTCATTTCTAAGAATTTTTTCATCTTTTTCTGTAATGGCAGACTTATAAATCTGTTGTCGTTTCTAACCAACAATTTCTTTGCCTGTATTCATATTTTACCCTGTAAGAATTCACGAGTTAAGAAATCAGGGAGAAAATTCTCTTCTCCTTTTATAAACTCAATATCAAAATCAAATATAGATAAAATAGCTTGCCATCTAGCAAAAATCTGTTTCGATGCTATATTATTAACATCCTTTTGCAAAATTTCTTTTGCAGATTTACAATCTTGTAATGACCCGCTCTTTTCGTTAAAACTATTACGTACCAAATATCTTGTGGATAATGAAAATTTATATGATTTGGAAAATCAGTCAGCAAATTGACCATGTTAATCCCCTACATTATTTAAATTGGACTCATTTCAATTTAAATCTTATCATAAGTAAAAGCTTAGTGTGACAATAATCTCCATCATATTTTATTTATTTATTTTTATTTCTTTTCCCTCTCCTAAATGGATCGACCTGTATCATTAATCATTTAGATGTATTAATAGTATAAGTTCATAGCATATCAACTTTGTTATGCATTGCATGTATGTGGGAAATCAAGCACTAAGATTACATGTACAATACATAATATATATATATATATAAAAATAATAATAGTAAAAGACTGTAAAGAAGATATAGCAAAAATGGATCAGATTTTATTACAGAAACCAAATCTGATGATGGAGGTAACTTTACACAGTAGTAATAAAGATGTTATATACATCATCAAACCTAAAACACCCCAACAAATAAAATTTACACAGTAGTAATAAAGATGTTATATACATCATCAAACCTAAAACACCCCAACAAATAAAATAGAGATTTATAGGAGGTAGACTGCAGAAATAGGCGGCTGAGAAGATGGGAGCAGAGCTGCCACTCACGCCACTTCACTTCACCTCATCTCACTTAGAACTGTTCCATCCACCCCTAAAAAGAGAACAACATGTACATATCTAGAGGTTAAAACCAAGACTCTCATTACTCTATATAAAGAGTAAGCTCTTCACAATTAATTACAACTCACTCAATTCATACCAAAGCGCTGCCGAATTGGAGACTTAAAGAAAAACCGGGAGAAGAGAAGTAATAGCAATTCGTAAGGTAAACGGTTATGCCTATAGTATTTACTTCCCTTAGCTACATCTTTTATTACCATGTCATGAATGTATATTTTACACTATGGTATGTTAGCAATGAACGTGAACTTAGCATGCTTTAGAAACTGTACTTCCCATCCAAGAACCCTTCTCTGTTTGAACTACAATTATTAATTTTATACTATGTTCACTACCACATAAATCAAGCTAAATCCACCAAAACATAAAAGGAAGCATAGACATAAAGAGAAGGGAAGAAGTAAGACTTAGCTAGTGTATTGAAGTTCGATACACGGCCTCTTCAAACCCGAACAGCCCGGACAGCTTCGGATGGCCTCGAACAGGTCCCGAACAGCCCCGAACAATCTTGAACAACCTCGGACAAGCTCCAAATAGCCCTGGACAGTTCCGGACGACCTCAAACAGCCTCGAACCACCCCGGACAGAGCTGAACAGACCTCGAATAGCCTCGAATCACCTCGAATGACTCCGGATGGCTCCAAACAGCCTTGAGCAAGGTTCGGACAGACCCGGACAGCCCCGCACGACTCTGAACAGACCTCGAATGGCTCCGAATCAATCCGGATAGCTCCGGACAGCCCCGAACCAATCCCGAACAACCCCGAACCAACCCCGAATCACCCGAAATCAATTTGCAAATTTAGAACACTCATAAGACTCAGTTATTTCGTGAAATTGAAGAGGAAAGGAATTTGCAGATCATAAACATTCTATAACCAAACAAGAAATAAAACAAGTAATGAAGATAAAAATAAAAGAGTGAGAAGAAGGAGTTTTACCTTGAGCACAGTTTCACCATCGAGGAAGGAGACGGGAGCGGGCAGTTGGGAGTGCGGCGCGCGGTAGTGGCAAGGCAGCGGGAGGAACACCGGGAGAATAGGCCTCTGTTCGAGTTCAGCCGAGGAAGAAATCGCCGAAGAGAAACCACAGACGAACAAGGCAGCCCGGCAGCGACTGCTTCGCAGCTGCTTCACGGCTGTGCAGTAACGGCGATGGCGGCGGCCTGGCTACATGTTTGCATGGGCCGATTGTTGAAAGAGAAAGGGGACAGGAGCGGGCTTTGAGTGCAGCGCAACGGTGGGAAGTTCCGAGGGAGAGACCGTCGGAGAGAGGCCTTAGGCGAGCATGCAGCGCTGGGGAGGCCTGCATTTTGCGACGGAGGAGGCGATGCGGAGCTGTGCAGAGTGGGAGCAGCGAGGGAAGAGAGAGAGCGGCGGAGATCGAAGATGACTGAGAGAGAACCGAGGGAGAACCGAGTTTGGGGAAGAAGAGGAATAGGGTTAAGTTAGGTGTGTACATTAGAAGTGTCTAGAAGTTGGGCTGGGTATGGGCCGGGTATTGGGGGCTGATTTAATATTTGAACGGGCCGAAGTTAAAAGATTAATTGGGCCAACCAAACTAAATTACTGGGCCTATGATTAATTGGACTAGATTATAGCTAATAAAACATATGGGCTCAAGTTAGATTATTAACGGACCGAATTTATTAAGTCTGATGGGCCGAAATTTCATAGTTCAATGGGCCTAAATAATACTAGTAATGGGCTATGAGAATAAAAAAAAAAAAAAGGATGACCTAATTAATTTATATGCTGGGCCAAAAATTTATTACGAATTGGGTTAATTTAATTATCAATTGGGCTAATCTAATAGGTAAGAGTTGGGCCAACTTAATTATTTAAGTGGGCTATTAACAATTCTATTAGACCAAGAACTTATTTATTAGGACTAAGCCCAAGAAGTAGAATAGTAATTATTTAGATAATTAATTAGATAGAATTAAATCTTAATAATTCATTTAAATTATTTTTTAAATCGTACGTAAGATATATATATATATTAGGTTATTCCAACCTATAGGAAATTATATAAATATTCAACTTAAAAATTTAGAATATTCAATTAGAGATTTATTTATTCAATAGATTATTACTTACATGTAATAAATGAAAGATAAAATTTTAGAAAACATAGTTGATTTGAGAAATCAACGTCTCTAGACAATAATTTATATACTCAAAATAATAGTCGAGTAGAGATTTGAGAATAATCCTTCAAACAATAAAAGATAATAATGTTCCTTACACTTAGAAAATATTAGATACACTAGAGTATTGTATCTCACTTGAGATTTATTTAAAGGTTTCGACAAGAGGTCGGATCCGCACTCCGAGAACAAAGCCAACAACAATCGAGACTATTCAAGTAGGCTTTCTTACTCTATAAAATAAGTGTGCATGACTTTAGAATGTAATTAGTTATGTTCAAACTACTGTCTTGCCATAAATGTTTCGATTTATGTATGATGCCTATCTGTTTAATTATAATCGAATTCGGTTCCCAGTAGATTAGATATCTTACTCGGACTTGTGTACAAAAAGGACCGCGAGTCATCTTAGCGGGTTGGCCGGTCATGTGCCCGTGTGAGGTGGCCACCTCCTCGGCACATAGAATCTCGGATATGGCAGATTACAAAAAAGAACTTAGACTGCAGTCGAACATAGGATTTTCACGAGAAAATGATTTTGTGAACATAGGTGCTTTAGAGACAAAATCCTTATGTTTCACTTATAATGGCTTGACAGTTATATTTGTATGAATGCGATTTCGGCACGTGTTTTCTGAGTACTTTCGTACTCAGCCCTGCATGTATTTCTAAACGTGCAGGTTAAGGATCGATGAAGAAGGGGGTGGTACGCCGTGCTTTTGTCGGTCTCTTAGCAGTTGACTCTTGGGGCTTTTACGTGTCCTCATACATGTAGAACTTTCTTCGATCCGAATAAATTCCTCTGCTAGTTGAAATTCTTGTAATAGACTCATGACTTCAATCTTCTTAAATGTTTGTGACTATGAAATGAGCTTATGACTCACGTCTTTTCTATGTCGACTTCGTATGATGGATTTCTAAGTTAAGTTATGTGAAGGTGGTTCAATTCATCTCGATTCAATTCCCCCATTTCTATCCCCGTTTCTTAAATCCCTCCTTAAGTCACGGTTTCCTGAATTATACTATCCTTAGTAGAATGCGGTCGTGACAGAGTGGTATCAGAGCATTCGTGCTCCGAACTCAAGAGTCTTCCTTTGAGTCTAGTCTAGTATTGTTTCACTAGACTAATTGAGTGAGTCGACAAGAGCCTTGCACCCCGACGTACCATGCTCCGTAGAAGGAAGTAGACGCCTTACAAGAAAAGTTTCCAAGTCTTGAGAGATAGGAAACGAATCTCTCACCCTAGATTCGAATTTCCAAGAACTTATGATCTTTCCTTATTATCAAGGAATTTCAAATAAGCATGATTCCCTAAACGAGAGTGTAACTCACAACTAGAGTGAACTCTCTCGATTATCTCAATAACTAGAACAATCGAGGAGAATAGTAACGATATCTTCTTTAACGTATAAGAGGCAAGGTTCGATAACTATCGACCTACCAACAAATCCGAACCAAAGAACGAACCGTAATCCGGTTAACAAGGAATTAAGAAACCTAAGAATGATAAGTCTTAAAAGAAGAAAACCCCAATTCAAAAAAAAAAAAAAGAAATTTTGTCCTAAAGGCACTCCCTCAAGAACAACCAAACTCAAGGAATTAGTCGGCTCCAACCAAGCCTAATTAACTTTTAAAACAAGTCGAAAATAGAATTTATCGAAGTCTAATTACGTATATTTTTTTTATATAGATGGCAAGATGGATTCGCACGCACCGGAGACGATTGAGCTCACGAGCCACCCCCTCTTCGATCCTCTACGAGTATCAGACATACGCACCCTGCCTAGGGGATGACCTAGGAGAGTTCTTAGCACATTATCGGAGATTGTGGGAGGCAGCAAGGCTTCATGGGGCCACAGATATGGATGGAATGGTGAGGGTGATTACGTTGCTGCCTGCTAGATGGCAGGGATGGGCCTGTATGCTTGCGAGAGACTACGCTCGCCTTATGGGTCAGGGCTTTGATGGGATAGCTGATCTTCCGAGATTCGTGGGCACTATTCATTTCTATTTCGACACTTATGGCTGTCCACCCGAGGGGCCGTATATCCGACCTTGGGACTTAGTCCCAGTAGATGAGATGCCACCGATAGGTGCGCCAGTACTACAGCGATATGCACATGCCAGAGGCATTCCCGTTGCTCAGACTTACAGTTTCCTCCATCCTGAGTCAGCTCCTGTAGTCCCAGGACATCACGAAGCAGAGGCGGGTTCCTCATGCCCGACTATTGGTATTCGACGACCAGCTATATCCCACCGACCCTCAGCTACTGATTTTGACTCGGGTTCCACGCAGTTCCGACTCATCAGGACCCTTCCAGCAGAGGATGACAGTAGGGGCAAGGCCCCAATGGTGATTACTCCGGAGGACGACCATCCCGACTTCTCACCGATCTGAGACTTTGCGACATCGGGACCTACACCCTCTCCATACGGCGAAAGTCCCTCACGAAAGAGGGAGTTATCCCCCGACTATGACGCACTTGATGCTCAGATCAGGAGGCTTCTTGAGGAGCTGAGAGAACCCTTGAGATTCGGAGCCGAGGATCCAGAAGAGGATCCAGAGGAGGATCCGAAGGAGTACCCAGAGTCAGAGCCCGAGGAGGCCCCAGAGAGCGACCACGAAGAGGAGGCGTGGAGTGAGCCAGAAGAAGAGCAGGAGGCACCATCAGACGAGGAGTATCTTAGCTCCATGACTCAGGAGTAGTTTTTGTCAGTTTCTTATGATGTATTTTCAGTAACGGACCATGTATATAGGCCGTACTGATATTAGACTTTTGTATGCGGAAACGATGATCCAGTAGGGACCGTGCCGTACTTCTGACATCTTATTATGATATTTTGATAGCACGAAAATACGATAGCTAGTGTTTCGTGACTTGAGTACCTTTTGTGATGTCATTCTAGAGAGATGAGCATCATGCCATGTACTTAGATAGTACATTACTGACTATGATGTATTGGGCCTCGTCGAGGCAACTATTAATGATATTTTGACGACCCTAGAGGTCTATTTCTATATGTGTCATATCTTTTATGCATTGGATATATGCTTATCATTCCACACATTTATAATAGCGATAATAAGTAAAGTTTTCACATATACGTATACAAGGAATAAAACTACTTACCTCATTCTGGTAAATATAACCACCAAAGTATTCCCTACTAAGAAAAATTTAATATTAACAGAATGCCGCCAAGAGGACGCCCAAGAGGTCGAGGGAGGGGATACGTTCCGAGGAATAAAGAAAGAGCACCGGCTGCAGAGTGAGAGATAACCCCACCCCTCCCACCGCCTGCTAGAAGAATCGAAGAACTTTTTCTTCGACAAAACCCACCCACCTTTAACGGGTTGGGGGATCCGGCAGAAGCCGAAGTTTGGGTGCGCACTCTGGAGCGCATCTTCGACTTTATGCGATGTACTGACCAAGAACGCATGACATGCGATTCTTTTCAACTGATTGGATCTGCGGATTTTTGGTGGGAAGCAAGAAGAAAGACTATGACTCAAGAACAACTAGCAAACTTGACCTGGGAGGAATTCAAGGCAGGAATATATGAGAAATATATTCCTAAAAGTTATCGCAAGAAGAAAGAGATGGGGTTCTATAATTTGAAGCAGGGAAGGATGTCAGTGACAGAGTACGACCGAACATTCTGTGACATGTCTCGGTACGCTCCTGAACAGGTAGATACCGATGAGAAAATGGCGGAAAAGTTTTGTGCCGGTCTGAGGCAGGAAATTAGGATGACATTTGCTAGCCACGGAGGCCTATCATACCCAGAGTCTCTCAGTCGCGCTCTCGACATTGAAGCAGCTATGCCTGTGGAACGACAAGCACCTACACCACCAGCATTCTCCCAAACACCATCCCAGAATCATAAAGGGAAACGCAAGTGGGAAGATAACCGAACCAATCCAACTCAGAGAAAACCTCAGGAGGGACAAAATTGCCCCCACCACTTTGGAAAGCCGAACCCGACAGCTCAGATTGGAGAGTGCCGAGCTGGAGGTGACGGCTGCTTTGTCTGCGGCCAAAAGGGGCACTTTGCTAGAGAATGCCCCACGAAATAGCATGGAGCAAGCTCTAAATACAATCATTCAGCACCAAAGAAGTATGTTCGAGCTATGCAGACTCAACCCAATACCCGACCACAACAACAACAACTACCACCACCTCCACCACTGTCACCCCAGTATCACCAACGTCAACCCCAGAGACAACTACAGCAGGCTCGAGCATATGCAATGAAGCAGAAGTAGCCTGAGGGAAGTCAGGGAAATCTGACAGGTATGGGAATACTCTTAGATACGCCGGTGATGATTTTGTTTGATACAGGAGCTTCTCACTCCTTCATTTCCAAAGCATGCGTAGAGAACTTAGAGCTGAAATCAGAACTTATAGAGACATCTATGAAGGTTTCTTCACCTTTAGGAGGTTTCACCACCATCACTCATGCTTGCTCGAATCTGAGCCTGAACTTAGGATCTATTAATGTGCTAGCGAACAATCTTAGTGTTCTTCTGATGAATGACGTGGACATAATCCTAGGAATGGATTGGCTAGCTAAAAACTACGCCACGATCCTTTGCAATTAGAGGCAAATCTCATTCCGACCCCCTGGAAAAGAACCCACGAGTTTCCATGGGATCACGATGGCTCGAAAGAACTCAATCATCTCAGCCTTACAAGCTGAGAAGTTAGTAAAGAAGGGTTGCTTAGCATACCTAATCTCCTTAAATGGAGAAGTTAAAGAAGAACGGAGAATCGAAGACGTTGCTATTATTCGAGAATACCCAGATGTGTTCCCTAATGAACTACCAGGCCTACCACCAAACTGACAACTGGAATTCACCATCGATATGGAGCCCGGATCAGCGCCGATATCTAAAGCACCCTATAGAATGGCACCGAAGGAGTTGGGAGAACTCAATATCCAACTCCAAGAACTTCTCGATTTAGGATTCATCCGACCCAGTGTGTCGCCTTGGGGAGCCCCTGTACTCTTCGTGAAAAAGAAAGACAGCACCTAGAGAATGTGCATAGACTATCGAGGTTTGAACAAGATGACCCTAAAGAACAGGTACCCGTTACCGCGAATAGATGACTTGTTCGACCAGCTGAAAGGAGCAAGCGTCTTCTCGAAGATCGATTTGAGATCAGGCTACCACCAGCTAAAGATCCGAACCTACACATCATACGCTCTTGCCACGTCAAGATTAAATTCCATCCAACTGGGATTGGATAGAAGATCTTCGGTTAACACATAGAAGGAAAGAGATCGTTAGCAATCGGCTTTCCATAACTCAAAGATTGAGTCAACCTTTCCTATATGGCAAGAACATATATGATGGATATTATTGATTGGCAATATACCATCTACCTCACGCCAATCAACAACGGCTAGAATTTTAAATTCAATGCCTATATATATTTGAAGCTAGAGATCTGGAGAAAAGTGAGAGAACACACACGAACTACATTGTTATCATACAATCAATCTGCAATCCAGACTTAGAGCTTCAACACTTTGTGATTCTACATCACACCAACCACCTCGATTCAAGTCTGTCTTGTCGAGAAGAAGCAGATCACCTTGCTAGCTAGTAGATTTCTAGTGGTAACGTAGAGGTAATCTGTTGTAAAGGGACACGACCCTTACTTCGTGCATAAGTGTCTTTCTAGTTTTGATTGGTACTTGTGACTCGTTCTCCACGAGTATAAAGAAGCAGAGTATCCTAGTAGTGGATAATCTGGTCTAGTTTGGACCAGATCGTGGACGTAGGGATTTCCCGAACCACGTTAAACAATTGTGTGTTTTACTTTCTTGCATATTTACTTACAGTTGTTTATAATTCTAACATTCTACACTATCATATAATCTGCATTCTTAATCAATCTGCTTAACAATCTGGTTAACATCTTAAGGTTTTCTAAAACAAGAGCACTCATTAAATCCACCATTATTCCGCACTCACTCAACACTCAGAAAAGTAATAAGATCACTCTTATTATTAGCTAAGTGTTTTCACTTAGAGAGTAATCTGTTTGGACCAAGACTGCTATCGATCTGCATATCGATCTGTCTAGTCATCTACGAGCAATTTCTTATACAGAATAGCTTGAACTCTCTTATAACCTGTCAAGTAAACTGAAAAGTTTATATTTGGTGTATTCCCCCCCCCCCCATAGACCAAACCTTGCTCTTTCGGGACCAACAAGTGGTATCAGAACCAGGTTCAACTGACCATTGTTTTGTTTCACAATGTTAAAACCTGCGTGATCAACTTGAATAGATCTAGGAAAACCTTTTTCATTCACGTGCACTCTATCTGCCATGGAATCATCTGTTGTCAGGGCTCTTGAAGAATTCTCTATCCAAGGATATAGGGAATGGAGTTTCAGGATCAAGATGGCACTCAAAGCCCATCACTATCTGATGTGGAAAGTTATTGAAGAAGGCCCACTGCAGATCACTGAAGAAGTGACCGTAACTACATCAACTGGTGTAACCACACAAATTGCACCCAAGGATCCACGAAAATACACTACAGAAGAACGACGCGAAGCCAACCTAGATGATTTTGCAAAAGGAATCATCTCTAGCATAGTCAAAGGGGTACATCTGGCTAAAATCCAAGATCTGGACACCGCCAAAGAGATGTGGGAAGCCCTAAGAGACCTGTGTCTAGGATCAGAAGTTATGATAGAGAACAAACTGTCTCTAGCCTGCAACAAATATGATGAATTTAAGATGAAACCAGGCGAGACAATAGAACAAATGAAATTGAGATTCACTAGTATTCTCCTTGAGATATACTCAAAGGGAGAAGAACATGAAAGTACTTAGAGCTCTTCCACCAAGCTGGGAGATCTATGCAGCAATGCAACCTCTCCGTGCAGATTTCAATGATCTGTCCACAGAAGCATTATTTGATCACCTTGAAGGTCATGAATGTGACATTCAAAGAATTCGAGGACCAGATCATCTGTCCAAAAAGGCAGAAAGCAGCTCAAAGAAGGATAAAGAGGTAGCCTTCAAAGCGAAGAGCAAACAAGATGAACCTTCTGAGTCTTCAATACCAAATGAAGAGAAAGGCTATGACAAACTCTTAAAAGAGTTTGCTATGATTGCCAAACGCATGGATAAAATGGAGGTCAGATCGAAGAAATACAGACGCTTCTACAAAGATAACAAGAAAAACTTCTATAAGAAGCATGACAATGATCGATCTGATGACAAGAATGAATCCAAGCAGCAGATTGCTAAAACAACAAAGACCTCTAGCTCCACAGATTACACTTGCTTTGAATGTGGCAGAACAGGTCAGTTCAAAACAGATTGTCCTAATCTGTCCAGAAGCCAAAGAGAAGAACTAAGAGCTAAAAGAGATCGAAAGCTCAAATATGAGCGCAAAGCCATGATAGCTGAACAGAACTCAAGCAGCTCGAGTCATTTTTCAGACAGCTCATCATAGAATGATGAAGCATTTGTTGCAAATGATGAAGAAAGCTGGGATGAATGCTACGTTGGACTAAACAACGGCCTAGATGAAGTTGAGGTAAATTCATGCTATTCAAACTCCTCAAATGATATCAATCTGGAACAGGAAAATGAAGATGAAGCAGAATACTCTTGGGAAGAGGTAAATGAGATGTTCAAAAGCTATTCGAGCATCAAGAGACTGTTTAGAGAAGTTGTAGAAGAGAATGAAAGATTGAAGAAATCAGAGGAGATACTGAGTACAGCCAACACTCAATTCGTTGCCAAAATAGCTGATCTGGAAGAACAGATCAAAGGAAAAGAAAGTGAGATTCACTCTCTAAATTCCAAGGTCAAAGATCTTATTACAAGAAACAACGTTGCTGAAGAAAGAATAAAGAAAGGGAAAGAAATGATTTATAAGAGTGATGAGCGTGCCAAGTTGCTAATCAATCTGCAACAACAGGGCACATCTGGAATAGGTTATCCAGGTCACTCAAAAAAAAAATTTAGTACCATAAACTTTGTACCAGAGATGAAACAAATACCAGATCAAGTGAAAGACTTGAAAAATAAGAAAGGCCATCCCCAGAAGATAATGGTGAAACAAACTGGATTCAAACAAACAAAGGGTCAACCAAATCACTACACCAAACCAGATCATGCTCACAACAAGAATGTCAACAGGACATTACCCAACAAAAATGTCAACAGGACAGCACCAATTAAGAAGGGATTGAAGAATGATGGAATAGAGAGATATCATCCATCTGAAGTTCATTCTCTATCCAAAGTTGACAATGATGGGAATATAATTACCTGTTATATTTCTGTTCCTAACCCAAAGATGTTCTGGATTCGAAAGGGAACATTTGCTAATAACCAAGCACCCAAACGATGAAGGGTAGCTAAGTCTTATTAATTGCAGGATCAGAAGACTACAAGGAGGAACAAGGAAGCAAGAGGAACTATCTGGATAATAGATAGTGGATGTTCAAAACACATGACCTGTGACAAGAACCTACTATCAGATTATATAGAGAAACCAGGACCTCAGGTTACTTTTGGATGCAATTCAAAAGGATATACCAGAGGATATGGAAACATAAAAGTTGGCAAGACCACCATCACTAATGTATCATATGTTGAGGGTCTTAGTCACAATCTATTTTCTGTGAGTCAATTCTGTGCTAACGGTAATCAGATTGTTTTTGATACTAACAACTATCTGGTGAAGAATAAGGAAGGAGATGAAATACTCCTTACCGGTAAACTGCAGGATAGACTATATATTGTCCAGTGGACAAACCAGATCGAGACCTGCTTAGTCACTAAGACTGTATCAGAAACCAGCTGGCTATGACATAAGAGATTAAGCCACCTAAACTTTAAGTCAATCAACAGGATTGCCAAAGAAAAGTTAGTGGAAGGACTACCAGATCAAGTATATGATAAAGATCATATATGTGATGCTTGTCAAGCTGGAAAACAAACTAGATCATCCTTCACAAGCAAAACAGCTCACTCAACATCAAGGATATTAGAGCTGTTACACCTTGATCTATTTGGACCAGTCAAGCCACTAAGTATAAATGGGAGAAAATACACATTGGTAATCATTGATGATTACTCAAGATTCACTTGGGTTATCATTATGTTGAAGAAGAAAGAGACTCTAGACAAACTCCCTGATTTTCTACACAAGATCACAAAACAAAAGGAGATGAGTATAACCTCTATCAGAACAGATAGAGGAACATAATTTCTCAACCAGAAGATTGAAGCATACTGCAACAAGATGGGAATCACTCATCAAACCTCAGCTGCCAGAACACCTCAACAAAATGGAGTTGTTGAGAGGCGAAACAGATCACTTAAAGAAGCAGCTCGTACTATGCTTAATGCAACCAATCTACCGAAGAAATTCTGGGCAGAAGCCATATACACCGCTTGCTATACTCAGAACAGATCATCAATTACACTTTTGGCTGTTTGTGTTACATACACAAAAATGGGAAGTCTCAATTGAGGACCTTTGATAGCAAATCTGACCCTGGAGTGTTCTTAGGATACTCTGATGTCAGTAAAGCATATTGAGTCTATAATAAGAACTCTCATATTGTGGAGGTAACACCTCATGTTGTTTTTGATGAGTCTATTGTTGAGTACAGGTCAACTGATGAGAAACAAACAGAAAACCAGATGATTACAAGAAAATTGAATGAAATATTACTTGAAGATATTCTCATCTGGAATTCTAAATGTGATGATGAAGAGACTATCACTTCACCTATTGCTGAAGAGATTATATAGCAAGGGGGAACATCACAACACAATCTGGATGAAAACAGATCACCAACAGAAAGCAATGAAACAGTTATTGCAGAAAGTTTACAATCTGAGAATCCAAATCCAGAAGAAAATCCAAATGAGAATCCATTCCAAGCATCTTCAACAGCACACCCTGAATTTGAGGAACCAATAGATCAACCTGATCCTGAGATTTCTGATGAAGAAATGACCAGGAGAAGGAGATGGATACAAGACCATCCACCAGAACAGATCGCTGGGAACCCATCAGATCGTGTGAAGACCAGAAGGATGCATGGAGAAAGTGCATTGTTGAGCTGTTACCTCTCTCGCATAGAGCCATCTGATGCTTATGAAGCACTTCAAGATGCAGATTGGATAACAGCAATGCAAGAAGAACTCAATGAGTTAAAAAGAAATGAAGTCTGGTATCTTGTGGACAGACCCAAACACCAAGGTATAATTGGTCTAAAATGGGTGTTCAAAAATAAACGAGATGAGAATGGTGAAGTAGTCAGAAACAAGGCCAGATTGGTAGCTAAAGGCTATAATCAACAAGAAGGCATTGATTTTGATGAAACCTTTGCACCCGTAGCCAGATTAGAAACAATAAGGCTATTCCTAGCATATGCTGCTCACAAACGATTCAAAGTATACCAGATGGATGTCAAAAGTGCCTTCTTAAACGGTATACTTGAAGAAGAAGTATATGTGGAACAGCCACCTGGATTTGAAGAGGCAGATCCAGATCAGAAAGTATACAGACTGGCTAAGACAGTCTATGGTCTCAAACAAGCCCCTAGAGCTTGGTATGAGACATTATCATCATTCCTACTAGAATATGGATTCAGAAGAGGATCTGTTGACAAGACTTTGTTTATCATCAAAGTCAAAGAAAACATTCTCTTGGTCCAGATCTATGTAGATGATATCATTTTTGAATCTCAATCTACCTATCTGTGTGACAAATTTGCTGAACTTATGAAAAATAACTACCAAATGTCCATGATGGGAGAAATGAGTTTCTTTTTAGGTTTGCAGGTCAAGCAGCTACCAGATGGTATCTTTATTAATCAGACAAAATACATCAACGATCTGCTGACCAAATTTGGGTTAAAAGACAGTAACCCAGTGAAAATCCCAATGCAAACAAATGGGAAAATTGATCCAGATCCAGAGGGAAAACCAGCCAACATTACTCAATACAGAGGGATCATAGGATCACTACTATATCTAACTGCCAGTCGACCTGACATCACATTTGCAGTAGGTGTATGTGCAAGATATCAAGCAAATCCCAAAGAGTCTCACATGGAAGCAGCTAAGAAGATATTAAGATATCTCAAGGGAACAGCCCATGTAGGACAACTTTGAGCTAACTGGATACACAGATTCAGATTATGCTGGATGTAAACTGGACAGAAAGTCAACATCTGGTACATGTCAGTTTCTAGGAAATAAACTGATTTCTTGGTTCTCAAAGAAACAGACATCTGTTGCCACCTCAACTACAGAGGCAGAATATATGGCAGCTGGAAGTTGTTGTGCACAAATACTGTGGCTAAGACAACAACTTAAAGACTATGAGATTGATGTCAAGGACATACCCATCTTCTGTGACAGCTCAAGTGCCATAGCAATCACACAGAATCCGGTTTTGCATACCAGATGCAAACATGTTGATGTGAGACATCACTTCATAAGAGATCATGTTGAAAGGAAACATATGCAGATTGAGAAAATTCACACTGAAGTACAGAGAGCTGACATCCTTACCAAAGCATTACCAGAAGAAAGATTTAAGATGCTTTGTGGAAAACTAGGACTTTTAAATTTTGAGGAAAGAACCAGATTGACCTAAACCAGATCAAGTTAAACAATTCCAACAGGGAATCAAAACCAGATTGACATGGTTCAGATTGATAAAATCCAGATCATGAGAAATTCCAACAGGGAATTGACACCAGATCACCAAGTACATGTCAAAACAGATTAATCAAATTCCAACCAGGAATTATTAAACAGAACATCATACAATATTGATGTTCAAAGTTGAGAATGGCATAAGCATATCGATGTTATTAACATCAGTTCGTTAAGAGAGAGATCGATCTATACCAGATCACTTAATGCCACATGGATATTAAATTAATATTTCTTATTAATTATCCCATTACTTGGTTAAGGGGGAAAGGTTAACTATATACGGCGACTAATTATATCGTATATCTAATTTCTGACATCAAATATCAAATCTTTTATTTTTTGTGATGATTAATACTATGTTAGGGAACTGTGATCGAGGAAATATCTACCAAATCAAGAAAAAGGGTGAAAGGTGACTGCAATAAAACAACGCACCACATTTCAACCATTCGATCAAAGCGCGTGCATCAAACGATAAAGGGAGGCGGTGATAGACTGTAAACCTAGAACATGGAAAGGCGGGAAAAGCTGAAAAAGGGAAGGATTTCTGAATATTTTATTACTTTACTTATCTTCCTCTTCGTTTATATATTTTGATAAGGCGTTTCATCTATCACTCACTAATATTTCCCAAACACTTAGCAAAATTTCCTCTCTTCCAGAATTCTTTCTTCTTCGAAAATCACTCTGTTTTTCGCAAAAATGGCACCCAAATCATCTGTTTTTCTTGAGCAAGCAAACTTTCTGAAACCATATCTGCACCAAGACCTTTTTGCAGTTCTTGATACCTTCGGGTTTCACAAACTGGACAAGACATTCGACCTTGTTCGCCGCTGCACAAGTTCATTATCTTGTGATTTTTACCTTGATACCTATCAAACATGCTTGTGATAAACTGCCTTTACACATCTATATATATACGTATGGTTATTGTAATATAGATGGCTAGATTGTATAAACTGTTTTGAGCTCTTATACTTCACTGATGGAAGAATAGTGCTCACATATGCTATTTCTCTGTGTAGGATTTCACAACATTATCACCTCACACCTAGTTCACTTCCTACCTAAGGATGATGCCTCATTCTACCTCTCATGGCAGGGAGAGAGGCGTGGACTCGAGGCAACCATCAGGGTTAGTAAAGGGAACACTACTAGTAACACCTCTTATAACGTCATAAACATCATCAACGACGTTTATAAGTTGAAGGATGAAGGTGATAGCCTCGGCGATCTAACAGAAGAACATCTTCAAGAGGCTGTAGAGATGGTGATGATAGTACCAATCCGGTATATGAACAAGATGTTCACACGAGCTCTTCTTGCACCAGAATTCAGGATCCTGCTCGAATTCGTACAGCGAATTTTCCTGAACCACAATGGATCTTATGACCAGGTTACGCCAGAGAAGTTCAAAATCCTGGCTGCCATCGTCTTTAACCTACCGGTTAATTGGAGTAGGATACTGTTTGATCTCTTGGCTAAGGAGGCCAAGATGATCATATTTGTCAAAGGGGGCAAACTAGGGATTGAAGTAAAAAGGAGCAGCTTGTGGCACTCTACTAAAATCAGCTTCATGCTGGAGTCCTTCTTCCCACAACACCAGTGGGATACAACAGTAGAATTCAACACCAGACTACACTTTCCAAAGGACCAGCACCAGATCGAGATGTCAATGGGCATCTCTGCTAACTTACTTGCAAGGGTGATTGACCCAGTGATTGCAAACGCGCTGACTGAGATGGGTAGTTCTAACCCCATCTGGATCCCACGATCTGCCCCAGTTGAAAAATCCACAAAATCAAGAGTGACAAAGGATAAGCCTACTGAAAGGACTCCACCCAAACGAGTAACTAGAAGAGCCAGCTCGATTGACACAGATACATCCACAGCAGCCCAGCCACCTAAACCAAAGCGCAGACGACTTCAGAAGTTAGCTGATGAAGTCCAGGCTGAAGTACCTGCTGTTGCAGAATCTGTCATTCCTCAACAGGAGGTTGAGGAAGAAGAGGTTCTGATGGGTGGTCCACCAGAGGATGTGGCCCCCATTTCATCTGTACTCCCAGATCAGTCCAAAGACTTCTCCCCCGCACATTCTACCAGCCCATCATTTGCTGATCGCTTAGAGCAGATTGATGAGGAGGCTGACGTAGAAGAGGAATCAACTGATGAGGATGAGGAAATGAAGAAAGCAGAAATTGTGGTCATGATGATGGAAACAGAGGCCGACCACTCTATTCTTAGAACATTCCCGGGGATACAGCTCACCCCAGAGACATATGATGTCGCCAAACGCCTAAAATTTATGCTGCTCATAAAGGATAAAGAATTCTACGTTCTGGATGCTCTGCTCCGCACCAGATCAATTCATGCACTGAAGATTGAAGAAGCCACATTGCTTAAAATCTTCACTGCTGCATCAATTGCTGAGCTCAGAGAGTTATATCAGCCTGACATTCTTGCAATGTCAAAATTTGAAGCAAATGAACTGCAGATCGACCTGCTATCTGCTTATGCGAAAGCCAACATGCTGGATTTTTATAACAGCATTGAAGAAGAGGTTGTGGAGAAAGAGGTTGAAGCAGATCATGCTGAAGCTCACCAACAGGGTGCAGCCATGGCTGAGGTTATACCAGATCAGCCCATGACTGAGGATGAAAAGGAACCCACTACACAGACTGAGGGGGAACCTGCCCTACAAAGAGCAATCCCAAGTGTAACAACTGATCAACCACAAGCAGAGGATGAGCCTACTGGACAGAATGTCGGAGGCAACCTTACAAACGACATCTTCACCCCTGCTGTTGCAGCTGCACTTGGTGTATATGTGGAGACATTCACCTTGGAAGACATATTGATGGACCAACATCAATCACTGTCCCATACGCAAATCAGAGATCTCATTTCCATGAAAGTAGACCAATACATGTATGGGACGCTCTCTCAAGTTCAAGATGAAGCTACTCGCATCCTCACTGAGTTCAACAACCATATGAAAAGTCATGTTGATCAGGTTGACTCCAATCTGAGAAGAGTATGCCGATTGAAACTGGAAGAATTAAGCAAGAAGATGGACGACGATCGTTCTGCTGCTGAAGAGAGAAAGACGCAGATCGATCAGTCCCTTGGATCCATGCAGCTTAAAGTAAATGAAATGTACAGAATCATTTCTAAATTTGCCAAGCATGAGAAGGACATGGTGCATGCCATAGTGAAGGAACAGACAGATGGCATAACAGCTGATGTTATAAAGGAAGCCATCTCACACACCAAGGCCATGTTCAGACAGTTCGAAAATGATGGGAAGAACTTCGTTGAGAGGAAGTTAAGCGAACTGCGCTACCCCACGAAAACAATGATCGAAACATACTTCAACGATTTTGGGATCATCCAGGAAGATGTGGGGAGTCACACAGAGAATCTGGCCAACATTACAAAATCATTTCAAAAGAAGATTGATGACGCTAATCTCAATATAACATCTCTGCTTACACAAAAGGCTGAATCTGACAAAGAGCTAAATGCAGTGAAGGAAGAGATCACTTCCCTCCGGGCACTCATCAATATATTTGTTGATGATGTCGAAAAGGGGGAAGGATCTAGGAAGGGAAAGAATCCAACTGTTGCTAAAAGGAAGGAGAAGGAGAAAGCTCAACCTGAGCAGCAGATCACACCCCAAACCAGCCCTCCATCTGCTCCATCTGCTTAAACTCAAAAATCCAAATCATCTAGCAGATCGAGTCAAATTCAAAAGAAGAAGAAAAGAACTGGATTCAGCTGGCCAACTGCTCACCTCAGACCATCTGGAGAGACCAACTGGGTTCCAGCTCACTTAAGAGATGGATGGGAAGGACTCAAAAATGCCTTCGTTCTGTGCAGATACTTCCTAAATGAACCAGTATACATAGAAGGCAGTCCAAATGAGGCGTTCAACCGGTACCTAGATCTAAACGACGCCAGTGATCTGGTAGAAGAAATAAGGAAAGCTGCTTCCCAAGCAAAAATCCAGATTACTGCGCCCGAGAAAGAATACAGATCATGCCCCACCATTCCAGGGACTGATCTACCGGACAAGACATTCCTGCTCACCTTCATTAACTAGCTAGATGAGAATAGAGGGTACAAGGTGGATGCAGAGGACCCGGACTATATAAGGATCAGAGAGGGCATATACGAAAGTGTCCAACTCATCTCTAACGAGACCAGGGCAAAAATGAAGAGGCAACAAGAAGAGAGAAGAAAGAGCAGATAGCTATAACTTTCTTATCTTTATGATCTGCATTTCTTACTCTTGTGTTGATATTATGTAAACTCTATTTGCTCTTATATATATATGAAGTTTCCTTGAGTTTCTGATGACAACACTCTATTGTCCAGAACACATATAAAATGTCCTAATCGTTATAAACTTAATAACGAGCAAATATCAATCTGGTTATCAGACCAGACCACTCTTAAGAGCTGATAGGACATTATTGTAAAGTGTGGTTTCGACATCATCAAAAAGGGGGAAATTGTTGGGAACCCTAATATATTTAGTTTTTATGACGGTCTTTCGAAACACACTTGTTGTTTTAGAGTTTTTAAACTGTTCTACGTGTAAAACAGATCACTAGATATAAAGTGTATCGTGTTATGGAACAGATTAGGAGTTGACTTGATATGTAAAGGAAATATTCCTATAGAAGTCAAAATTTCACGACAAGAAGAATCGATCTGCTGTAACAGACAGCGACAGATCGATGCCTACAGCAAGGAACCAGAACGATCGAGTCATCAATCCACTTGCTGACATCATCCTACACATCATACGCTCTTGCCACGTCAAGATTAAATTCCATCCAACTGGGATTGGATAGAAGATCTTCGGTTAACACATAGAAGGAAAGAGATCGTTAGCAATCGGCTTTCCATAACTCAAAGATTGAGTCAACCTTTCCTATATGGCAAGAACATATATGATGGATATTATTGATTGGCAATATACCATCTACCTCACGCCAATCAACAACGGCTAGAATTTTAAATTCAATGCCTATATATATTTGAAGCTAGAGATCTGGAGAAAAGTGAGAGAACACACACGAACTACACTGTTATCATACAATCAATCTGCAATCCAGACTTAGAGCTTCAACACTTCGTGATTCTACATCACACCAACCACCTCGATTAAAGTCTGTCTTGTCGAGAAGAAGCAGATCACCTTGCTAGCTAGTAGATTTCTAGTGGTAACGTAGAGGTAATCTGTTGTAAAGGGAAACGACCCTTACTTCGTGCATAAGTGTCTTTCTAGTTTTGATTGGTACTTGTGACTCGTTCTCCACGAGTATAAAGAAGCAGAGTATCCTAGTAGTGTATAATCTGGTCTAGTTTGGACCAGATCGTGGACGTAGGGATTTCCCGAACCACGTTAAACAACTGTGTGTTTTACTTTCTTGCATATTTACTTACAGTTGTTTATAATTCTAACATTCTACACTATCATATAATCTGCATTCTTAATCAATCTGCTTAACAATCTGGTTAACATCTTAAGGTTTTCTAAAACAAGAGCACTCATTAAATCCACCATTATTCCGCACTCACTCAACACTCAGAAAAGTAATAAGATCACTCTTATTATTAGCTACGTGTTTTCACTTAGAGAGTAATCTGTTTGGACCAAGACTGCTATCGATCTGCATATCGATCTGTCTAGTCATCTACGAGCAATTTCTTATACAGAATAGCTTGAACTCTCTTATAACCTGTCAAGTAAACTGAAAAGTTTGTATTTGGTGTATTCCCCCCCCCCCATACACCAAACCTTGCTCTTTCGGGACCAACAGAGTAGAATAGAAGTTATTTCCTTTAAGACTCGAATCTTTTTATAAGTTAGCTTGTTACCTGAAGGTCAAGCATGAGGAGGAGACCGATGAACGAGAAAGTAAAGCAGTAGAAACTCAACCACTTGAAAATCAGGTGGGTTTTACTACAAACTATAATTTTGCTGTATTAAAGCATAATAATCAAAGTGCAAGTTGAATGAATGCTTGTCATGCATAAAATTATTTGTATTTTATGTGTGATGCCTATCTGTGTTGGCTTACCAACGTATGTAATCGATCGGATCTTGAGCCATGTGAGCATACTGGCTAAGGTTAGTGTACACAGAAGCCGTGGACTGTGAGCCCGTTGGGCCGGTTCCGGTGAAGGGATGCGTTTGCGGAAGGTGGCCACCTTCCCCAGCGTAGTTATAGATATGGATAATACAGAAAGGAAAGAAAACGGTACCGTACCAAGTTTATGAAAGGAAAAATGAATGTTTAGTATACACAAGTTATTTCAAGGAAAACCCTTGTATTATACTGTGATGCATGATAAAAAGATAATTATGACGGTTTTCAGCATAACCCACTGAGTATTCCAATACTCAGCCCTGCTTGTGTTTCCAAAAACTTGCAGGTTGAGACAGGTGGCTTTGGCGGCGGTGCTGAGAAGAGTTGCTTGGCTGTCAGATGTTTTATTCAGAGTACGAACACATATCTTCATATATGTGTTTCCAATTTAAGTCTTCCGCTGCAACACTCTTTGATAGTGTTTAATGTTCATAGCTTGACTTCATATATGTTATGAACCAGTGCTTTTAAAAACAGTATTTTAGTTCGTATAGCAATTATGCTTCTTGTTGGTCCCGAAAGAGCAAGGTTTGGTGTATGGGGGGGGAATACACCAAACACTAACTTTTCAGTTTTACTTGACAATTTATAAGAGAGCTCAAGCTATTCTACACAAGAATTTGCTCGGTGGTGACTAACCAGATCGATATACAGATCAGTAGCTGGTTTAGTCCAAACAGATTACTCTCTTTGTGTAACCACTTAACAGATAATAAGAGTGATCTTATTACCTCCTGAGTGTAGAGTGAGTGCGGAATAATGGTGGATTAATGATTGCTCTTGTTTAGAAAACCTTAGAATATTAACCAGATTGTTTATGAGATTGATTGAGATGCACATGGATGAGAGTGCAGAGAGTTAGAATAATAAACAACAGAAGATATAAAGAATGCAGGAATGTAAAGCACACAGTTGTTTAACGTGGTTCGGGAAATCCCTACGTCCACGATCTGGTCAAAACTAGACCAGATTATCCACTACTAGGATACTCTGCTTCTTTATACTCGTGGAGAACGAGTCACAAGTACCAATCACAACTAGAGTGATACTTATGCACGAATGAAGGGTCGTGTCCCTTTACAACAGATTACCTCTACGTTACCACTAGAAAACTACTAGCTAGCAGGGTGATCTCCTTTCTCTCGACAAGACAGACTTGAATCGAGGTGGTTGGTGTGATGTAGAATCACAAGATGTTGAAGCTCTAAGTCTGGAATGCAGAAAACTTGAAGGATAATTTTCAGTATAGCTCGTGCGCGTTCTCATCTCTTTTCCAGATTGTTGTCTTCAACTATATAGGCTTTGAATTTTTTTTTAAAATTCTAGCCGTTGTTGATTGGCGTGGGATAGATGGTATATTGCCAATCAATGGTTTCCATCATATCTGTTCTTGCCATATAGGAAAGGTTGACTCAATCTTTGATTTATGGAAATCAGATTGTTAACGGTCTCTTTCCTTATATGTTTAACTCGTAGATCATCTTTCCAAACCCTGTTGGATGGACCTTGATCTTGACGTGGCAAGTGCATATGATGTGCAGGATGATGTCAGCTAATGGCTTGATGACTCAATCGCTCTGGTTCATTGCTGTAGGCATCGATCTGGTCATCGATCTGGTCGCTTTCTGTTACAGCAGATCGATTCCTTTGGGCGTGAAATCTTGACCTTCATCCTATTCTAAGTTGAGAATAACTTCTATAGGAACATCTCCTTTACATTTTAAGTCATCTCCTAATCTGTTCCAAAACAGAAATCACCTAATCTATAGTGATCTGGTTTTTACACGAGGAACAGGTTAAACATAAAGATCAGCTAAGTGTGTTTCGAGAGACCATCATCAACACTATTCTTAGGGTTCCCAACACTTCTCTTTGACCCTTCGGGGTGGTACCTGGAACTCATTGGATCTTGGTTAAATAACTGAACTATTTTGCCTATTTAATTACATTGAAGTATTTTTACTCATGTAACTTCAAGTTTCGGTTCAGGTTTGGTTGTCTTCCAAAATTATTCCTTTTGTTCTAGTTGCTTTTATCACACCCCGCAGTCACGCCCCAATTGAACTGTCCTTCGGGATTTGGGGGCGTGACAAGAAATTTATTATTTTGTCTACGATATCTTATAAGATCGTTTGAAAATAATTAAAAAGATTTATATTCTTCCTGTAAAGGAACAGCCTCTTCTACCGTTTTAACAATTACATCTGTTTTTCTATTAAAACTACCAGTACTTTTATAAATTCTTGATACAGAATATTCTGGCATTTTCCATTCAGTTAGACTTTTATTAAAGTCTTCTTGGATTATAATTTCTTTATTTTTCCTTTTTTCTAACTTCTTTATATTATCAGCAGTACTGCTTCTACTTAGAGAAAAAGTCCTTGTTAGTCTATTCATGCTTACTCCTGATCACTATCAACGAAAATTTTACGCCAAACCTTCCAAAAGCATACACAGCTTATACAAAAGAAACACAGGCAACGCGACTTGGGGTTTCACAAGAAAAGCATCAAAGATAACAAAAACAATAAAAGGTAGAAGCAAGAAAATAAACTAAAATTAAGCTGCTAAAATTGATGCTTGTTTATAATATATTTGCAAACTTCTCTGTTCTTTTAGGAGTTCTTGTTGGGAACCCCATAACATTTCTTAGTTTTGATGATGGTTTTTCAAAACACACTTGATATAATACATGTTCTGTACCTTCTATTTGGTTTCAGCATAACAGATAGTCGAAACTGGTTCAAACAGAACGATAGAAGATGTCCTGAACAGATGCTAAAACCAGCAAGTCTCAAGCAGAAGGCT
>JAPKLX010000219.1:466872-478004 GCA_026898415.1 Leonotis leonurus | reverse complement strand
TTGAAATGTCTTTCTGGTCGAACACTAGTTAGACACTTTCTGTTTAACGCTTTCTTCAACTTTCTAGTTGATACTTGCTTCAACTTTCTGTTAGAGTTGTCTTGTTCCATTTTCTGTCTGAGACTTGCTGGTTTATCTTTCTGTCTGAGACTTCTTCTATCTTTCTGTTTGAAGCTTTCTGGTTTAACTTTCTGTTAAAGTTGACTTGCTTCAGCTTTCTATCTGAGACATCTTCCATCTTTCTGTATGAAGCTTTCTGGTTCAACTTTCTGTTGAAGTTGACTTGCTTCAGCTTTCTGTCTGAGACATCTTCCATCTTTCTGTATGAAGCTTTCTGGTTCAACTTTCTGTTGAAGTTGACTTGCTTCAGCTTTCTGTTACTTAGAGACAGAATAGAAATGATACAAAACATGAATAATATCAAGTGTGTTTTCGAGAGAACATCATCAAAACTTAGAATATTTGTGGGGTTCCCAACAATTTTCCCATTTTTGATGATGTCGAAACCACACTTAATCAGCGTAATCAAATTAACATGAATCATGTTCTGGAGAGATTATCTATTTGTTATTTAAGTTAAATAACAGTAAATAACAGAAGGATAATAAGACAATAAGATTTTGTCTCCAAAGAACTCCTCATTCATAGATATATGAATTGATGAGTACACGAGGTTTTAGCAGAAATGACAGAGAGCAAAAACAAAAGATAAGAAATAAGATCTATCTAAGAGAACCATCTGGCTGCTCCGCCTTTCTTCATTTTCTCTCTCTGTGCATCGGACACCAGCTGGATGCTCTCATAGATTCCATCTCTCACCCTGGCATAATTTGGATCGTGATTGTCGATCTTGTAACCTTTGATCTTTGCCAGTTGATTGATGTAATTTAATATGTAGGTCTTGTCTGGAAGATTACTGCCCGGTATTGTTGGGCATACCATAAACTCCTTTTCTGGTGCCTTGAGCTGAATTTTGGCATCAGAAGCAGCTGTTCTGATCCTCTGTATAAGGCCCTGGTCACTAAAATTCTCCAGATATCGAATAAAGTCTTCATCCGGTGTAGACTCTGAGTATGTAGGCTCTTTCAAGAAGTATCGGTTCAAAATAAAACCTTGCTTGACCTTTTCCCAATCACTATGATGATTCTCTGGAACCCATGCATCAATCGGTGTCTTTTTCTGCAAGGATAGATTCCAAGAGAATGATTTCTTTTTCTTCTTCTTCGGCTGGGTGGTTGATTGAGATGACTGTTGCTGTGAGCGTTCTGTAGATGAAGGCGATGAGAAAGGAGTTTGAAAAGATTTATCTTTGGCCTCCTGGGCAGCTAGCTTTCTCTCTCTCTCCGCCTGTTCTTTATAGAATTGCGCTCTGAACACTAGATCACATGCTTGATCCATGCTCACCCCGAAAAACAGCAGTTCAGCTATTTGGTCACCCTCGTCTATCGGCTTTTTGCCTTTATCTTTAGAAGTCTGTTCAAAGGCTGGAGGTTGGGATTGTTCTGTTCCAAGCAGAGTGGGATCTGGTCTTGGTGGTGTGGTAGGCCTGGGTTGAGCAGCTGGTGTTTCTGATTCAATTTCCACTTGTTCTGTTCTCATACTCTTGCTGATGTCTTTGCCTTTTCCTCCTTTTCCTACCGAGATTTCCCCCTTTTCGACATCATCAAAAAGGGTTGTGATGAGTGTGCGAAGGGAGGCAATCTCTTCTGTCATCTTTTCCATTCTTTCCTCAGCATCTGCTTTGAATCCTAGGAGCAAGTTGATTGTTTGATCGGATGCACTCAATTTCTGCTCCAATCTGTTGTTCATTGTTGACAACGTTTTGTCGTATGTTTCTTGAAGTTCTTCAACGACAGCAAGACGGTTGTTCTGTTGCTCAAACTCTTCTGGATTAGGATACAGAAGATTATTTAACACGTCCATCTGATGTGTCTGCATTAGCTCACAAATTTCTCATTCTCAAATGTGGCAAATTGAGAATGGATGGATAAGTCAGTGTCTTCTTTCAATTGGGCAGCGAGTTGGATGCCTTTCTGTGCTACCGCTGCATCAATTGTTTATTGTTGTTTGGCCAGAAGGTCAGCTACCAGAGTAGTTGTCTTTTCTGCCTTTTCTTCCATGCCGGTGAGACGAAGAGTGATCTTGGCCTGCTCTGCTTCATTCTGCAGGCGATCATCATCTATCTTTTTGTATAGATCCTTCTGGACTTTCTTGAGCTTCCGTCTGATGTCAGAGTCCATATCATTCACGTAGTCCTTCTGGTGCTGATTGAAATCAGAGAGTATCTGTGTTGCCTTCTCTTGAAGAGAGTTACAGATATCCGTCATCTGATCCTCAATGCGAAGGGTGATCAGGTTGTCCAGCTGGTAGTTGTTGAATGTTTTGGTTTCTCTTTCCAGAATTTCTTCCATTGTGTAGTAGGTGACATGCTTCTTCAGCTTCTGTGCTGCTCCTTGAGTGTGTATCTCATTTGTGGGTTCACCACCAATGTTCTGGCCCACTGGCTCATCATCCTCTGGATCAAGATTGATTACTGGAGCTTTCTTTGTAGGCTGCTCTGCAGGCTGTTCTGGTTGTGGTGGTTGTTCTATTGCTGCAGGTTCTTGCATCTGAATATCTTGATGTTGTGTTCCCAGATCAATCTTCAAATTTTCTGCCTCACCTTTCATGAGCCCAGAAATGAGTTGTTTGTATTCAGCTCTAACTTCTTGAACGGTGGCGACCTGAAGCAGACTGAGTAATGTTGCTTCTTCTTTCTTCAGCTCGTCTATTGACTTAATCTGGAGCAATGCATCAAATATATAATACTCGCTGTCCTTGACCAGCAAGTAAAATTTGACGCGTGTTGCTATTCCCAAACTTTCTGGGAGCAAGTGAATTCCAGAAAATTCTTGTAGCACAGCGTGTTGTGCTTCATTCTCCAGCAGTTTGATGACATTCTCCGCTTGTTGTTTCCTTTCTTCGGCTTCATCAGTAGATGATCCTTCCTCATCATCCTCGCTGATTCTTTCCATCCTGTTTGGAGAGGGTGTTGCTGTTCTAGCGGGAGAAAAATCTTTCTCCTGACGTGGGATATGACTTGTTTCTGGTTCCACCTCAGCTGCTGGAGTCTCTGTTTGTTCTGCTGGTGCCTGTGGTGTTTCTTCTTCATGTTCTGGCATGTCAAACTGTTCTGATGTTGCTTCTGGTGATGGTGATGATTCTTGAACTTTCTGTAGCCTTCGTTTCTTCTGTTTTGGTTGTGAAGCTGATGTCTCTGTCTCAACAGAGCTACCTCGCTTGACTGAAGTCTTGCGAGTAGTCTTCTCCTTCACAACTTTCTCCTTTGTGGATTTGCTCTTCTGCTTCTCAACACCTTTAGAAGGTGACATCCAAGTGGGATTAGAACTACCCATTTCCAGTGCTGCATTACGGTGTACGTCATCAATTATCTTATTGAAAAATTGTGGTGCGAGTCCCAATGACATTTCGAGTTGGTGTTGGTCCTTGGGGATAGAGAGACTTGTGTTGAATTCAACAGCATCTTCCCAGACTTGCTGTTTGAAATATCTTTCAATCATCAAACTGACTTTGGTGGAATGTCTGAGATTCCTCTTAATTTCCACTGAAGTTCCTTTGCCCCTGTTATCCTTGGTGTAGGTAACCAATTTGGCTTCCTTAGCCATCAGCTCAAACAAGATTCTGCTCCAGTTGACTCGAAGGTTGAGTACAACAGCAGTGAGAATTCTGAATTTCTCTGGAGTCACTTGATCATATGACCCACTGTGATTAAGAGAAATTCTTTGAACCAGTTCAAGAAGTAATTTGAATCCTGGTTGAAGTAGAGCTCTTTGGAACATTCTTCCAGTGTAGGAGATTGGTATCACCATCATGATCTCCACTGCCTCTTGCAGTTGTTGAGGAGTGATGTCATCCAAACTCAGTCCTTCGTCCTTCAACCGATATGCCTGGTTGATCATTTGGATGACGTTGTATGGAGTTTTGCTGGTTCTGTCACCAATTGGCATCAGTACATTTGCTTCAAATCCGTGCTTATCATTCTGCCATGTCAGATAAAATGTGGCAACTTGCTTTGCCAAGAACATGTTTGGATGCGCAGTGACAATGTTGCAGAACCCTAACATCATAAGAACATTCAACACAAATGTATATATATATTCATCAGTTTATATGAACACATATGAATATTCTCACATGAACAGTAACTCAGAGAGGAGAGCATATTTGACAGTCTATGAAACACGTAAATCAATACATGTAGTAAAATTGCAGATATAAGAGCAAATATGATAAACTTAAAACCTTTGCAGCGTGTAACCATGGCAAAGATTTCTTCAAGTTTTCGAAATCCATGGGTGTCTAATACAGCGTATGGTTCAGGCGAAAGAAACTTTTGAACTTCAGCCACATGTTGGAGAAACAGGGAGGTTTGGGGTGCCATGATCAAGACGCAAGATGTTTTGAAAAGAGATTTGCAGAAATTTGGGAAATTCTTAAGTGCTTAATGAAAGTAGTGCTCGGTGCAAAGAAAGGAAAGTGAACAGTACTGAAAAATATATCGCATATATATAGCATAGAAAATGAAGAGTTGGATGAATATCTCCCTTATTAGTTTTCCCGCTTCATTCTTTGTTTTGCCGCCTTTTCTTGCGTGAGATATACGCTCTAGATCCTAGGGTTTGTAGGCGAGCGTGTGCGTATCTCTTACTTTTGGGCAACTTTCCTTTTATTCAATTTTTGCAGGGATTTTCTCGATCCCAGTTCCCAAAGTTGTGCTAATCATCAAAAAAAATAGAAGATTTAGTAAATCTAAGAAAAGAAATACTTTTTCAGACGGTAATCTCGTAGATTGATCATGGGAAGTGACGTCTTTTATCTTGGTCGCTTCAATTTCCTCAAAAAGTTCCCCCTTGACTTAGTAAGTAAGAAATAATTTCCACGTGATACTCTAATTTGAGTAATAATGACACGTGAAATTATTATTTCCTTCTTGAGATTCTGTAATTCTTGACAGCATTCTGTTGTTAGCGTTTTTGGTAACCTTCTGCTGTTAGCCTTCTGGTAACATTCTGTTGTTAACGTTCGACTAACCTTCTGTTATTAACATTCTGTTAACCTTCTGCTGTTCTATCATCCAGACTTAGTAATCCAAGCTTTCCACACAGCATCTTAAATCTTTCTTCTGGTAGGGCTTTTGTCAGTATATCAGCACGTTGGATATCTGTATGGATTTTCTCGATCTGGATGTGCTTTCTCTCCACATGATCTCTAATAAAATGATGTCTTACATCAACATGTTTGCATCTTGTATGAAGTACTGGATTCTATGTTATAGCTATTGCACTTGAACTATCACAGAATATTGGTATCTCTTTTACTTCAATCTCGTAGTCCTTTAGTTGTTGCTTCAACCATAGGATTTGTGCACAACAGCTTCCAGCAGCCATATATTCTGCTTCTGTTGTTGATGTAGCAACAGATGTCTGTTTCTTTGAAAACCAAGATATCAACTTGTTTCCTAGAAACTGACATGTGCCAAAAGTAGACTTTCTGTCCAGTTTGCATCCTGCATAATCTGAATCAGAATAGCCTGTTAGTTCAAAGTTATCGTCATGCGGATACCAGAGACCAACTTGAGCTGTTCCTTTCAGATATCTAAGTATCTTTTTGTCAGCTTCCATATGTGATTCTTTAGGATTGGCTTGATATCTGGCACACACTCCTACTGCAAATGTGATATCTGGTCGGCTTGCAGTAAGGTATAATAGTGAGCCAATTATGCCTCTGTATTTTGTTATAGGTGCTGGTTTGCCTTCTGGATCTGGGTCTATCTTTCCATTTGCCTGCATTGGAATCTTGGCTGGCTTGCTGTCTTTGACTCCAAATTTGTTGACCAGATCGTTAATGTACTTTGCTTGATTTACAAAGATACCATCTGGTAACTGTTTTACCTGCAGACTTAAGAAGAAATTCATCTCGCCCATCATGGACATTTGATACTTGTTCTTCATTAGTGCAGCAAATTTATCACATAGATGAGAAGATTGAGATCCAAAGATTATGTCATCTACATATATCTGCACCAAAAGGATATGTTCTTTGACTTTAATGACAAACAGTGTTTTGTCAACAGAACCTCTCTTGAAACCTGATTCCAGCAGAAAGGTTGATAACGTCTCATACCACGCTCTTGGTGCCTGTTTCAAACCATAGACAGCTTTAGCTAATCTATATACTTTCTGGTCAGGATTTCCTTCCTCAAAACCAGGTGGTTGTTCAACATACACTTCTTCCTCAAGTATACCATTTAGAAATGCGCTTTTAACATCCATCTGGTATACTTTGAATCTCCTGTATGCTGCATATGCGAGAAATAATCTGATTGCTTCCAATCTTGCAACTGGTGCGAAGGTCTCGTCAAAATCGATACCTTCCTGTTGACTGTATCCTTTTGCTACAAGTCTAGCTTTGTTTCTGACTACTTCTCCACTTTCATCTCGCTTATTCTTGAATACCCATTTGACACCTATTACTCCCTGATGTTTTGGTCTGTCTACCATATACCAGACTTGGTTTCTTTTGAACTCATTGAGTTCTTCTTGCATAGCAATAACCCAGTCTGCATCTTTGAGTGCTTCATAAGTATCAGAGGGTTCAACACGTGATAGGTAGCAACTAAGAAGTGCACTCTCTCCATGCATTCTTCTGGTTCTTATTCTATCACCTGGGTTCCCAACAATCTGTTCAGGAGGATGATTGTCTTGTATCCATCTTCTCCTGCTAGTCATTTCTTCCTCTGATATCTCAGGTTCTGGTTCAATTGTTGGATCCTCAAATTCTGGATGAGATGTTTGAAAAGAATTGTCAACATCTGGTTCTTCGATTTCTTGATTATTGTTCCAATCATTTATCTCTCTTGATTCTTCTGGTTGATCATGATTTTGTTCATTGTTATCTCCTTCTTCTGGTTGATTACCTTCTGGTTGAGTTATTGATCTATCAAAGTCCAGAATGATGTGTTCTGTTCCCCCTTGCTGTGAGCTTATTGCTTCAGCATTAGATGGAACATCATTATCATCTGTTGTATTCCAGATTAGAATATCTTCTAGCAGAATTCCTTCTGGTTTCTTTCCTTTGTTCTGGCCTTGTGTTTGATCATCATTCAACTCTCTGTCAATGACAAATGATTCATCAAAGACAATATGAGGTGTTACCTCCACAATAAGAGTCCTCTTGTTGTAAACCCTATAAGCTTTACTAACATCAGAATATCCTAAGAATATTCCAGGGTCAGCTTTGCTATCAAAGGTTTTCAACTGTGATTTCCCATTATTATGGATGTAGCACAAACAACCAAAAGTACGGAAGTAATGTATCCTGGGCTTTCTGTTGTTCCAAACTTCGTATGATGTCTTTCCATGTCTGATGGTAACAACAGCTCTATTCTGTGTATAGCACGCTGTAGAGATTGCTTCTGCCCAAAATTTCTTAGGTAATCTGGTTGCATTAAGCCTAGTGCGAGCTGCTTCTTTCAATGATCTGTTTCTTCTTTCAACTACACCATTCTGTTGAGGTGTTCTGGCTGCAGATGTCTGATGTGTGATTCCCATCTAGTTGCAGTAATCCTCAATCTTCTGGTTTAGGAATTCTGTACCACGATCTGTTCTGATGGTAGTAACAGAGATTTCCTTTTTCTTGGTGATTTTGTTGAGGAAGTTTGGCAGCTTTACCAATGTTTCTTTCTTCTTATATAAGAAGATTACCCATGTGAATCTTGAATAATCATCAATGATAACTAGAGTGTATTTTCTACCATTTATACTTAATGGTTTAACTGGACCAAATAAGTCTAAATGTAGTAACTCTAGGATTCTGGTAGAGGACTGAGCAGATTTGCTAGAAAATGATGATCTGGTTTGTTTTCCAGCTTGACATGCTTCACAGATGTGATTCTTGTCATATATTTGATCTGGTAGTCCTTCAACTAGTTTCTCTCGTGCAATCTTATTGATTGACTTGAAATTGAGATGACTTAATCGTTTATGCCACAGCCAACTAGTTTCTGGTACTGTCTTAGTGACCAGACATGTCTCAATCTGGTTGTCCCATTGCACAATGTATAATCTGTCCTGTAGTTTCCCGGTAAGGAGTATCTCATCTCCTTCCTTGTTCTTTACAAAACAATTGTTAGCATCAAAAACGATTTGATTACCATTAGCACAGAATTGACTTACAGAGAATAGATTGTGGCTAAGACCCTCAACATATGATACGTTTGTTATGGTGGTCTTGCCAACTTTTATGTTTCCATATCCTCTGGTATATCCTTTTGAATTACATCCAAAAGTGACCTGAGATCCTGGTTTCTCTATGTAGTCTGATAGTAGATTCTTGTCACCTGTCATGTGTTTTGAACAGCCACTATCTATGATCCAAATTGCTCATTTTGCTATCTTGTACCTTCTTGCAGTCTTCTGATCCTGCAATTAAATACACTTAGCTACCCTTCAATATTTGGGTGCTTGGTTATTAGCAAATGTTCCCTTTCGAATCCAGAACATTTTTGGGTTGGGGACAGCAATATAACAAGTAATAATATTGCCATCATTATCAACTTTTGACACAGAATGAAATATAGATGGATGATATCTTTTTATTCCATCATTCTTCAGTCCTTTGTTTGTAGATGCTGTCCTGTTGACATTCTTGTTGGGTAATGTCCTGTTGACATTCTTTTTGTGAACCCTTTCTGTGTAACCTGCTGGTAGTTCCTTTGTTTGATGGAACTGTCTGTTGCTAGTCTGTTTCACCATCATCCTCTGAGGTTGTTCTTTCTTGTTTTTAAGGTTTATCACCTGATCTGGAATCTGTTTCCTTTCTGGTACGAATTTCATGGTGCTAGAGGATTTCTCTGAGTGACCTGGATATCCTAATCCAGATGTACCCTGTTGTTGAAGGTTGATTAGCAGATTGGCACGTTCATCACTTTTGTATATCATTTCCTTTCCTTTCTTTATCTTCTCTTCAGCAACGTTGTTTCTTGTAATGAGATCTTTGACCTTAGAATTTAGCGAATGAATCTCATTGTCTTTTCCTTTAATCTGTTCTTCCAGATCAGCAATTTGAACAACGAATTGTGTGTTAGCAGTACTCAGTATCTGATCTGTTTTCTTCATCCTTTCATTCTCTTCAACTACTTCTTTAAATAATCTCTTGATGCTCGAGTAGCTTTTGAACATCTCATTGACTTCATCCCAAGAGTATTCATCTTGATCTTCTATTTCCTGTTCTAGATCAGTATTATTTGAAGAGTTAGAGTAGCAGGAATTTACCTCTACATCATCTAGACCGTTGTCTAGTCCTACATAGCATTCATCCCAGTTTTCTTCTTCTTTGGCAAAGAATGCTTCATCATCTTCTGTTGAACTATCAGACAGATGACTTGAGCTAGAGTCTTCTTCTTCTGCTATCATGGCTTTTCGTTGAGCTTTTAGTTTTCTGTCCCTCTTAGCTCGTAGTTCTTCTCTTTGACTTTTAGATAAGTCTGGGCAATCAGTTTTGAAATGACCTGTTCTCCCACAACCATAACAAGTGTAGTCAGTAGGATTAGTGATTTTACCATTACCTCTACCTTCTGTTTTGTCATCAGATCGTTCTGCTTCTTTGTTCTTCTGGTATCTATTCTTGTTGTCTTTGTAGAACCTACGATACTTTCTTGATCTGACTTCCATCTTGTCCATTCTCTTAGCAATCATCGAGAATTCTTTGAGTAATTTATCATATCCTTCTTCTGCTGGTGTAGCAGATGATGCTGATTCATCTGTTTTGCACTTCGCTTTGAAGGCAGTCTCTTTCTCCTTCTTTGAGCTATTCTCGCTCTTCTTGCTGGAAGAGTAATCTGGTCCATGAATTCTTCTGATGTCACATTCATGGACAGCAAGATGATCAAAAAGTGCTTCTACAGATAGATCATTAAAATCAGCACGTAGAGGTTGCATAGCTGAATAAATTTCCCAGCTTGGTGGTAGAGCTCTAAGAATCTTAAGATTCTTCTCTCTCTGTGTGTACTTATTCTTTTTGAAGGCAGACACTTCAAGTAGTACTTCAGTGAACCTGTTCTTCATCTGCTCGATGGTTTCTCCAGATTTCATTTTGAATTCATCAAACTTGTTACATGCTAGAGATAACTTATTCTCAATCATTGCTTCAGAGCCTAGACTGAGATCTCTCAAGGCTTCCCACATTTCTTTGGCTGTATCAAGGTCTTGGATCTTAGCCAGATGAACTCCTTTTACAGTACTGGAAATAATTCCTTTAGCAAAATCATCAAGATTTGCTTCTCTTCTTTCTTCTGGAGTGTACTTTCTGGGATCTTTAAGTACTTCTTCTTTGTGTACTCCTGTTTCTGTGATACGAGTTGTTTCTTCAGTAATGGCTAATCGTCCTTCTTCGATTACCTTCCACATAAGGCAGTGATGAGCTTTGAGACACATCTTTATTCTGAAACTCCACTCTCTATAACCTTGGATGGAGAATTCTTCGCATGCCCTGATAACAGATGATTCCATAATGACAGATAGGATGCAGATGATGAAAAAGATTTTCTAGATCTATTCAAGTAGACCACGCAGGTATTAACCTTGTGAAAACAATACAATGGTCAGTTTGAACCACTGCTCTGATACCACTTGTTGGTCCCGAAAGAGCAAGGTTTGGTGTATGGGGGGGGAATACACCAAATACAAACTTTTCAGTTTACTTGACTAATTTAATCAGAGAGATGTAAGCTTTCTGAAACACAGATTGCTCGAGGTGATAGACCAGATTGGTTTTCTAATCAATCTTGTTCTGTCCAAGTAAAGTCTCTCAAGTGACTTATACAAAGCAGAGAGTAAGATTAAGCTTAAACTCCAACAGTGTATCGTGTGCGGAATAATGGTGGACTTAGTCGGTGCTCTTGTTAAGAAAATCTTTCGAAAAACATAATCGAGTATTTAGGAGATTGATTAAGAATGCAGACTGAATGAATATGACAGATAGAGAATAAAAACAACTGAATATAAATGCAGAATGTAAATAACACAATTATTTTTACGTGGTTCGGGAAACCCCCTACGTCCACGGTCTAATCC
>JAPKLX010000219.1:426638-466472 GCA_026898415.1 Leonotis leonurus | reverse complement strand
CGAGAGAACATCATCAAAACTTAGAATATTTGTGGGGTTCCCAACAAAATGTTTGTGATTAACGCAAGCCTCTTAATAAAATACTTAATGGAGTTAGTAATGGAAACTAATTATGATTAAGAGAATCATAATTCATTGTGAATCAAATTATTAATCAAGAATGGATAAGTTAATTAGGATACTTAGCTTTCCCTCCTGATAATTTCCTTACGTAAAGTAGAAAGGAAAAGAAAAGGAAGTGAGAGGAGATCTAGAAATCTAGAAATGTTTATCTCTATGTAAGACACACAACAAGACAAATAAAAAATTATAAAGGACATAGCAAAGTGAGATAGGACAATTGTCCTAGGTGAAGATATTGTAAGAAATCTGATGGCTTAATGGAATACATTAAATCTAAGGAGTGCAGTATTAGTGTAGAATTCTAAATCTATCATAAATACAAGTGTATATAGTAAGGGGGTACATATAAGAATCAACATTTTAAGGAAAAGAAGGTTTGAAGTAGTGCAAACCATGCAGAGAAAGGTTGGGTCTTCTTGGGAGACACCACACATAAGAACAAAAAAAGGGAAAATAGGGGTGTTGTCCCTGCAATGCCTTGGAAACCCTGGAGACATCATCTTAGAATCACCTTGGAAACCCTCATGAACGAGAAACTTTACGCCAAGTTCAGTAAGTGTGAGTTTTGGCTGAACGAAGTGGCTTTTCTCGGACATATAGTGTCGTCTGAAGGGATCAAGGTAGACCCCGCCAAGGTAGAAGCAGTACAAGGATGGAAGGCACCCACAACTCCTAACGAAATCCAAATTTTCTTAGGGATGGCGGGGTAATATCAGAGATTTATCGAAGGATTCTCCAAAATAGCTAGACCAATGACGCAATTACTTCAGAAAGGGATCAAATTCAAGTGGTCGTCAGAATGCGAGGCTAGCTTTCAACTTCTGATGGAGAAACTGACCACTGCTCCTGTACTCGTAGTTCTAGAACCCCATAAGGAGTACGTCGTCTATACTGACGCATCTAAGATCGGACTAGGGTGTGTATTGATGCAAGAAGGGAAAGTGATAGCCTATGCATCCCGACAGCTCAGGCCACACGATCTCAACTACCCTACCCATGATCTGGAATTAGTTGCCGTTGTGCACGCCTTGAAAATCTAGAGGCACCACCTCTACGGAGTTGGGTGCGAGATTTTCACAGATCACAAAAGCCTCAAATACTTCTTCGAGCAGAAGGATCTCAACATGAGGCAGAGGAGATGGCTAGAATTAGTAAAAGATTACGATTGTGGTATAAACTACCACCCTGATAAGGCTAACGTAGTAGCCGATGCCCTGAGTTGTAAAACGTCTTCCAAGTTTGCTTATCTTCTCACTCGGGAGGAAGAACTCTTAAAGGAGTTTAGTAAAATGAACCTAGAAGTTCTACCACCTCCCAAAATCATAGAAAGAATCCTTGCTACTCTGGTAGTCGAGCCCGACTTACGGAGTAAGATTTTAGAGGCGCAGAGGACAGATGAGACTTTAGAGAAGATAAAACTCAAGGTGAGGAAGGACGAAACCACAAATTATCGAGAGGAAGCCGATAATGCCATCACCTTCGAAGGAAGGCTATGTGTCCCGAAAAACCTGGAAGTTAAGGAGATGATCATGGGTGAAGCCCATGATACTCCCTACACCACCCATCCCGGAAGTACAAAGATGTACCGAGACCTAAAGAAGAAATTATGGTGGGACAGGATGAAGCGAGACATAACATCATTCGTAGAAAGATGCTTAGCTTGCCAGAAAGTCAAAGCACTACACCAACGACCCTATGGGAAGCTACAACCTTTAGAAATCCCGGAATGGAAGTGGGAGCACATCGCTATGGATTTCGTGACCGGATTACCCAAATCCAAGTGCGGAAACTCCATCTGGGTAATTATGGACAAACTCATGAAATGTGCCCACTTCATACCGATAATGATCACCTATGGATTAGATAAGCTAGCCCAGCTGTACGTTCGTGAAATTATACGTCTCCATGGCATACTAGTGTCGATCACCTCCGATCGAGACTCAAAATTTACATCCAAATTCGGGATGAGCCTGCAGAAAGAACTAGGCACGAGACTAAACTTCAGTACTGTCTTCCACGCAGACTGACTGACAGTCAGAAAGAACGATTCAAACCCTAGAAGATATGTTGAGAACCGTTGTTCTCGATAGAGGTGGGAGCTGGGAAGCAGTACTACCCTTGACCGAGTTTTCCTATAACAATAGTTACCAGGAAACCATAGAAATGGCACCGTATGAAGCCCTATACGGAAGAAAGTGTTGATCGCCACTTTATTGGGATGAAGTCGGCGAGAGAGCTATAGTAGGTCCTGATTCTGTTAGCGAAATGATCGAGATCGTTCGTCAGATTCGAGGCAGAATCAAGGAAGCTCAAGACAGACAGAAATCCTATGCTGACACCCGTAGAACAGAACTACAATTTGAGATAGGAAATAAGGTTTTCCTGAAAGTATCTCCCTCTAAGGGAATAGTTAGATACGGAGTTAAGGGTAAACTGAGACCTCGTTTCATAGGACCCTACGAATTCCTAGAAAGAATAGGGTCGGTAGCATACCGACTAGTATTACCACCAAGCTTTGGAAACATGCATAACGTTTTCCACGTATCTCAATACAGGAAATACGTGTTTGACTCAAAACACGTTATTCACCAGGAGGAGATGATTCTAAACCCCGATTTGAGCTATGAAGAGAAACCCGAAGCTATTTTAGATGATAAGGTTCAATAGCTTCGAACCAAATCAATAAAGTTAGTGAAGGTATTATGGAGACACCATGGGCAGGAAGAAGCCACATGGGAACTCAAAGAAAAGATGCAAGAGAAGTACCCCGAGCTGTTCGACGAGAATATGCAAATTTCGGGACAAAATTTTTAATTAGAAGGGTAGGATGTAATGCCCTGACTTTTACTCCCGAATAAATTAGCAAAACTCTCAAATTTTACGAACTTGTACTCGATTATAAAACCGAGTTTCGCAAAATAATCGATTAAAGATGTCAACCATTATTGGTAATTGAGAGTTGTTAATTCCATCGTTTAAAGTGAGTGACATTTTAATACTTACTATTCATACAAACAGTTATAGTAATGGGTGATTTAAGTAAATGAATGTCATTAAGAAAGCAATCGTTATGGTGATTAACGATTGAATACTACCATGGTGATTAACGATTGAATACTACCAATTAAGATATTGATATTTAAATGCTTGTGATTAATGCAAGCCTTCTTAATAAAATATTTAATGGAGTTAGTAATGGAAACTAATTATGATTAAGAGAATCATAATTCATTGTGAATCAAATTATTAATCAAGAATGGATAAGTTAATTAGGATATTTAGATTTCCCTCCTGATAATTTCCTTACGTAAAGTAGAAAGGAAAAGAAAAGGAAGTGAGAGGAGATCTGGAAATCTAGAAATGTTTCTCTATGTAAGACACACAACAAGACAAATAAACAATTATAAAGGACATAGCAAAGGGAGATAGGACAACTGTCCTAGTGTACACATGGACCGTGAGTCATCTTAGTGGGTTGGCCGGTCAAGTGTCCGTGGGAGGTGGCTACCTTCCCGACACATAGAAGTTACAGATATTGTAGATTACTAATAAACTTAGACGGTGCTGTCAAACTTTTAGATCCTACAAAAGAATTTATTGAACATAGGTTTCTTTAAGATAAAATCCCTATGTTTCCTGTGGTATGACAATGTCAATTATAATGTATGAATGCGATTTCGTCACGTGTCTACTGTGTACTTTTGTACTCAGCCATGCATAAATTTCTAAATGTGCAGGTTGATCTGTAATGAAAAGGGAAGTGTTAGTCAAAGTTTTGTCGAACTCATCTAGTAACTCTTGGGGGTTTGCATGTCTTCATACATGTAAACCTCGAAACTGATCCAATTTCTGCTGCAGTCACTCAGATTAGTATATGGTATTTTTAGACCTTATGAACAGTGAACTATGTATTTGATATCAGTTATCTAGTACCGACTTTCAGGTTATGGATTATTCTCTTTTGAAGCACTTATCAGATATTCCTCTTCATGTTAGTCTCACTTCTTCCCCCTCTTCTATATTCTCTTCCCTGGTCACAATTTTTCCCGACTTTGCTATCTTTAGTAAAGGTGGGTCGTGACAGAGTGGTATAAGAGCAACTAGTGCTCTGAACCCGAGAGTCTTTTTGAGTTTCAAGTCTAGTATTGTTCCACTAGACTAATTAATGAGTCGAAAAAAGCCTAGCACTTCCACACATCACTCTCGACAAGAAGGAGGTAAGCATCTCATTTTAATGTGAATGCTTTGATTATAAAAGGGGATAGAAAATATTCCTTTACTTCGATTCTAGAACCACGAAACTTAAGATATTTCTTCATGAACATAGAATGATTTAGTTTGCATGTTCCCCTTTAGAAAAGAGAACTTAGAAGAACTTTTACAAGTTACTCGAAATCGAGAACGAGAATAATAAGAATAAAGATGAAACGAAAAGAACCAAAAAATGAGAATATAAATGCTATGGCCAATTACGAGAAAACAAAAGAGGGAGATCTTCTCTTTCATAAAAAAATCAAGATCACGGCTATGATCCGATAAGTTATCGTTTCTACCGTAGAATCTAAACCGAATGAAACTATTAACACGATTATTAAAGATTTAATTATCCTTGAATAATAAATCTTAAATCTAGATTTTCCAAGAATTCTATGATGATAAGTATTGAATCCTAGAAGCCTCAAAAAGTTATGATCGTTAATTATGAGTCATCGATCTAAACTCTTAAGCGAGTTTGGTTCTAAACCAAATCTTTCTCACAAAATTATCAACCCACGTTTCAAAAGTTTAATTAGTAGTCTTATTCATGTCAAGATGACAACAAATGATAAGACAAAAAGGTACCAAATTTTAGAATCAACTACATAAGTTTTGAGACATTATAAAGAAAAAACAAAATCAGTTCCTAGCACCTTATTCTTATCGTTGGAGAGAACTAATAATGCATAAGTTTCTAGAACATGCGGCTACAAGAACAACCTAAATAAGGGTGAAAAAAAAACTTAAGAAGAAATCGAGAAAAAGCCAAAGGAAAAGAAAATGATAGAAAGGTAAACCAAACCTCTAAACCATAAATTCTAAACCCTAAATCCTAAATCATAAACTAAACCTTAAAGCCTAAACTATAATCTAAACTCTAAATCCTAAAACCCTAAACCCTAAATTCTAAATCCTACACAAAACCCTAAACTAAATCCTAAACCTTAAACGAAACCCTAAATCCTAAACCCTAAACATTGAAACTTAAGTTTTAGGGTTGAAGGTTTAGTTCAGTTTTAGGGTTTAGCATTTAGGGTTTAGTTTAAAGTTTTGAGTTCAGTTTATGGTTTAGAGTTTATTTAAGCTTAAAATTTAAGGTTTAGTTTTGGGTTTCGGGTTTAGTTTGGGGTTTGGGGTTTAGGGTTTAGGGTTTAGGGTTTAGTTAAATATTTAAAATTTAGGTTTTAAAGTTTAGTTTATAATTTAGGGTTTAGAGTTTATAATTTATGGTTTAGGGTTTGGTGTATATGATATAGTTTAGGGTTAAGGGTTTAGGTTAGTTTGGGGTTCAAGGTTTAGTTTAGAATTTTATATTTAAGGTTTAAGGTTTAGTTAAGGATTTAGGTTTTGGATTTGGGGTTTAGGGTTTAGAATTTAGGGTTTAGGTTTTGGGATTTAGATTTTAGAGTTTTGGTGTAGTGTTTACTTTAAGTGTTAGTGTTTAGTGTTTAGTGTTTAGTGTTTAGGATTTAAGGTTTAGTTTTAGATATAGGGTTTAGTTTATGGTTTAGAGTTCCGGTATAGGGTTTAGGGTTTATTTTAGGTTTTTGGGTTTAGTTTAAGATTTAGGGTTTAGTTTAATGTTTAGGGTTTATTTTGGTGTTTAGAGTTTAATTAAAGGTTTGGGGTTTGGGGTTTGGGGTTATGACTTAAGGTTTAGTTTAGGCTTTAGGGTTTAGTCTAGGGTTTAAGATTTTAGTGTTTATGGTTAAGGTTTAGGGTTTAGTGTAGGATTTAGATTAAGGGTCTAACGTTTATTTTAGGATTTAGAGTTTAGGGTTTTAGGATTTAGGGTTTAAGGTTTAGGGTTTAGGGTTTAGGGTTTAGGCTATAGGGTTTTAGAGTGTAGGGTTATTGTTTAGTGTTTAGTGTAGAATTTAGGATTTAGGGTTTAGTTTAGGGTTTTGGATTTATATTTTAGTTTGGGGTTTAGGATTTATGGTTTAGGATTTAGGGTTTAGGGTTTAGAATTTATGATTTTGGGTTTTGGGTATATGGTATAGTTTAGGGTTAATGGTTTAGGTTTAGTTTGGGTTATAGGGTTTACTTTAAAATTTTAAATTTAAGGTTTAAGGTTTAGTTTATGATTAAGGGTTAGGATTTGGGGTTTATGGTTTACAATTTAGGGTTTAGGGTTTAGGATTTAGGGTTTAGAATTTTGGTTTAGGGTTTAGTGTTTTAGTTTAAGTTTTAGTGTTTAGGGTTTATGGTTTAGGGTTTAGTTTAAGGTTTATGGTGGTTAGTTTAGGGTTTAGGGTTTAGATTTTAGGGTTTAGGGTGTAGGGTTTAGGATATATGGTTTTAGATTTAGTTTAGGGTTTTGGTTTTAGTATAGGATTTAAGGTATAGTTTAGGTTTTAGGGTTAGGATTTGGAGTTTGGGGTTTAGGATTGAGGGTTTAGGGCTTGGGATTTAGGGTTTAGCGTTTTGGTTTAGGGTTTAGTGTTTAGCTTAAGATTTAGGGTTTACGGTTTAGTTCAGTATTTAGGGTTTAGTTTAATGTTTAAGGTTCCGGATTAGGGTTTAGGGTTTACTTTAGGTTTTAGGATTTAGTTTAAGGTTTTGGGTTTAGGATTTCGGGTTTAGTTTAAGGTTTCGTGTTTAGTTTTGCGTGTAGAGATTAATTAAAGGTTTCAGGTTTAAGATTATGATTTAAGGTTTAGTTTATTATTTAGGATTTAGTTGAAGGTTTCGGGCTTAGGGTTATGGTTTAGAGTTTAGTGTAGGATTTAGGATTTACGATTTAGTTTAGGGTTTAGGGTTTTAGGATTTAGGATCTAGATTATACTTTTGGGTTTAGGATTTAGGGTTTAATTTAGGAATTAAGATTTAGGGTTTAGAATTTATGGTATAGTTTAGGGTTAAAAGTTTGGTTTAGTTTGAGGTTTAGGGTTTAGTTTAGGGTGTAAGGTTTAGTTTAAAATTTTAAATTTACGGTTTAGGGCTTAGTTTAGGTTTTAGGGTTAGAATTTGGGGTTTAGGGTTTAGGGTTTAGGATTCTGGGTTTAGAGGTTTGGTTTAGAGTTTAGTGTTTAGTTTAAGTTTTCGTGATTAAGGTTTAGGATTTAGGGTTTTCTTTAAGGTTTTAGGTTTAGTTTAGGGTTTAGTGTATGATTTCGGATTTAGTGTTTAGTTTAGGGTTTAAGGTTTTATGATTTAGGATTTAGGATTTAGATTATATTTTAGGGTTTAAGATTTAAGGTTTAGTTTATGATTTAGGATTTAGGGTTTTGAATTTATGTTTTATGATTTAGGGTATATGGTATAGTTTAGGGTTAAAGGTTTAGGTTTAGTTTGAGGGTTGAGGGTTTAGTTTAGAGTTTAAGGTTTTGTTTAAAATTTTAAATTTAAGGTTTAGTGTTTAGTTTAGGTTTTAAGGTTAGGATTTGGGGTTTAGTTTTTAGAATTTAGGGTTTAGGGTTAGGATTTGGAGTTTAGGGTTTAGTATTTAGGGTTGTGGGTTTAGGATTTTGGGTTTAGAGATTTGGTTTACAGTTTAGTGTTTAGTTTAACTTTTAGTGTTTAAGGTTTAGGATTTAGGGTTTTGGTGGGTAGTTCCACTATAGAGCCATGAACTTAAGTGTATGGATCTATATATTAACGAAACATTTCAGCTTATAATTCGAATTTTAACCACACAAAAATTTAGTAATTATGTTTCTTCTACTGAGTATAAATGGTAATAATTTTTGAAGTGGAAAACATTCTCCGTATAAGTATTCAACTAGTTAGTACTATGTTGAAGATAACCAAAAGTTTCCGAGGAGGAAACTCTCATATGTTACATATATTATGACCTAGTCCTCTTTTACATATAAAAAAAACCTTTAGAATATTAGATATATTGTTATAATATTTAGCTTGAAACAATAGAATACGAGTAATTCAAAATTTTCTTCTTATTGTTAAGTAAAGAAAAAAAAAACTTTAATAAGATAAGATGAGATGTTAACCCAGTAGAATGTCACCGAGAAGAGTTGGACGCCCAAGAATCAGATATAAAGGTCAAGTTCATAGAAACATAGATAAAAGACATGAAGCTTAACGAGAAGTAACCCCACCCCTCCAACCGCCTGAACGTAGAATTGAGGAACTATACTTAAACAAAACCACCTGTTTTCAACGGAATGGGAGATCAACTAAAGCGGAAGTTTGGGTATATGCTCTAGAACACATCTTTAACTTTCTACGATGTACGAATCAGGAACGCACGACTTGCGTTTCATTCTAATGAATAAGATCAGCAGATTTATGGTGGGAAGCACGCAGAAAAACTATGACTCATGAACAACTAGCAAAATGTACCTGGGAAGAGTTCAAGATATGAGTATACGAAAAATAAATTCCTAAGAACTATCGCAAGAGAAATGAGATGAAATTGTATAATCTAAAACAAAGAAGGATGATAGTGATAGAATACAACCAAGTGTTCAGTGATATGACACAATATACCTCAGAAGTAGCCACAGTCGAGAAGGATGGCGTTGGCAAGCCATGGGGGATTATCTTATTCTATATCCCTCAACCGAGCTCTTGAGAAGAGGCTGCAATGCCAGGAGAAAAGCATACACCTACTGCAACACTGATGTCCGCCCAAACACAATCTCAAGGCTTTAAAGGAAAGCGTGAATGGGAGGATAACCAGAACAACTCCACTTCGAAGAAACCATGGGAAGAGCAAACACGTTCCCAAAACTACGAGAAACAGAACTCAACTATTCTGATAGGGAACTATCTAGAAAAGTTTCATATTTGTCCCAAGTGCAAGAAGATGCACGACATAATATAAAAAGCAGACAATGTCGGGTACTTTGTGTGTGGCCAAAAGAGGCACTTTGCAAACTGTTGCCCTACTAGACATCATAAAACAGGCGCAAAGTCTAACCAGACATCACCAAACCAATATGCCCGAGCAATTCAAGCTCAACCTCAAACATATCAGCAACCTCAGTAGTTACCACCACCCTCACCGCTACCAAATCAGTACTAACAACGCCAACATGAGAAACAACCACGATAGGCCGAGGCTTAAGCAATGAAACAAAAACAACCTGAAGGAAATCAAGGAAACCTGACAGGTATGGGCACCCTCCTCAGCACACCAGTAATTATTTTATTTGATACTGGAGCGTCTCATTCTTTCATTGCTAAAGCATGTGTAGAGAATTTAAGGTTGAAACTAGAACCAGTAGAAACAACTATGAGATTTTCTTCACCTTTGGGAGGAACTAATACTCTTACACACTTTTTCTCTAACCCAAGCTTAGATTTATGATCACTTAAGATTTTAGCGAACAACCTTAGTGTAATCTCAATGAAGGACGTATACATAATCTTAGGAATGGATTGGTTAGTTGAAGACTATGCTCTTATCCTTTACAACAAAAGAAAAATCTTATTCCCACATCTAAGAAAAACATCCCACGAGTTTCCATGGGATTACCATGAACTAGAAGAAGACAATTATTTCAGCATTGCAAGCCACAGAGCTAGTAAGGAAAAGTTTTTAGCCTACTTAGGATACACAAGCAGAGAAGTAAACGAAGAAATGAAGAAAGGAAAATTGAAGATGTCTCCATCTAGATGTATGAGTTAGAAGAACTCAAGATACAAATCCAAGAGGTGTTGGACTTAGGTTTCATCAGACCTAGTGTACCACCTTAGGTAGCACATGTTCTTTTCATGAAGAAAAAGGATGGAACACTAAGAACGTGCATAGATTACATAGGCTTGAACAAGCTGACACTCAAGAACCAATATCATTTACTTAGAATAGATGACTTATTAGTAACTTAAGGGAGAAATAACTTTTCAAATATAAATTTGAGATCAGGATACCACCAACTGAAAATCCGATCAGTAGATGTTCCTAAGACAGTTTTTTTTCGAAGCCAATATGATCACTATGAGTTTATAGTGACGCCCTTCGGATTAACCAATGCACCCGCAGTGTTCATGGACCTGATGAACCATGTGTTCCACCTTTATCTCAACAAATTTTTCTTGGTCTTTATAGATGATGTTCTCATTTACTTGAAGAGTGAAGAAGAACATGAAAAACTTCTAAGAATCACCCTAGAAATCCTTAGAAAATAGAAATTCTATGCTAAATTCAGTACGAGTGAATTTTGGATTTTTTATGTAACTTTTCATGGACACATTGTGTCATCTGAAGAAATTAAGGTAGACACCATCATGGTAGAAACTGTACAAGAATGGAAGTCACCAACAACTCCTAATGAACTTAGAAGTTCCTTAGGATTAGCTGGATACTATTGGAGATTCATCAGAGGATTCTCCAAGATAGCACGACCAATGACACAACAGTTACGAAAGGGAATCAAGTTCAAGTGGTCTGCAAAATGTGAAGCCAGTTTTCAGTTTTTGAAAGAGAAGTTAACTACCTCCCCGATACTGGTAGTCCCAAAACCTAACAAAGAATATGTAGTCTACACAAATGCATCTAAGAACAGATTAGGTTGTGTCTTGATGCAAGAAGGAAAAGTGATAGCATATGCATCACGACAACTAAGACCACACGAACTAACTATCCAGCTCACGATTTGGAGTTAGTTGTCACAGTGCATGCTCTGAAAATTTAGAGACATCACCTCTACGGATTTTGGTGTGAAATTTTCACAAATCACAAGAGTCTCAAGTACTCATTTGAGTAGACAGACCCTAACATGAGACAAAGAAGGTGGCTCGAATTAGTGAAGGATTACAACTATGGTATAAACTACCATCTAGGAAAAGCTAACGTAATAATTGATGTTTTAAGTAGTAAAACTTCTTCAAAGCATGCATTTCTTCTAAACCCAAGCAAGAGAATGAACTCATAAAGGAGTTGGAGAAAATGTACTTGAAAATTTTACCACCACCCGAGACAGTGGAAGAAATTCTTGCCACGTTGGTAGTAGAACCAACTTGAGAAGTAGGATCTTAGCTGCTCAAATGAATGACGAAAAAATTTGAGAATATACGCTTGAAAGTGAGGAGGGATGATACTACAAGTTATCACGAAGAAGCTGATAATGTTATCACCATTTGAGGGAAGACTATGCGTCCCACATAGTGAATAACTCAAACAAGAATTCATGAGTGAAGCACATGATACACCGTATACCGCCCACCCAGGAAGTATGAAGATGTAACAGGATTTGAAGAAGAAATCCTGGTGGGATGGTATGAAGAGGGATATAGAATCTTTCGTAGAGAGATGTTTAGCTTGCCAGTAAGTGAAGGCCCCTACATCAACGATCTTATGGAAAATTGCAATTATTAGAGATTCCGGAATGGAAATGGGAGCATATTGCTATGAATTTATGACCGGATTACCCAAATCTAGAGGATGAAACACCGTCATTTGGGTAATTGTAGATCGTCTTACAAAATGTGCTCACTTCGTACATATAATGATAACTTATGGGTCAAGCAAGTTGGCTCAGTTGTATGTTCATGAGATTATACAATTACACGATGCACCAGTGTCAATCACCTCAAATCGAAACCCAAAGTTTACATCCAAATTCTGGATGACTCTCCAAAAAGAATTAGGCACAAGGTTGAAATTTAGTACCATATTCCAACCTCAAACCGATGGACAATCGGAAAGAACCATACAAACTCTATAAGACATGTTGAGAACAGTAGTTCTCGATAGAGGTAGAAGTTGGGAACCGATACTACCACTAATCGAGTTTTCCTACAACAATAGCTATCAGACGACCATAGAGATGGCCCCATATTAAGCACTATATGGAAAGAAGTGTAGATCGTCATTCTATTGGGACGATGTTAGTGAAAGAATGATAGTAGGCCCAGACTCAGTCAACAAGATGATTGAGATTGTGGGATAAATTAGAAAAAAATAAATAAATCAAATAAGCTCATAATAGACATAAGTCTTATGCTGACACTCGTAGAACCGAGCTACAATTTAAAATAGGAGATAAGATTTTCTTGAATGTATCTTCTTCTAAGGGAATAACCAAATTTGGTGTTAAAAGAAAGTTGAGACCCCGTTTTATTGGACCATATGAATATTTTTGAAAAGATAGGCCCAATAACATATAGATTAGCCTTATAACTGAGCTTTGGAAACGTTCACAACCATCTGCCACAACATAGAAAATACGTGTTTGACCCAAAGCACGTCATTCAACAAGAAAACATCATTTCCAAACCTTTCTTGAGCTATTAGGAAAGACATGAAGCTATCAGAAAATGCAAGAACTTAGAAATAAATAAATCAAGTTACTTAAAGTGTTGTAGAAACATCATTGACAAGAAGAAAATACTTGGGAGTTTAAAGAGAAAATGAAAGAGGAATATCCCGAATTGTTTAATTAGAACGTACAAATTTTGGGATGAAATTTTTATTAAGAGGGGGAGAATGTAATGTCCCGCTCTTTTATTAATAGTTTATTATGCAATGAAAATTTGCATAAAGAAAATTTCGTTGTAAAATCCGAAATATCGATTAACTAATAGATATTAATAGGTCTTCTTCATGCAACTTATAATTAAAAAAAAAACTATGATAGAGATCATGTGAACTCGTCTTGAAAATAATAGAGTTATTCAAAAGACGATACAAATAGATTCTCCAAATGTATAATCGATAATTAATTCAATTAATAGTTATATGTTAATTAGAACATATGAGATAACGAATTGATTAGAATTATTGATAGATAAATTTTAATGTTCGCAATTCATATTTTGAATATAAAGTTTTGGAAATAAAATATATTATTATATACCCTATTACACTAGTACTACAAAACAAATAAAATCTCACTAATTAAATAAGTTTAAAGGCACGTGCCTTGTACGACATAGTTTTAAAGGAAAAGATCAATATATATATGTATTGTCTCATACCATAACTTACAAAGCTAATAATAAAAAAAAAATAGAATAAAAAGAAAAGCATAGTAATACACACTAAAGCAGAAAGTAATGCATAAAAGTAATGCAGAAAAGTAAGAAAAAGAAAAGAGAAGTATGAAAGATAGGGCTCTCAATTTAAGAAGAATACAGGTTGCTACCATTCCTTTATGTCCCTGCAAATGAAAATATAGTATTAATACAATTAGGCATACAATAAAGTCAAAACCTATAAATATTAGAACTGTCCTAGAAGCTGAAAAGCTGGGAATAAGGCATGCACAACACGCAAGAAGCATTAATCAAAGCAGCCTACTCTAAGCACCCTACTCATTTTCGTGTTTATATAGTAAAGAACTCCTTCAAACAATGGCACAAAGAAAATCACAGTTAGAAAAATATTAGAGAAAGGCAAGGAGAGGTTATGCAAAAATACTCAGAGCCAAGAATTTAACAAGAAACAATTGAGGTATATCAATCTCAAATCTTATTTTTCATGCTCCTGGTTGTTAGTTCATTTTAGATTTAAAGAATTTCATTTTGCTGGCTAGTTCTTTGACTGAGCTAGAATAAAAAAACACTTTTATCAAGAACATAAAGTTTATCTCCATATCAAACTCTATAAATCATAGTACGCTCAAACATACATAGAACAATCCAAATAGTTATTTGAGCATGATAGTAGAATCCAGGATACATAGATTACAATTTGAAACTATAAAAGAAAGGAAATCGAAAAGTTGAGACCTTACTTAGGAGGGGTCGATGGCGACAGTCCAGGGGAAGCTCCGCCACCGAGAATCAATAGGAGTTTAAATCCGGATAGGTGTTTAGCCTAAAGTGTGTACTCCAGGTTCTCGCAAATTATTACGAGGTCGATTGCATGTAGCAAGCTAACCTCGGTCGGATCTCGATGGAAAACTTAACAGGACGGCTCTAATCCTAAGTGTTATTAAAACAAGAAAATGGAAATCCTAAACATACTATGACCATAAGATATAATAATAATAAATAAATCTAAAGCAATTAAAAATAAATACCAACGGATTGAAGCTTTAGAACCAGGTGTTTAATTCATATTCAATGTCTAATTGATCATGCATTCATACTCGATCAAGCACACTAAAGGTTGCCTAGCAAATTACTTCCGTATTAATACACTAAGCCGTGATCTTAACTTTCGTATACATTTCACACCTTTAGTAACTACTTAATCTTATATAAATTATTATTCTCATGTTTTCGGTTAAGAATAATGTTGATTAACCCTAGGTCTCATGTCAAGCAGATGATCAATCTACTTAACTTATACATATTAAATTAATGGTGATCAAGCACTAATTTCCATACAAAACAAGTTAATCAACGAGCATACATCAATCAAATATCAAATAAGAACATAAACACCCAATTCTAATAAGCATCCAGTCAAGCATGATATACATGATAGAATCACAAACGGAAACCATAGAAAGGAAGCTTACTACTTGAAACGTAAGGATCCAAACTCGGATTCCACTTCAATCCATCGGAATTAACAACATCCTAAACTAAGAAAGCAATAAAAAGTATGTTGAAGAAGTTCTATCTATGTTACATAGGTGGTGAGAGAGAATACTGAAAATGACGCCCAAAAGACTTAAAAATCCGCCTGCAACTGCTAGCCAGCGGTCGCTGGCTTGCAGTCTCTGTCTGCTGCTGCAGCACAGGCCCAGCGACCGCTGGCCTGTGCAAAATACGAAAATTTTGAAAATGCATAATTGAAGCTTGTCTCGATAGGCTTCCGTAGCCGCAGACGGATCCAAATTCGGAGTTGTAACGAAGAAGAACGAGCCAAAACAAAATTATTGCGCAAAACGCAACAATTTTGCGTATGGCCATGCTCTCACGTTCTTTCTCCTCTCGTCTTTTGCCCGTGATTCCTAACAAGATCTCATCCGATTTTCTCGGTTTTGCATGGCGACGCACAAGAAAACACTTCCAGCTCCATTCTTCTCTCATTTCTTCACCCTACATCCAAGGCACGAAAACACACGACCGGCGTAAAAACGAACTAAAAAGAGTACGAAAATAAACAATCTAATACTCTAAACAAAACGACACGAAGACCAAAAACATAACAAAAACGTACTAAACAGTAAGCTCCAGCTTCCTACAATAAAAGAGAGCATAGAGATATGAGAGATTAGTGAATTAGCAAACTTTGAAAACGAGGCACAGACTTCAGAACATAGATGTATTTTTTTTCAGATTTCAAAACATAAATATATATTCAGAATTAAGAACATAGAACATATTCTAATGTTCAGATTTAGAAACCTAACTTAAGAGCTATGAACTTTCAGAAATGAAAATAAGACTTAGATTCAGAAATTGCAAATCTGAAATAAACCCTAAACAAGATAACAATTTTATTTAGTATCAATAAAGCTCAAAGATTACAGACCAAAATCTCGTTCTCAAGAAATTAAAATTCACATTCTAATTTGTTTTTTGCCCGGGAATTCAGATTCAACCAAATACCACAATCAATAATTTGAACATGCAGTGCAGATACAAAATTTGAAACATAAGAATCTAGAACCATAATGGAGTAAAGATGAGAGTTTTACCTTGAGTTACCGGCGATATAGCTCCGGTGAGCTTCTACCAAGAGCAGCCGCCAGAAAGAGAACACCGAGTAGAAAGGGCCAAGAACAGAGAAGCCATAGACAGCAAATTTCTGCAGTGAACGAGAACAAAGAGGTTGAGAATTCAAAGGGAGATTTGAGATTTGAAAACTGAAATTTAGGAATTTCAAAGCTAGAAAGAGATAGATGAAAGACAAGATCTTTACCATAGGAAGAAGAACTCCGGCGAGATTCACCGTTCAGGGAAGAGAAGATTTGAATCAGGGAGGTTCCAACTTCCTGCAGTAAACAAGAGCAGAGGGAGGTGATGAGGGTCGTCGCTTCTGCTCAGACCCGAGAGTTAGCGGGCAAACTCTTCGCCATCAATCTGAGAGAGGATGATGGCCATAGAAGGCATAATGGAGAGATGATAGAGAGAGGCGAGAAATAGAGTGAGAGTAGAGAGAGACGACGAGGGAGACGGAAAGAAGAGAGTAGTGTGTGTCGTGTAAACTGAGGAAGAAGAGTTGTGATTGACGGCTGCAAGTTAGGAAGAAAAATGGAGGGTTAAGTTTAATTAAGTAATGATGTTTAATTAAATAATTAAGTAATTGTGTTTAAATTATAAGTTTAATTAAGTAATTGTGTCTAAATTTAGATGATGGGTTGGATAATTTGGGCCGGGTTTCAATTAATGTTGGGCGAATTTTAATGGATAGAGTTAATTTATCAATATGGGCCTTAAATAAATTCTTCAGAATGGACTTAATTAAATTTAGCAGTATAGGCCCAGATTTAATAGATAAGTATAGGCTCAAATTTTATTATTCAGATTAGGCTTAGAAATTTAAATCTATGAGCCCAATTATTTATTAAATAGATTGAGGAATTTTTAATTAGAATGAGCCTGAAGTAATTAGATTAATTAAGCTATGTTTGAGATTGAAATTAGTAGTATTATTTTTAATCTTAATAAATTCTAAAAGAGTATTAATTTAAATTAATTTTATCCTATAAGATTTAAATTAACATTTTAGCTTGAGATTAAATTATTCAAAGTAATTTATCTTTAATAATTACAGTATCCATTATTAAATTAATTGAGTAAAAAAAATGAAAATATTAAAGATTTAATAAATCAAATATTGATTTAAAATCCTACGAGAATAATTATAGAATTTACTAAATACTCGAATACTAGTCGAGTAAGACATGAGAATGATTAAATGAAATAATAGAATAATATTTCATTTTTAATTAGACGAAATAAATTATATACTCACAATGAGTATTCACCCTCGTAATTGCGATTAAGGTTACGCGAGGAGAAAGTACTAGATGAAAATATTAAGATCTTTTTAGATGAGGAAGCAAGCCAGGTAGGCTTTCTTATACAAACAAAAATAAGTGTGTTTATCCGCATTTATGTTATTTCTTTTCAAACAACTTTTGAATTGAAAATATGTTTCAAGTATTGTCTTGCCATAAAATGTTTAGATTTTTGTATGATACATATCTGCTATGATTATGAAAATCGAATTCGTGTCTCATTGGGTTAGTAACCTCACTCGAATTAGTGTACACATGGACCGTGAGTCATCTTAGTGGGTTGGCCGGTCAAGTGTCCGTGGGAGGTGGCCACTTTCCCGGCACATAGAAGTTACAGATATTATAGATTACTAAAAAACTTAGACAGCGTTGTAATATCCCGCTATTCTACTAGTAGTTATTATGTAATGAAAATCGGGTTAAGAAAAATTTCGTAATAAAAGTTTAAAATATCGATTAGCTAATCGATATTAGTAACTATTGTTCGTGCATATTTTTAATATTGGAGTAATGATTGATATTATAAGAATTAGTTTGGAATTAATAAGATTTTTCTAAAGGCGAAACCAATTAATTATTGCGTTGCATAATTGATTTTAGTTCGATATAGTTATTAAAAACTTATACAATTCAAGACTAAGGTTTTAAGGATATTAATACCTTAATGGAATACTAATTATTCACCAAGAAAATGTATTACAAAGTAGTAGTATATTTTATATACTATAGAAAAATGAATATTTCTTGGTATTGATAGAATGATGATACATGGAAAGTATTAGTGAGTTATTATATTAGATGATTGATAAATTAATTCAACAAATTACGAAGAAAATATTAAGGTTTAAGGAGATGATTATACAATGATATATATATACATATATATCATATAAAAGTTTGGATACAATTATGCAATAGCATCCTAAATACTAGATATAATTAACCTACAATATCTATGATATAAATAAAGCAGTAGAAGCCCCTCATTCTATATACAAACTGTTGCAAATGTTGCAAACACCCTAATGATTAATTAGTTTAGTTGCATAAATTAGTACATAAGTAATAAATAAAACACACACATATATATATATATAAGTGTACAGATGATACAGCTATATACATATATATATATAAGAAAGTTATATTGTTTTGTTTTGGTTATAACTTATTACTATATCTATATTTATAGTTGTTTTGGAAAATATCTTGCTTTTCAAAAGCATAAAAGATCATCAATGAGAATAAAAGAAAATTAAGGCGAAAGCCTTGGTGGCCTCAATCTGATTGGTCAGCTACACACGCATACACATGCATGCAAGAAAGAAAAATGATACAGCCCACTACAAATTTAATAATGCAAAGTATAATACAGCCCTATGTATATAAAAATGCACATACATTAAACTGGCAGAAAAGGAAGAAAGTCTGTCAGAAAAAGGAAAAACACAATCTGCCTTGCAGATTGCATTCATATTAAAAGAGAATCAAAGTTGGAAATAAAGCATTATGCTACTTACTAAAAAGTAAATAATACAACAAGCAGAAAATATGTAAAAACCTAAAAGACTTAGGCTGAAATGAAATGAGAACAGCATGGCTGCAGGTCAAGGAATGCAGCCCCTGCACTTTTCCTATGATAGGATGTAGCCCCACTAACAGGCCCAACACAGACTAAAGGCTCAAAGTAACCGGACCAAGGCCCAAGAGCAGCTCGGCCCAAGAGCAGCTCGGCCCAAAGAGCAGTTCGGCCCATGAGCCCAGTCACCTCGGCCCAAAAACCCAGAAGCCCATGACCCCGGATCTCGCGCCCCACGATCTCGGATCTGTTGTAACTGCCGCTAATTATCTATAAATATAGTCTCTAAAGCTAGATTGTGGACGGATTCTGTATTATTACTCTCAAGAACTCATTATCAATACCAAGGCATTCCTCTCTCCGTGGACGTAGATCTAATTAACGATCGAACCACGTAACTCCTTGTGTTCATCTTGTTCTTTATTTTTTCATCGTAAAATCACTCTAAAAATTGACGATCGAACACTGGCGCCGTCTGTGGGAACGATATAAATTCTGTGAAATCGATCAACGTTTTCTGAGTGAAGATATGATGGTGAAACCTACCCGCTCCGCTACCATAGCTGCTGCTGCCAAGGGAAAACAGAACCAGGCCGAACTGCCTGCCAATCCACCTCGTACCTCCACCAACGAAGGGGATGTGCACCAGGTACAACCCGATAGGCAGCCCGTGATCCGCCGAACTCCTAACGGTCACGTGGAAAACGTCCACTCGAACCGATCTAATGATTCTATCAGTAGCGGAGGGCTAAATCAAGATCACCAACGGGAGAACACCGCACTCCAACCTCAGCTCGGGGACGCACTTAAAGCGTACCTAGACCTCCATGAACAAGACTTCCTTAAGTTCCTTAAGTTCGCCGAACAACATCGGCGACAAAGTCAAGACGAAGCGGACAAAACTGAACCATCTCGATAGCAACCTCGGCCCCCGAGCCTCCAAATTGTCGAGGGAAGAAATAACGAACTTCCCCAAAGACAACGTAATCGCCGAGGAGACAATAACCTCGTTTCACCTCGGCGTGGTACAACGTCACCTCGTCGAGACATCAGTCCGTCTCGACATGACGAAGACGACTACAGACGTGGCTCGGCATCGCCTCGTCGAAACGTCGGTCCTTCCCGACGTGACGAAGATAACCACAGAGAGGGGAGATTCACTGTCTACAGTCGAATCGCCACCCCTTTCACCAACAAAATACTCTACACTCCGCTCCCACCAACATATAGGGTGCCACCAATCAAACCCTATAATGGTTCATGTGACCCCAGCAACTTCCTGTCACAATACCAATATAATATGCTGAACCAAGGGCTTGCCGAAGACGTCTACATGTGCAAAGTCTTTCCCGAACTGCTAATAGACAACGCACGAAAGTGGTTCGACAACCTCCCGCGTTGCAGCATAGGGTCGTACACCGACCTTCTAGATGCCTTCGAACGACGTTTCTTCCAGAAAGTCGAAGCTAAGATCAGTTCGGCCCAACTCCTTACGCTAAGACAAGGACGAGGAGAGTCAATCAGTGACTTCCTGGCTAGGTTCTACAATGAGAGCCTTAAGGTCGACCGCCTGTCCGACGACATCCTCATCTCGGCATTCCAAAATGCCATTCACTCCGGCACTCTCTTCAGAGAGCTCGTAAAGGAGCATCCTCGAACCTCCAAACAGCTATGGAGGATTGCTGATACATTCACCGAGGCGGACGAAGCCGATAGAAGAAAAAGAGCAGTGGACCGACCTGAAAGTCATGACAAAAGAAAAAGGGAAGAACGCACTGATCATGGGCAGAACCGACGAGGTGCCCTTGACAGGATACAACGAGGTCCGCTAGCGTCCCGCCTCGGACCTCGGCCCAGTCAAGAACTAGGTCAATTCACTCCGTTGACCAAACCCCGGGCCGAAATATACGAGCTTCACGCGAGCTTATTCCAGAAACCCCCTCCCTTGTCCCGAACTGGATCAAAGCGACGATCCAGAGACAAGTATTGCAAGTTCCACGAAGACCACGGCCACAATACCGAGGACTGCCGAAATCTCGCCTCGGACATCGACTACTTAGTGCGAGATGGCACCCTCAGAAAATATCGAGGTCGTAGTCAACAAAATGCCCGACCTCAAGGGAAGGGCAAGAGAAGTCAGAACACAGGGGAAAGCTGCTGTCCTCATCAAGACAAGAAGTCGAGGCACGATGACGAGGACGAGGATGAAGATCAGCCTCAATATGACGGAGTCATCGCTGCCATCACCGGACTGCCTCAAGGCGCGATGAAGTCTTCGTTAAAAGCAGAAGCCCGAAGTCAGCCAAAGGAGGAACCTTCGCAAAAAAGGTTCAAAAAGGACGAGGTCGTCACCTTTTCCAACAACGACCCAGTCCCTCATGTTTCGCCTCACCAAGATGCCACCATCATCGAAGCCGTCGTGGCCAACAAACTGGTTCACCGAGTATTCATCGACAGCGGAGCCTCGGTGAGCATTCTCTTCAAAAACTGCTTCGATAAACTTGATATCGAAGAAGCTCGCCTAAAACCAGCACCCGTCCCGTTGAAGAACTTCACACAAGAAGAGACCTCGACGGATGGCACAATCTCATTCCCCGTGACAGTTGGAAAGAGTCCGTTATCTTCCATGAAGATAATCCACTTCTTCGTCGTCAAAGCCAACTCCCCCTACAACATCATCTTGGGAAGAGATTGGCTAATAGCGACGAAGGCGATCTGCTCGGCCTACCACCTAACGATCAAGATCCCATCTAAGAACGGGGTCATCACACTTAGGGGAAACCAAACACAGGCCAAGGAGTGCATGCAGGTCGCACTCCGAGGTTCTGGTGTGCAACATCCTCAAGCATAGCAACCACAGAACCCCGAGGTGACGAAGTTAACGTCACCATCTGTGGAGCCCGTTGAAGACGTCGCACTATACGAAAAAGACGTATCTAAGATCGTCAAGGTCGGGTTCGTCGGAGGAAACGAGCTCCGAGGTCAAGTGGTCCAATTACTTCGGGAGTTCAGGGATATCTTCGCCTGGTCACCTTTAGACATGACCGGGGTGTCACCAAGCGTCATCACTCATCACCTCAACATCGACCCCGAGGTGAGACCGGTTCGGCAGAAGCAGCGAGCCTTTGCAGCCGAGAGGAACCAAGTGATACATGACGAGGTGCACCAACTACAACAAGCTGATATCTTGTTCGAGGTGAAATATCCGACGTGGTTGGCCAATCCCGTAATGGTGAAGAAGCAAGGAGGAGGATGGCGCATGTGTGTCGATTATACCGACCTCAACAAACACTGCCCCAAGGACTGTTACCCTCTCCCCAACATCGACAAAAAGGTTGAAGCCCTCGTCGGTCACAAGGTGTTCAGTTTCTTAGACTTGTACAAGGGCTATCATCAAGTCCTCATGAGCACCGAAGACGCTCCGAAGACCGCTTTCGTCACGGACTTCGGCGTTTTCGCGTATAAGAAAATGCCTTTCGGACTTAAAAATGCTGGAGCCACATACCAAACAATGGTCGATAAAATATTTGAACTTCACATCGGCCATATTGTCGAAGTGTATGTCGATGACATCATCGTCAAAAGCAAGGAAGTTGATACTTGCTTAAACAACCTCCAGGTCGTCTTCAACCTGCTCTGCGAAATGAACCTGAAGCTAAACCCAGGAAAATGCACTTTCATGGTCCAGTCCGGAAAGTTCCTAGGATGTTGGGTTTCTCATGAAGGACTAAAAGCCAATCCAGCAAAGGTTAAAGTTGTCCAGGAGATGCATGTACCAAAGTCTGTCCACGACGTGCACAGACTGACGGGCTGCTTGGCCGCATTGAGCCGTTTTCTATCCAAAGCCGCCGATAAGCAACTCCCATTCTTTAGAATTCTAAAGAAGGCTCCGAACTTCGAATGGAATGACGAGCATAAGTTGGCCTTCGAGAATTTAAAGAAGTACCTCGCAAATCTACCCACCCTATCCATCCCAAAGGAAGGCGAAGTACTCTCCCTATACCTTGCCGCCTCGGATGAATCAATAAGCGCAGTCCTAGTACGAGAAGGACCTCGGCAGTTACCTGTGTACTTCATAAGCCGAGCTCTAAAAGGACCAGAAACGAGGTACCAACCCTTGGAGAAGGTCGCCCTAGCCCTAGTGAACGCCGCAAGAAGACTTCGACCATATTTTCATGCTCATCCAATACAGGTCTTGACCGACCTCCCACTTCGGCAAATACTCACAAAGCTAGAAGCTTCAGGACAAATTGCCAAGTGGGCAGTAGAGCTCGGCGAACACTCGATCTCCTTTGCACCTCGGCAGGCCATCAAAGGACAAGCACTAGCGGACTTCCTAGTAGAGGCAGTATTCGCCGAACCGACGAAGCCCACTGAACCCGTCAAGGACATCCAAGAGGAAACACCGAAGTCACCTCCAAAAGATTGTTGGAAGATCTATGTAGATGGAGCATCAGGCCATAAAAGAAGTGGAGCCGGAGTTTTGTTTGTCAGTCCGGAAGGAAAGGAAATCCCTTATGCATTACGGTTCAACTTCCCGACAACAAACAACGAAGTGGAATACGAGGCCCTAATAGCCGGACTTCACCTCGCGCAAACCCTTCAACTATGAGCTGTCCAAATCCACAGTGACTCCCAAATTATAGTAAATCACGTGCTGGGCAGATACGAAGCACGAAGTGAGCGGATGAAGAAATATCTCCACAAGGTCAAAAGCCTACAACAGAGCTTTTCATACTTCGAGTTGATTCGAATTCCGAGAGGTGACAACGACCGAGCTGATGCACTAAGCAAACTCGCGTCGTCATCCACAACCTCTCCAGTGGAAGAAGTAAAAACTCGAAGTATAGACGAAGCCGAAGTGAGCGTGGTAACCGATGACGAGCCGAACTGGATGACGTCACTTCGCAATTACTTAGAAAGAGGCGAACTCCCGGCTGATAAGATCAAAGCTCGGAAGCTTCAGAGAAAATCAGTAAGGTATACTCTAGATCGAGGAGTGTTGTACAGAAAGTCATACCTTCAACCTCTTCTAAGGTGCGTGGGATCCAACCAAGCAAATTACGTATTGCATGAAGTACACGAAGGATCATGTGGCAGTCACATCGGAGCTCGAGCCTTAACTAGAAAGGTCATGAGGTGGGGGTACTATTGGCCGACTATGCTTCAAGACGCAATCGACCTCGTCAAGCAGTGTCCGAAGTGCCAGCTCCATGCAGCAGTAACAAGGATACCTCAAACCGAACTGACCAGCATGCAAAGTCCTTGGCCATTCATGCAATGGGGGATAGACATCGTTGGTCCGTTTGAGCAAGCTCCTGGCCAGCTGCGATTCCTTATAGTAGCCATCGACTACTTTACGAAGTGGGTAGAAGCCGAGCCTCTGGCAAAGATTACAAGCAAAAAAGCCCTCAACTTCGTCTGGAAAAACATAGTCTGTCGCTTCGGCATACCCCACATCCTCATCTCGGATAATGGAACCCAATTTACGGACATGACATTTAGAGAATGGTGTGACGAACTCAACATCCAGCAGAAATTCACTTCGGTAGCACACCCTCAGGCGAATGGCCAAACCGAAGTCACGAACCGGACAATAGTCAAGGGATTGAAAGCCCGCCTTGACAAGGCCAAGGGAGATTGGGCAGAAAATTTACCCCAAGTCTTATGGTCCTACCGAACTACTCCCCGAACATCCCATGGAGAAACACCATACAGCCTCGTCTACGGAACCGAGGTAGTGATTCCGGTAGAGATCGGTCTGCCGAGCCCCCGAACGATAAACTTCGCTGCCCATGACAACGAAGACGGTCTCCGAACTAATTTGGACCTGCTGGAAGAAAAACAAGAACAAGCCCATATACAAGAAGCTCGATATAAACAGCAAGTAGCTCGGTATTATAATAACCGAGTGAAGCATCGACAGTTTCAAATAGGCGACCTCGTTCTCAGAAATAATGAAGTTAGTAAAGCAGAGAAGCTCGGAAAGCTAGAAGCCACTTGGGAGGGCCCCTACCAAATCCAAGAAGTCCTCGGCAAAGGGTCGTACAAGCTCGCCCACTTATCTGGTGAACTAGTACCCCGAACTTGGCACGTTTCCCATTTGAAGAGATATTACCTATAGTTTAGACAGTTCCGATATTGTTACTTTCCTTTTCCATGTTATTAAATGTTTGTTCTTTTTCCATGTCTCGAGTCCAAACCAAGCTAAAACTCCAACTTTGGAGTAGCATCTAAACGCGCGTAAAGGGGACCACTCCTATCGATAAATTCGACAAACGAGGAACTTAAAAGCCTAAAATTCGTTCTTAAACGAAGTGGCTACTTAAAAGCCTAAACTTCGTTCTTAAACGAAGTGGCTACTTAAAAGCCTAAACTTCGTTCTTAAACGAAGTGGCTACTTAAAAGCCTAAACTTCGCTATCAGACGAAGTGACCACTTAAGGCTTAAACTTCGTTCTTAAACGAAGTAGCCATTTCAAAGTCAAAACTTCGCTATCAGATGAAGTGACTACTTAAGGCATAAACTTCGTCTTTTGATGAAGTAGCCATTTAAAAGCCAAAACTTCGTCTTCAGACGAAGTGGCTAATTATGGTTTTTAACTTCGATATTTGATGAAGCATCCAAAAGTTCACGTTAATCATTACAAATAATCTTGAAGCACACTTGATCATACATTCAAGAAAAGCTTTAAAGGAGTAATGGTGCAATAGGAAATCTTTATTTCACTCAAAAACACATATTACATTTAAGGTGGAGGGTCCGAGCCCGGAGGCCTACTACTAAAGCTAAGGTATTTCTCTACGAAGCCCGGACCCGAGCTCGAACTGGCACCATGGCTGAGCACTGAGTCCAAAAACGCCATCCCTTCGCCGCGGCCAAAACCTCGTCCTCGGCCCCGACTTGGAGGAGCAGATCGACCTCGGCCCCTCACAGCACGTCGACCACCTCCTCGGGCCATTATGGCTTGAGTCTGCTCCCGAGTTAAGGCCGCGCTGGGAGGCTGTACACCCTCCAAGTTACCCTCCAAAAAAGCTTGCGAGGTCGGGTCAAGCCGGGCATTCTTGGATTCCATCCACCTCTTCAACTTCGGATTTCTCTTCAGCATGGTCTTGTACATGGACCACAGCTTGAGAAGAGCCTCTTCCTGTTCGCGTACTTGCCAGGAGTCCTCGCCGTACTTCTCCAGATATTTCCTCGTCCGAGCACGGACCTCCTTGATCTGTGTATGGACCTCGTATATAGTCAAGCGACCACTCTTATGAATGAGGTCTTCATACTCTGCGTGCTCCTCGACCATGGACTTAAAAGTCTGGATGTCCTCCGAAGCCTGCTTGAACTTATCTTCAAGCTCCAGGAACTTCGCATGCTCCTCGTCAAGCTTTTCCTGGGCTAACCGAAGCTTCGCCTCAGCCTCGATCTCGATGTTCGAAGCTCGGCTTTTCCAACACGAAGCCTCAACTTCGGCAGCCTCGACAGCCCGACGAAGTGCATTTATCTCTTGTTCAAAATGTGAAGTACTGGAGAAATCAAGAGCAGGCTACAAAAGCAAACAAGGCACAATTCAAATAAGGGAATTTTATATACTTTGAGAAAAAGCGCCACCCTAGCGGCGACGAGGTACAAGCTAAAAAAAAAAAAAACACTACAGGTCTTACACAACGACCTCTTGCTCGGCGCCCCCAGCCTCCTCGTCCCCTCCAGCAACTTCGGCAGCCGGCTCCCTCGTCAGCTCGGCGATGATAGCCTCCAGCTTGTCATCCCTGTCGACTGGGCAATGGCGAACCACCCGCTCCGACAACAAGGACTTCTGCTGAGCCAGCCGCTCCACCACCGGAACTGCCGAGGTGCACTCCACGAGTACCTCCGCGTACTCCCGCAGCATCTCGTCCTCGGTCACCTTCTCATACCCGTACTTGGCCTTATAAAGCTCCGGGTAATCCCTGGCGACGAGATCGAGCGCTGCCGAAGTAATCGGCGCACTCATGGCGCCCAATAATTGGGCAACCGCACTGCCGAAGTGCCTGGAGCGGAAAATCCGCTCCGCGACAGCCCGGAGCACGTCGCCCTGCTCGGCCGCAACACGGGCCACCTTCTCCCTCTCCTCCACCAGCTCGGCCCCCAGGTCGGCCGCCTTTCTCTCTGCATCCTTTAGAGCAGAGAAAGTCCTGGCCTCCTGATTTGCCGCCCTCGCCGCCTCGGCCCTCGCCTCCTCGAGCTCGGCGGACAAGCTCCGAAACTGTTCGACCCCGCCGATGACGAAGTTCGACAGGGCCCTCAGCCCGTCCAGCGCCATATCCGCCGCCTGCACAAAATATATCAGTATACAAGAAACGAAGAAAAGAAGAGAAAGCAAGTCAACACCCACCTCGGGAAACGACGTCACCTGACCAACGTCCGGACCGGAGACCTGAGCCCCCGAGCTGCCCACCACCTCCCTCCGAGGTGAAGCCAGGTTAATGACAGGCGGAGTCAAGTCGACCTTGGCCCTCTCCGCCGGCTCGCGGCGCGGCGTCTCCTCGGCAGCCGAAGAGGTCCTCGCCCTCTTCTTCTTCCTCTTCAGAGCCGCCTGGAGCACTTCAGGGTTCACTGCAGAAAGGAAAGAGAACATTAGAATCCAGTTCAGATAACACTGCTACACAACGCTCAGAACGGAACCTCAACCGGATCCACGTCGGCGGTGGCGTCACATGGGCTTAGCCCATACCTCGACAGCTCGACCTCGGCATAGTCTCTCTTGATCAAGCCGAGATCCACCAAGCTCACTTCGAGCTCGCCGACGGGATCCTTCCTCACTTGTGGCCCGAACTTGGCCGTTGACCAGCCATGCAGGGGCACTCCCTCAGCCCGACAGAAGAAGAACTTCTTCTGCCAGTTCGTCACCTTGGACGGAGTGGCCAACTTAAATTTATTTACGGGAGAGAGGTATACCCACCCTGTTGGCCCGCGTTTAACCCTAAAAAAATGAAGTAAAGACTCTATCGACATCGAGCCACCTCGGCGGCCGACCTCCATACAAAAACCTATTATCTGCTTAATTGAGGGCGGCGCTAACTGACCCAGAGGAAGCTTAAACTTATCTAAAAACTCGACAAAAATGTGATGTAAAGGAAGTCGAAGACCGAAATGAAGGTAGTCTTCGTAAACAGTAAAAAAACCCACGGGCGGAGAGCTACCTCTATCCTCAACCCGAGGTAAAATCATTTCCGCAGACTCTGGAAAACAATATTTCCTAGCTAAATTGGACATATGGGATTCACTCATGGTCGAGGCGTACTCTAGAGCGGCATCTGACCCAGCCAAGGGAGGAAACTCTATAAGCCTAGGGATGGGAGGTAGAGCAGCTACGTTTTCTATGTCCACAGGGGAAAGAGATGAAGAAGAAGAAGCCATGGCAAACAAAGAACACTTACTTGTCACAAAAGTTTGAATAACTTTCCTGGAACAGAGATTGACGACGGCGAAAAGGCAGAAAGCTTTTTGGAAGATTTCTTGCAGAAAAGTGAGCTAGATTAAGAAATGGTAAAAAGTGTATGTGAGCGTACGAAGCACGCTTTTATAGACATCACTTCCACCTTTTTCCAACCGCCTTTTTCAAAATCCCGCCTCTTCGTATGCACCAATAAGCAGTCGACGCGTGTCCCATGGAACTCCCTACCACAGCTGTCTTCCACCATCCAACAAAATTACCACCTCTACCTCGGAGACAATAAGATCTTCACCTCGTCCAGATTTTCACTTTGGCAGAAACATCGACCTCATCTACAAAGAGAAGCTCGGTCACAGCTCTACTTCGCCTACTGACAGCAGCTCGGCCAAATTCCGCCCTCATCTATTAAAAGAAATTCGGCCCCACTTCGTCCTCGCTCCTGCTCTTTTGGGGGGGGGGATGTGATAGGATGTAGCCCCACTAACAGGCCCAACACAGACTAAAGGCTCAAAGTAACCGGACCAAGGCCCAAGAGCAGCTCGGCCCAAAGAGCAGTTCGGTCCATGAGCCCAGTCACCTCAGCCCAAAAACCCAGAAGCCCATGACCCCGGATCTCGCGCCCCACGATCTCGGATCTGTTGTAATTGCCGCTAATTATCTATAAATATAGTCTCTAAAGCTAGATTGTGGACGGATTCTGTATTATTACTCTCAAGAACTCATTATCAATACCAAGGCATTCCTCTCTCCGTGGACGTAGATCTAATTAACGATCGAACCACGTAACTCCTTGTGTTCATCTTGTTCTTTATTTTGTCATCGTAAAATCACTCTAAAAATTGACGATCGAACATCCTACTTCCCAAAAATCTACCTCTGCACCAAAAGATAGACCATCACATTAAATGTTACCCCAAAAGTCAATAAAAATCAGAAACCAACCATATTCATTAGAACAGATCTAAAATTTACAATAGGAGCATACAGAATTCATAAAACTGTAAACCTCATTCTAAACTGGAAAGAAATAAGAAAGGGATGGAAATTTACCTAAGGTCGACGGCGGCTGGCTGGAGGAACACCGGCGAGAGCAGGAAGAGATCAAAAATTAATGAAGAGACTGAAATTAAGAAACTGAAATTATTAATACTAGGTTTCAAACCATACTCAAAATTTGGAAGGTGTAGCTTCAGAAATTAAAAAAAATAATAATAAGAGAGAAGGAGAAAGCTTATCTTCTTCGATGAGGATGAGTTTTGGTGAGAGCTCCTCCAGAAACAGTCGACCGAGAGAGAGCTGGGAGAAAGCAGAAGGACGGCGAGAGATACTATGAGAGAACAGAGACCGAGAGAGAGAGAACAGAGACCGAGAGCTGGGAGAAAGTAGAGGGACGGCGAGAGGAACAGAGCAGTGACCGAGATGAGAGCAAGCTCGAGGGATAAGGCGATGGCGTCGGCGGCAGTCTGGGATAGAGAAGGAGAGGGACAGAGAGAACGAGAGAGGGAGAGATACAGTGAAGAGGTGGGAGAGAAAAGGAGGAAACGGCTGTGTGTGTAAATGTGTCTAGGTTAGAATGAAGACTAGGGTTAGAAGATAGGTCTAGAATGTCACCAACGGGCCGGGTCTGGGATAAATCAAACGGGTCAGGTCGAGTAAATTTATGGGCCGGGATTTAATTAGTGTGGGCCGAAGTGATTAAATCGAACAGGGCTCAGAGTTGTCGAGTGGGCCTGTCCTAGCATAATAGTTGGGCCGAAATTATGGGCCCGGATTAGTAATATTGTAGGCTGAAATGTTAGTTATTATTTGGGCCAAGTTTAGAATTCCTAATGGGTTGAAGTAATTAATTGAGATTGGGCCAACACAATTATTTATGTTGGGCTAAGTATTAAGAAAAGAAATTAGTAGTGATATTTAAATCATAATAAATTCTAAAAGGGTATTAAATTAAATTAATACTACCTTACAAGATTTATTTAGCATTTCAGTTTAGAATTAAATTATTTCAAGTAATAATTATAATACCCATTATTAAATTAATTGGGTAAAGCAAATAAAATATAAGGGATTAATAGATCAAAGAATGATTTAAAATCCTACAAAATTAGTTATAGAAATTTTTAAGTACTCGAATATTAGTCGAGCAAAAGATTAGAATAATTAATGAAATAATGGAATATTATTTCATTTTATTTAGATGAAATAAATTATATACTCACAAGAAGTATCTTCCTCTTAATTACGATTAAGGTTACGGAAGAAGGAAATACTAAACGAGAAAGGTTCAGATCTTACTAGACGAGGAAGCAGTTCAGGTAGGCTTTCTTATACTAAAAGAAAATATGCGTGTTTATCCGCATTTATGTTATTTCTTTTCAAATAGCTTTTGAATTGAAATTGTTATTTCAAGTATTGTCTTGCCATAAATGTTTTATGTTTTGTATGATACATATCTGCTATGATTATGAAATCGAATTCGGGTTCCAGTGGGTAAGCATCCCCACTCGAACTAGTGTACACAAGGACCGTGAGTCATCTTAGCGGGTTGGCCGGTTAAGGTGTCCGTGGAAGGTGGCCACCTTCCCGGCACACAGAAATTACAGATATGATTGATTACTCCAGAACTTAGACTGCGCAGTCGAATTTTAAGAATCACAAAAGAATTTAGTGAACATAGGTTCTTTAGAAACAAAATCCCTATGTTTAACTTACAATGGCATGACAATTATATATGTATGAATGCGATTTTGGGATGTGTCTACTGAGTACTTTTGTACTCAGCCCTGCATGTATTTATAAATGTGCAGGTTGAGCTATGATGTCAAGGAGGAGTGCTCAGCGATGGTTTTGTCGAACTCAATTAGCGTTAACTCTTGGGGGTTTACATGTCTTCATACATGTAGACTTAGAAAATGATCCAATTTCCGCTGCGAACACTCTTTTCAGTATTTAGTATTTCTAGACATTTTGTTTCGTGCACGAAACCTTATTCATTGAAGTACTTATCATGTATTCACCTTCGAGCTATTACCCATTATTCTTATTCATTTCTATATTTTATTCCCGAGTCACGGTTATACCCATCGTTACTACATTTAGTGAAGGTGGGTCGTGACAAGCGTTGTCAAACTTTTAGATCCCACAAAAGAATTTAGTGAGCATAGGTTTCTTTAAGATAAAATCCATATGTTTCACTGTGATATGACAATGTCAATTATAATGGATGGATGCGATTTCGACACGTGTATACTGAGTATTTTTGAACTCAACCCCGCATATATTTCTAAATGTACAGGTTGAGTTGTGATGAAAAGGGGAGTGTTAATCAAAGGTTTTGTCGAACTCATCTAGTAACTCTTGGGGGTTTGCATGTCTTCATACATGTAAACTTAGAAATTGATTCAATTTCTGCTGCAGTCACTCAGATTAGTATATAGTATTTTTAGACCTTATGAATAGTGAACTATGTATTTTGATATTGGTTATCTAGTACCGACTTTCAGGTTATGGATTATTCTCTTTTGAAGCACTTATCAGATATTCCTCTTCGTGTTAGTCTCATTTCCTCCCCCGTTTCTATATTCTCTTCCCTAGTCATAATTTTTCCCGACTTTGCTATCTTTAGTAAAGGTGGGTCGTGACACCAATACAGGTATCTTTCACCTGAGCACAAGATCCATATCAAGCGCAAGATGTGAGCACAAGTTGCAATATCGACCGCAATATACAGTGACAAGATCCAACATCAAAATATTATGGAGCACTTACTCAAAAGTTAAATATTATGAATTCAATGCTAGTTATTAATTTCGAACATATAGAAGATAAATATAATATGAAACATTTCTGTATGTATGAAAATGAACGGTAAAATATAATTTAGATTCATATTTCATATTAATATTACATGAAACAAAGTTGTTTTGAAAATTATCTCATATTTTTTTCTTATTCTTGTACTTGTTGTTTTCAAGATTTTTACGATTTCATTTTGCGCTCTCTAAAATTCCAAATGTTATATGTAAAGTGTAGTGTAAACAATACCCTTAAATTTTATGATATTTAATAAGGATAGTTGGTAAAAAAAAATGGGTTAAATAAATAATTGAAATATGAGATAGGTGGGAAATACATAAGAAACATTCAAAAAAAAAAATAGTAAAATGAAAAAAATGTGCGAATCAATAATTACAGGAAATTCTAGTTATATATAAATAATTTAAATATTTATTATATATTTTAATAATTAAATATTTTTACAACTACAATTGAACTTTTAAGCATTTTTCCATGTAAGAAGTAAAAGTGTGTACTAAGAAAACTTGATGCAACAAAATTAAGACATTAAAGGCTAGTGAGATTCAATCATGTTTATATTGAAATAAAACTTCAAAAATTATTGTTTATAAATAAAAATTCAAAAATTAAAATAGTGAAATATTTTATCCGCGTTTGAACTACCTAATTAGTTCGGATAGATTCTTTAGACAGGAAAGCAGAAAATGACACCACTCTCATTTAATTACATTTATTGTCCTAAAAAAATACTACTACTAGTCTACTAGTACTAAATCCTCCTCCTGTTTTACTGGCAATGTATAAAAATACTCACCTTAACGAATAAACATGTAAAAAATACTCAATTCTTAATAGTCATGCAAGAATTACTCACTTTACATATAAAATTACCAAAATATCCTTAAAAATGTGCACTTTACTTATACAATTACCAAAATATCCTTAAAAATACATTTTGTAATATAAATATAAACAAATTATTTGTATTTTGTGATAAAATAATAAAATATAATTAATAAAAAATTAAATATTTTTAAAATTCCATTTTATGATATAAAAATAAATACATTTTTTAAATTCTATTTGGTGATGAAATTAATTTAATTTTATTTTTTGATTAATAAATAAAATGTAAGTAATTAAAAAACAAAACATTCTTAAAATTGCATTTTGTGATATAAAAATAAACAAATTATTTAATTTATATTTTGTGGTTGGTAAACAATAATAAATGTATCTATCTACCATAATTCAAAACGTCTTCTTCTCTTCTTCTTCTTTACTCTTCTTTCTATTCTACTCATTCTCTTGTTCATATCATTCACAAAACCAACCATATTAACACGTGTTTCAATTTTAAAAAAAGCAAGAACACACCAGGTGGATAATATTATAAGATCTAAGAGGTATTTTAGGTTGTATTTATATTATACCTCATCTATTATGTGTGTCTCTAAGTATGCTTTCTAATTCTTGCGTATGCTTCATCTAATTGTTGTGATATATAAATCAAAAAATTATGAAATTTTACAAGAAGAACCATAATAGTGCAATAGTGAGAAAAATGCGGTTTGCACTCTAGGATAGATAAATTGCGCTCGAGCGCAAACCACCACAATTGAGCGCAAACCATTTTTGTTTCACTATTACGCTATTATTATTCTTCTTTTAAAATTTCATAATAAACATTACAAATAATTAAAAAGTAATATAATAAGTTAATAATATTTATACATCACAATAATTAAAAACCACTTAATAACACACATTTTAATAGCTTAATAACACACATTTTAATAACTTAAAACATAAAAAAATGAGAAATGTGGGAGGAGGTTCACGCTGAGAAATACTGGGAGTTCACGCTTGGTTTGCGCTCAAGCGCAAACCGCGCAGCCGAGCGCAAATGTGCCCAAACTCGAGCGCGAACCATTTGCGAAACAGTTCTTCGCCCCACATGCATCAATTTTATATATTTCTACCTATTTCAAGTTAAAACTACATATATTTCATGCATTTCATTCATATTTCACATATTTAAAAATACAAATTAAATCTTATAAAAACACAAATAAAATTGTATAAATACCTCAATATTTGTATCTTGAAATGAAGCCATTGGATAGGGGTGAGAAATGGTGGCTTCCCGGCGGTGGTGGCGGTGGTGGCGGCTTCCGACTGCGGTGGCAGCGTGGTGTGGTGGTGCAATCGTGTGGTGTGTGGTGATAGAAAAATGGAGTGAAAATGGTGAAGGAAGAAGATGATAGTGGGGTGAGTGGTAAAAATTAATGGGTAATTAATGGGGTAGGTAGTTTGTTTATTTGAAATATTTACCCCTTAATGAGTTAATTAGTGAAATAAGTGTAGTATTATCTATAATATAATACAAGTTCGAACCAAGCCGTCCACCTCAGAGCTTGAAATCCTCCCAGCCTCCCATTTGATTTTTCCTATTTTTATAAAATTTTGGAATTTTATCTATATATTAATCATATATAATATTATATATTTTTATTTTCATATAGGCATTTGATATTTATATTATATTTTTATTTCTATGTATATTATATATCATATTATATATTATTCCATATTTAAGTATTATTTTAATAAATATAATATATATAGTGATATATTAATTTGATATTTATATTTTGATAATTAATTTAATAATAATTCATATAGATTATGTACAATATATTAAAATTTAATGAAAATTAATAAATTATATAAAAATGTCTAGATTTCTATCTTAGATTATATATTTTTCAAATATATTAAAAATAAATTATATAAAATTTTCTAAAGCTCACATATTTATATTTGAAAATATTTTTTTAATATATATAATTTATTACATATGTTTATTATAACATATTTTTAATTATATTATTATTCGAGCCACATATATTTTTGAATATAGATAATAAAAATTGAATGATCATGAATCGTATTTTTTATTAAAATAATAATATATAAATATAATATAGTGTATAATCTTCTTATTTATTTATATATCATATATTAATTGTATATCCTATATTAATTGTATATTATTTCATATCTAAGTATCATTTTCATTAATATAAAAAATAGTCAATGAGCAACATATATTTGATAATTCAATCAAATTGATGATTTTTCGGCCATATATCATTATTATATAAAATTAAGGGATAATGATCTGTAAATACATAAACTATCCACGAATTCTGGTATTGCACACGAACTAAAAAATTATGCTGCACAATACATAAACTACCTATTCTTTGCTTTTTTGAACATCGGGCTTATTCAGGTCAAAAAAGTGATGACATGGACCCGAATTAATGAAGTGGAAGTCCACCTAAGCCTAAACGATGTCGTTTTTCATTAAAACAAAAAGGATAAAAAACAAACGACCCGAATTAAGGCTTAGGTGGACTTCCACGTCATTAATTCGGATCTATATTATCACTATTTTGACCAAAATAAGCCCAATGTTCAAAAAAGTGAAGAATATGTAGTTTATGTATTTTGTGGCAAATTTTGTAGTTCATATACAATAACAGAATTCGTTGATAGTTTATATATTTACAGACCATTATACCTAAAATTAATACATCACTTCAAATTTTCTCATTTTATATATATAATTTTTGAATAAAAAACGAGTATATATATTTAATTTGTAATCAGATTATGATTATATATATATAGGGGATGATTATAATGAAAATAGATCTACTTGTGTTAACTAAAAATAAATCTGAATCATCCATATTTTTCATCCAATGAATATAATTAAACAATACCCGAATCAATAAACCATAGTCAGAAAAAATAACAAATTCCCTATTTTTAGGGATCAAATATTTTAAATAAGATACTTACCAAAATTATCTTTTAATCTGTATCATTGATCTAAATAATTTAACAATCAAGTTTTATTTTTAGTTAACTCATACATAACCATTTTTATTTGATCTCTTTCCTATATATATATATATATATATATATATATATAAATAATTTCATATAATTTGAGTTTTTTTTCATTATTATAAAAAATATTTAATGATTATATTTTTATATCTATTTGATTTTTGAATCAAATTAATGATTTTTGGTCGTACATCATTATTAGATATTGACACTCAACTTCATTATTACCTACTTACTAACTTTTCTATCAGTGGGTAGATATTTTAAATGTATTTAGTATGCTTTAAATGTATTAAATGGTTCATGTTATTTAAAAAAATTAATATATATAATCTAGGGATAAAAAATTTAAATATTCACTTTAATAATTAAAAGATAAATAATACACATTTAAAAATAAGAGATAGAAATATTCACATATATGAGCACATTAGAAAATTGATTATGTGTTTATGTATTTCATTTCAAAAAATTAATTTAAATTATATGAGCACGTGAGAAAATGTGTGCATTGTAATTAAAAATAAATAATTTAAATAAATTATTCACACTCAATAAAAATTATATATATTTAATTTTGTAGCAAACACGAGTATATATATTTAATTTTTAATCAGATTGTGAATGTATATATTTGATTATGTATATATACATATAAATAAATGAATTTATATAATCTGAGTTTATTTTCATACGGGCTTGGACATGTATGAGTAATTAATAGATAAAGATATGTAACAAGACATTTATCAATTTTCAGATGAATACGCATACATAAAATTAAAATAAATTGATTATATTTTATAAATATTCAAATATAGTTTATTTTCATCAGTAATATTTATTTATATATATTTTATATATTTGAATTTATAACACAATATTATTATATGGGCGTAAGACGAAATCAATTGGTTCACGATTTAGAACATTTGAATCCGAAACCGAAATCGAACCGCTTCCTATACAGTTACGATTCAGAATTTTAATAATTTTTGACGATTCGGTTCCCAAAACCACCGATTACGATTCTTTTAAACATCGCTAATAATAATGAGTATTAGAATTATTTTTACTTTACTTTAGAATGAATATGAGTATATAAATTAAATTTAAAGATATTCACAAAAAATATTAAGTTGTTAGTACGAATCAATTAATAGAAAAGTTTACGAAGATTTAATATTTATGATATATATATATATATATATATCAAGTTGTAAATTTATTTTTTCATTAATTTTAGAACGATTGCAAGTTTATTATTAGCAAGTCAAAATTAACGACTTTTTACTATATATATTTAGTACTACCTCTGTTCCATTAATTAGCTTGACACAACTTGATGAATAAAATTGTGTCATGTCTATTGGGACGGAGGGAGTATATCAATAAGTAGTTCATATATTTGTGACAACAAATAGTAATAAAAGAAATGGTGTCAAAAACTTTGATAAATTTTATAAAATATTAATCAGTTTTTATAATTTGGAAGTCACCGATTGGGAGGAATGGGAGAGATAAATCATTTTTTATGTCTTTTCTTATTGTAACTAAATATAAATAATCATGAATTAAGGTGTAATGTAGGTGAAAAAAACTTTTTTTATTGATATATAGGTTAATGTTAAGAAAAATTGAATAGGAGGGAGTATAATTTATTTTCATAAATTTACATGTATAATAGATAATAGATAAATAAATATGTAAATAAATTATTTTAAAATTAAAATAATAATGAGTATTTTTTACATGTGTAATAGAGATGGAGTATTTTTAATATGTACCATTACATAGTGAGCATTTTAATTTTTACCCCTCAGTTTTAAGTACTTGTAGAAAATTATTGACTTTAATGGTATTTGGTAATTATGGTGGTGGTTGACCTGTTCCCTATTTTCTTCAATTAATTTCAGTTACTTAGACCATGTTTATCAATGACCACCAAAACATCCAACCATCCAATCACTTCAATATTATATTATTTTCTTATTCATTTTTTTAATACATTTTATTCAATCCAACCACCTTCATTTTTTGCAGTTTATCAATGACCATTTCAACTATGCAACCATAACATTTAATTTTTTAATTTGAACTTTTATTATACATAAAATAACTGATTTTGCTTTAAATAATTAAAATAAATTATTATTATTGAAAAATAATAAAAACATAAAAATATATTTTTCATATAAAATAAAATTTTTGACAAAAATACAACTTAAACAAATTAAGTCTCTAAATTACAACAATCTAAATACGAAATTGAAAATACAACGTTACATAATAAGATTGAAAAAAATTATACAATCAATCACGATTACCAAATTTCATCCATACATGCTCGATCAAGTCGTTTAGAAGTGCGTTGTGACCTTCTCTGTTGCGAAGTTGATTCCTTGTTCTCATATAGCAAGATAGACTTGCAATCCTTTTTGTTGAGTATAGAAAATCATTATTTTGTTCTCCTTCATTTCTTCGCTGACTATTCTGTCTACGTTGATCTTCTATAAACTCTGTCGGATCATGATAGTTTAGATAAGTGCTTCTTTCATCTTCCACTATCATATTATGCATAATGATGCAAGCAATCATTATTTTTCCCATAATGTCACTATCCCAACTAAGGCACGGACGCTTAATAAAGGCAAAACAAGCTTGCAGAACGCCAAATGCTCGTTCTACATCTTTTCGGGCAGCCTCTTGATGTTGAGCAAATAATTGGTGCTTCCGAAGTTGTGGAGTAGGAATAGATTTGACAAATGCTGCCCATTGAGGATATATGCCATCAGTGAGATAATATCCCATATCTTTTTCATGACCATTCACAACATAATTAACCTTTGGTGCGCGACCTTCCAAGATATCATCAAAAACAGGAGACTGATCTAGAACATTGATATCATTTTTTGAACCTGGGGTTCCAAAAAACGCATGCCAAATCCAGAGGTCCTGCGACGCAACTGCTTCAAGAATGACTGTTGGTGTACCACTTCTTCCTGCATATTGCCCTGTCCATGAAGTAGGACAATTTTTCCATTCCCAGTGCATGCAGTCAATACTTCCCAACATGCCCGGAAATCCGCGTCGCTCTCCAATCTGAAGAAGAGTTGCCATATCTTCTTCAGTGGGCTTTCTGAGGTACTCCGCGCCAAAATTAGAAATTACACCTTCAACGAATTTGATTACTGATTTACGAATGAGTGCTGCACTCATTCGTAAGTATTCATCATGCATGTCTGCTGATGTTCCATATGCCAACACCCTCATAGCTGCAGTGCATTTTTGAATCGCAGACATACCTAGACGACCAGCGGCATCCGGTTGTTGTTGAAAGAATTTATCGATGGCAACCAGCTGGTTCATTATACGTTCGAACAATGATTTTTGCATGCGATACCTTGTTCGAAAATATTCTGGAGGATAGATTGGCTCTTCAGCAAAGTACTGCTCGAACACACTTTCATGACCCTTCTCCCGCTTGCGTTCAATATACCGTCTTGTAGCTCGAACACTATGATTGGTGGGTTACAGAGTTACAGTTGCTGCTTGAACGAGAACATTCTCAACCATCTCGTCAATTCGCCTATTTTGTTCTTCAATATTTTCTTCCCATTCATCATTATTAAATGGATTAGTAGCATCAAAACTAGAACTTGATGCCATATTTTCGGGGGAGGTATGAGATTCAATGTTTGAGAAAGAAGATAAGAAAGATTATAGATAGAAAGATTGGTGTGTACATTTGAAAATAGAGGGAATATGTGTATATATAGAATTCACTTGGCTCATCATAAAATTCACTTGTCTCTTCATAATTGAAAAGAGTCACTTGACTCATCAAAATAGTGTATGGGTAGAAACATTTCACGTGTTGAGCTTCCCAAAAT
>JAPKLX010000219.1:391737-426628 GCA_026898415.1 Leonotis leonurus | reverse complement strand
TTCACGTGTTGAGCTTCCCAAAATGATGTGATGGGTGCATGTTCATGTTGGAGTACACTATAATAAATATAGAAGATCTTGGGAAATACTTAACAAATGCTTATATTAAAACCATCAAATTACAATTACACCAGAAAATTGAAAAACAGATACATAAACCACATAATTGAAAATGCATGAATTAAAATACATGAACTGAAAATACATGAATTACTAAAGATACATAAACTCTGAAGTACGATCACATCCCATATAACTGTCGCATTAGCTCAAGCTTCAAAGCTTCTTCTTGAGGAGATAATTGACTCTTTGCCAACAACGTGTTAAGTGTGGAAGTTTTTAGCTTCTCTCTCTGTAATTCAGTTTCAACTTGACGTGTAATCCTCAACTGACGAAGTTCTTCAGTCCATTCATCTGGAAGTATGGAAGACTGCGATGTTGTTTCTTTTGCTTTTCCTTTTCTTTTAGCATTCGCCTTTGCTTTGTCTCTACCAATAGGACGAGAAAGTCTCGAACCTCCACTTCCAACAGCTTCTGGTGTGGATTCAGTTTGAGGGTCTCCATCCTCATCGGTCCTTGATCTTTTTGAGCTCCCACGACTTTCTTCAACACTATCTTCACCTTCGGCCCGAGAACGTGTATAACCAGTACTATTTATTTTTAATTCCCATTTAGGATTGTGACTCATAACTTTTTCAAACACCTCATGGTGTGTGAACTTAGGTTTTCCATACAATGTTTGAGCTACATTCTCAATGTCTTGGCTGGACTGTCCGCTCGTTTTTCGATCATACGCTTTGTTGTATGCAGCAACCCACTTTGTTACATTTTTATTGAGGCGCCCGAATCGTTGCCTCAATGATTCTAGGGACCTTGCACTGCCAATTGTTGGATTTTCTACTCGGCCTTGCTCATACATATTTAGGATACTTCCCCAAAATGTAGAACTATCTTGGTTTTTGCCAACAATTGGATTATTGCTGACAAAACACCATGTAGACATTAATGCTACATCTTCTTGATCCGTCCAACCTTTTGAATTGTTGGAAGATGTTGTGTGAGTTTTTCCATATGAGTTTTGGGAGATGTTTTAAGTGGTTTGGTGATATTCGGGAATAGGTGAATGAGGATAATTTTGAGTGGTTTGGTGATATTCGGGAATAGGTGAATGAGGATGATTTTGTGAAAATGAATGGTTCATATCATAATTGAACGTTGAAAAATCTCCAGAATTTGAAATATTTTCAAGATCGGGATGATAATCTCCAGAAAAATCAAAATTCTGAGAATTGAAGAAAGAGTTATTGTCTCGATCCATAGAAAAATATAGAACGAGATAATAAACAATACAAGTAAAGAGAAGAAGAATTTTTTAGGTGTAAGAAAAATATATCAACATTGATCTCTATTTATAGAGGATGAAAAGATAAAAAATTTGATATTTTTTTTAAATGTATTATACAAAAGTTATTTTAATTTAATCACATATCAAATTAAAATTAAATCAACCAATAGAAGGGAGACAAGTGTCTCCCCCTATTGGTACAAACAAGAGGAAAGAGAGAGACCATTGAATGTCTCATTTTTAATGTGTTCGAACACTTCTTTTGATTTCTTAATTATTTTTAAATTAATTTATCTATGTGGCGTTCGACCATCACCCCACATTTTTACCGATAAATCTAGTCTTACTAGTAAACTGTTTTCTTTAATACTCCCTATTAACGATTGATTTTTTATTTTGTGACGTCTAATTAATGAAGATTCATTTTCTTATTAGGTACTCCCTCCGTCCCGCTAATAACGCGACCCATTTACTTTATACACGACTACCAAGAAAGCTTAATATTTGCGTATTACACAAAAAGTAAAAATCATCCCATGTGCAATTTTTTTACTCAATAAGGAAATGGGTCATTATTAGTGGGACGTCCTAAAATGGAAAATGGGTCGTTATTAACGGGACGGAGGGAGTATGATTTAACGCAGCGATTGTTTTTTATTTTTTATAATAAATATTTTTTGATTGTTTATTAATATTTGTGTAAAAAAAATAAATGAATATCATTATTAATAAGAATTAGAAATAATATTTGTTTACACTTTTGTTTTCAACTTTTCATGTTACTAATGCCCTTCACTTTGGAAAGTCCCTGCTCTTATTTTCTCTATCCTTTTTTCCACTCCTCTCTTCTTCTCTCCTAAAACCCATACCCGAACCCCCAAGTTGTGATATTGAAGTCTAAAACAAAATCCACCTTTTATTGTTTTCCACATTTCATGCACACAAACTCTTGTTGAAATTAAGGTTTAGGACTTTGATTATTAGTTCATTGATTTCAATTTGTGTTTGCGTGCGTGCTCAAAGCAGAAGGTTTCATAATATGTGTAATTTGTATTCGAGAGGGAAGAATTATTGAATCTAAACCGCCTGGGTCATTTCATCACTATTGTTCTGAAAACAAAAGGTAAATTTTAGCCTCTTCTCCTTCTTCTTCTTCTTCTTCAACTTTTCAGCTCTTCTTTGAATTGTTGCTTGTGGGGTTCTGAGCACACTAAAAAGGTAATCTTGCATGAGCTTGTGCCTTTCTTATAGTATGTATCCATTCTTCACTGATATCAATATATCTTACAGTTTCATGCACATTGTTGTGCTTTTAGGCTGAATGAATGAAAGTTCTTTCTTTTAGCCCTTTCAGATTCCACTTTCTTTTCACAAGCATAAAGGCTAACGAGTGGCTATTAATTAAATAATTACTAATTAGGTATTGGATTTGTTTGATTTCATTTTAGGGGCAAAAGAAATTTTGGGGGAGTTCCAGAAAGCCGGAGGTGAATTGGAGCCTTACTCGCCCAATGGCGACAGCAATGAAAGGGATCTACAGAGGATTTAAATATACTATTTCTCAATTATTTGGTAGATTCCCTAGCTAGATCTCGATTACATTCTCTGCTAGTAAACTTTTAATTACTAGTGATTATTGGTTCTTGATGCTTTATTTATGTATGTTAATTCTTGGTGGGACTTCACTAAACTGTGCACAATTCATTGCAGTTGTGAAGGAGCGTGAGATAGAGATTGGATACCCTACAGATGTTAAACATGTGGCACATATTGGGTGGGACGGTGCATCTGATATTGCGCCTACTTGGGTTCGTACTTAACACCATATCAGGCAATAGTAGTCAATCAATGTCTCAATCGCTACTACTTTCTTATACTCCATCTCACCATCTTGTGAGATTGTGAGATTCAAGATGGTCCCAAAAGTCAATAAAGCACTCACATTTTTTGGTTGGACCATCTTGAATGGGAAGTAATATTTTTCCTAATTACTCTATAATCACAATTCACTGATTATGTAATGTAACGTAATGCAGATGAGTGAATTCAAGACCGGGTCGGGTTTCTCTGCCACATCAATTGGGAATTCGGGTTCTGCACTCTCTCCATGGTCATCTCAAGGTATGTTCTTGCTTGCTTGCTTTCTCTAGTTTCTTGCTCTTGGTCAATGCCATTATTACATTTATTAAGATTACCGGAGAATGTTGGCAACTGTTGAAAGGAATTTTGACAACTTTTTGAGTATTGGTAGAAGAGGTGTGTCAAGAACCAAAAAGGGGCTTTTCTCTCCCTCTCTATAAATTAATGTATTCATGTGGATTTGGACAAATGTAAATGGCCATGTCACGGGCTGAAAAATTGTCTGTAATATGCTCTATGCGTTGTACTATTGGGACATTATTTCTAGGAGAGAGAAGTTTTTAATGATTCTTTACCGCAAAGCAGGGAATGTTTTGGCTCATGTGTCACGAGGTGTTTAGAGACTGGGGGAGGTGTGCTTGAAAATGACTGATATTGGTGTTGTCACACTCACATGGTGTCAAGTGGTACACTATTTCAGCAGTGCTATACTGTCCTAGAACACCTGAAGTAGCAGCTATTGTATTATGAAATTAGATTATAACAAAAGGGAAAAAAAGAGGGACAATATAGGAGTGTATTTCTTTGTAGGAAATTTCTTAGAACAAACTTTTAGTTATGTGCAGAATAAGTCCCTACCACTGGTGTGTTCTAGTTTCTGCTTGTGCTTCCTTCGTTATGTATCTATCTGCACCTTCATCGCATTCGTCTTATCATTCATTGTGTATCTCGTTTCGTACATACCGTTTGACCCTTGTTACGATAAGATGAATCCCTTAAAATATGTCTACTAACATTGAAGTATGATGATGCTAATTCTTCTCTAAAATATACTCCCTCCGTCCATGAATAGTTTGACTCGTTGCGGGTTTTAATGCAGTGCTTTTGACTTTAATGATGATATGTAGTGAATGGAATTAGCATACCACTTGATATATTGTTTTAAATTGTGTTGTGTGTAGTTAGTGGATTTTAGGTCCCACTTAATGTATTATATTAAATTAAGTAGTGTGTAGAGAGTATGGTGGGTCCACTTACTATAAATGGAAAGTTTAAAGTAGAAAGAAGTTTTGTGGACGGACAAAAATAGTAAAATAGTAAGAAATTTCGTGGACGGAGGAGTAATTCTTTACTTGTGCATGAATTAGTATGTGTTATCAAAGCTGAAAGAAACGATCCCATCTATTTTTGTGGCCTCATATATCTTTTTATAACAGATTTCGGAGAGTCCATGCGCCAACAATCAGGATCCGAGATGTTTACAGACTTCCACTCCTCAGAACCCCCTTCTGTAAATAAGAAGCACAAACGGAAGAAGTGCAAGTCAACTTCCTCCCAAAAGTCTACTTGCAGCTCCTCCTCGAGGTCAGCAAGAGCAGCAGAAAAGTCGAGCGCCAAATTTGTTGACGGACTTACAAATATTGAGGTTGCGTAAAAATCATAGATAGGATGACCCTGCTTATTGTAGCTCGTAGAACTCCCCGGTTTGTACTTGGAACGCCCCCACCGTGAAAATGAAGAGAGGTCACAAAGAATATAGGAAAAATCCCAAGTTTTTAATCGAGGGTAAGATATTAGTGTGAAGAGTAAAATAGTTGGTTTGCCATTGATGCAAATTGTGGGATTTGAATATATACTAGTACTAGGGGATAAATCTGTATCATTATTTATTATTGGAGCATTTTATGTATCTGTTCTTCTAGTCTTGAAACTTAAAATGATATTGTTTCTAGTTAGTGGTTAGTGTTTATATTTCATCTTTCCATTCTTTGCTTGTTCAGTCTGTAGAAGCAGTTGCATCGTAAAGTATTCTATAATAGGTACGTTTTCATTCATTAACGTTCAATGAGTATATATATTACGAAGAAAAGTGTGAGTAAATATTTTAAGAATGTTCTGCAATCTTAGTTTTCTAAGCATAATTAGACCATATTAAGCTTAAAATAAATAAATCATTATAATAAATTAGACGCCATTCTCGCTCAAGTAGAGGAGGAAAATCAACTTGACTAATTCTTCACTGAATCCAATACTGATCTTGATACATCTCAGATGGGTTTTGTTTCACTTCAATCACTACTCTAAAACCATGCATGAATTTGAGAATTAACCTTCCTTATTCTTCTAAAAAAAAATGTACTCAAGAATGGTGATCTTGTACATTTCCATTACTATTTTCGCAGTTGAAGAGATCAGAGCTCAGGAAAGCAGCACGAAAGAACCAGAAAAGATCGACTGCAACGGCATCTATCTGACCTACGCCTTCATATCTCGAACAAGAGAGTATCCCTATTTGAAGAACGTCAGTGCACAGCCATGGGCATTCAAGTCCACGGCCACCATAACCAACGCTGGACTCTATCAACTCAAGAACTGGAAAATCTACATCGGCTTTCAAAACAACGAGATATTAGTCTCTGCAAGCAACGCTGTTGTTACAGATGCTGATGAGCTCCCATCTCCCGTGGGGAACGGAACTACTCTCTCCGGCTTTCCTCAGACAGATTTGAAGACTTCTGTTGAAACCGCCGGAGATATGACCCAAATTCAGGCCAAAGTCGAATTAAAAGGCTCTCTTTTTGGGATCAAACCGCCTGGATTTCCTATGCCTCGAACTATCAAGCTTATGAACGACGGATACAAGTGTCCATCTCCAACACGAAAAGGTGAGCTTGTTTACTCTTATGGCATCCTACAATTTTGTGTCATGTACTTTGGTCAGTTTGTGCATTACCATCCAATAAATCCTACAAATGTTCAAAGTGCATGCCATAAAGTGTGCAACCAACTAAGGTTGAGGTCATAAAACATAATCAATCATTGAATACTTTACATATTCACAATTTAGTGATAGACTGCGTGTGATTTAACAGCAGGGACAATGTCTGTTTGCTGCGTGAGGGATTTGAAGGCAAAGTTGAAGAACACAACGCGGAAGTTTCTTCCGCGGCAGAAGGGCGATCTCACCTTCATCTACGACGTGTTGCAAGCGTACGATAACAACTACCTGGCGCAGGTGACAATGGACAACCGGAGCCCTCTAGGGCGTCTCGACCACTGGAATCTAACGTGGGAGTGGATGAGAGGCGAGTTCATCCAGTCCATGAGAGGTGCCTACACCCGCAAGAAGGACATCTCCGAGTGCATCTATGGCGAGGCCAGCCAGTACTATAAGGACCTAGACTTCTCAAAGGTGATGACGTGCGAGAAGAGGCCTATCATAGGCGATCTTCCCCCGGACAGGGAGAAGGACAAGGACGTGGGGAACATCCCATTCTGTTGCAGGAACGGAACGCTACTCCCCACCACCATGAACAAGACCAAGTCCAAGGCCGTCTTCCAAATGCAAGTGTTTAAGATGCCGCCCGACCTGAACCGAACGGCTCTGTACCCACCGGAGAAGTGGCGTATCGTAGGAGTCCTCAACCCGCATTACAAATGCGGCAACGCAATACGGGTGGACCCCACCGAGTTCCCGGACCCGAGCGGGCTCCAAACCGTAACACTGGCAATCGCCACGTGGCAGGTGGTGTGCAACATCACCCGCCCCGCCAAGGGGCAGACGCGGTGCTGCGCCTCCTACTCCGCGTACTACAACGACTCTGTCGTCCCCTGCGGGCCTTGCGCATGTGGCTGCGCAGCCTCCCGGCGCTGCAACCGCAACGCTCACGAGCACCTTCTCCTCCCTCCGGAGACGCTGCTCGTGCCCTTCGCGAACCGCACGGATAAGGCCGTGAACTGGGCCAGGATCAAGCACTACAAGCTCCCTAGACCGCTCCCCTGCCCCGACAACTGTCAAGTCAGTATTAACTGGCACCTATCAACCAACTACATGAACGGTTGGTCGGCACGTGTGACGCTTTTCAACTGGGGAGAAATAGAGTTCGCTGATTGGTTTGTTGCCGTAGAACTTGACGTGACCGCTGCTGGCTTCCAAAGGGCTTACTCTTTCAACGGTACGCTACTTGAGGAGCTTAACAGTACGGTGTTTATGACGGGGTTGCCCGGTCTGAACTATTTGATGGGAGAGACGAATGGGACCCACCCTAACAAGGACCCCAGAGTGCCAGGTAAGCAGCAGTCGGTGCTAACGTTTCACAAGAAGCACTTGGGGTCGAGGCCCACTGCTGATAAAGAATTGTTTCCGACGAGATTGTTTTTCAATGGGGAGGAGTGTGCGCTTCCGACTATTATTCCAGAAGCCCATGCTTGCTTTTCTGCTCCTAATTTTAAGATTGTTGCATTGTTACTGTCCATCACCTTTCTGCTTCTCATGTTCTAATACCTGAGCTTTTCTTCGATATAGTAATGTTTATTATAACTACTGTTCTCTTCAATTCCCTGCATATATAGGCTAACTTCTAAGCGGGACCTTTTTTTTGTTGTAAATAATTAGTTCTGACTGATTAATGGCTGCAGGATGTTCAATTCTTCGAGAATTAGATTGTGAAGATGTTCTATACGACATTGGTATATGTAGATGTTCGTGCATGTAAATTCGATTTCTCCATACCCATTTATGATGGTGTGTTTAATGTTAGGTTAAAGTCGTGTGTTTGTGTGGGCGTGGGCGTGGGCGTGGGCGTGTGAGAGTCCGCGTTCGTGGGCTTAGGTTTGGATCTTTTAATATTCCATCATTTTTATTTTTTTCAAAATGCACAAAATATAAAATTCGACAGAGAGAAGGGTTAAGAATCAGGTAGGACTGTATAATCGGGTTGGGTACTCATGTCGAAATTTTCGGGTACCCGTATCCAAAATTCCTAATTTCTAACACCCGATTCCGACCCGATTTTTTATTCGGCTACCTGATTTTTTCCGAAATTATAAATCAAAAGTAAAAAAAAAAGTTCAGATCCATACATTACATCTTTATAAAATTATATACTCCCCCGTCCCACCAGATTAGAGACATTTTATATTCAAATGGGTGTAATATTTTAATCAAATACCTCTAATTTGGTGGGACAGAGGGAGTATTACAAACCCATTTTTCGAATTCATACATTACATCTCTTGAAGGCAGGATCATATGTTTCTCACTTAAAAAAATTTCCAAGAAAGATGGAGTATGCTAAAATTGATTCACAAACCCAAATCTCTGTAAAATCATTACCTTGTCGTCGTTTTAAAAGCTAATGTCATATATGAGAAGAGCTCAACAAATTATAAACTAACTTAGATGATGAAGATGAGTGATGAGTGATGCGTTGAAATAGAGGTTGGAGTAGAGACATTCAAATTAATTGAGAAAGAAAATAAAACATAATAGATGGACCGGTGAACAAATGAAGGAAGAAGATGAAACATAAAGAAAAGTAAAAGAAAGAGAAAGAAGAGAGATGAATAGGTAGGGTCATTGTCGTAACAGGAGAATATCCGAGCAATTCACTAAAATATACCTGAAATCTGACCCGATACCCTATAAATTCGGATTTCGGGTATCTTAATATCCGAACGGGTCGGGTATTTCAAGTAAAACCCGAAATCCAGTACCCATTTAAATAGTCCTAGAATCTGGATAGATAATTAAGATTGAAGTAATTATTAAAAAAATTAAAAAATAGATATTGAGATAAAAATAACAATTATTGTTATTTTTAAATGGTGGATCACTTTACTCCATCTATTTTGATCTTAATTAAATTTCCATAATAGGCTAACACAAGACTCCCGTGAAATCGAATTCGCAGAATGTATGTTGTAAGGTGAGATTAGTGTGTTCGACGGTTCTCTAATGAATGAGTTCATATGAATTCCACGAATTTAATGAACAGTAAACTAATTTGATCATTATTGTTATCTTCCCATCTATTTGCTTTTGGACTATATAAATAAAAATGAGGAATAAATAAAGAAATAGGCTAGAAGTTATGTTAGCCTCAAGTCAGCTAGGGGAATTAAATACATAATGATCAGGAGACCCCTGATTATACTGATGCAACAACTTTTGGAAAAGAAAATATCGATTTTGGGATGAATTTTTTTCATGTGATACGAACAATGATGCATTTACCAGATCACTATGAATCATCATTTCAGCCTTTATCACCTCTCCTAAGCAATTCACCACCTCAACCCCCTTTAGTATAATGCCCCGCTCTTGGAGTTCCGAATTAATTCAAGAATTTCTCGGATTAGATGTGTTATACTTAAATTATCAAATCAAAACTTTCAGGTTGAATGGAAGTAACCTAATGTTATTGCGACTCGTGCAACTTAGATGCTTTCGAGTCTTTGAACGTGAGTCAGTGTCGCTAATCATAAATTAGTAGATTATTACTATGTCCACGTTGAGATGCCATATATATAAATTAAGTTATGGTAAGATGAATTAGTAGGAGTTTACTATTGAAAAGTTTTATATTTAATATCTACTAAAGGTTCCATATTGAATTACAAGAATTTAGGGACTGCATGAAGGAAAGCATGATGGCAAAGCTCTTATAAAAAAAAGTGTTCGACAAGGACAAAACAATACTTTAAGACAAATAAGGATGAGTCGGGAAGAGAAACAGTAAATCAAACAGGTAAAGTAGAACCAATCTATCTTGGGGCTCTAAACATAAAGTCAGCCCAAATATACTAAAAATAGTAAACAAACCAATAGCTAAAACACCTAACAAGTACCATATGGTGTCAAATAAGCAAAAGAAGACAATAATTCCTAGCTAGGAGGACAACTGAGCTCACGCTCCAAGACTTCATCAAAAGGAGGACAGTCCTGCAACATAAGACAAAAGGAAAGATTAGGAGAGAGGCTTCGGTGGATAAGCAAATAAATAAAAGAGTTAGGGAGATTTCTTTAAGCAGACTGGAACAAAATAGGAGAATGACTGCAAAGAAAGAATATAGCACATTTTAGTGTAAAATAGGATAAAGAAGATATAGCTAAGGAAGAAGGAGGCTGACCTGCTGTAAATCAGCCCCTACTTCCTCTAGAACCTCCTCTAGAACGTCCCTGGACAAGTAAAACAAAAGGGAGCATGATTAGGCCTGAGATGAGGCTACAACAAATATAAACGAGGAGGAGGAGATCTTCCTAAAGTAGGATAGAACAAAATAGAAGATGTAGTGCAAGAAAAGGGAAATCTCACCACTAAGGAAGGTAAAAAGGGAAGAAAAAGGGCTTAAGCTGATACCTTGCAGTTCACCCGCAATGAGGACAGAGGAGGAAGTGCCAGGAGACTGACCTGCTCGATGCAGTCACCCTCCCTCCTGTATGCTACACAGCTTCATCCACAACATCTCTCCCTTCCTCCTGCAAGAAGCCACATACAACAGATTAGCTGTAATTTAGAAAAAGAAAAAAAAATACAATAAGAAATTCATTAGCATTAGTAGCTCAAAGCAAGCAGATTTGCTGCCCTATAAATATCACTCTTCCAGCCTTTGAACAGTTTTACAAACCATAAACTCACCCTCAAAAGCTTAGCACATCTTGGAGGAGAAAAGAGGACCTAGAAGAGATCCTGCCCAACTCCTAAACCACATAGGAAATTCCTAAGGGAAACATTCTAACACTTAGAGAGGAGGTTCGGGCAAACCAACTCAAATACAATCAGATTCTCAAGGTATGCAGAACTCGACCCTAAACATTAGTGTTCACCTTACTTAGTTAAATCTTAGACAAAATACCTTCATAACACAATATTGTTAGTGAATTTCTAGCTGACTTAGTGGACAACTAAGGCCTTTTTACATCAGCCCTAAAGGGGTGTAAAGAACTCTTAGACCCCAACTTGCTAGTAAAGGAAGAGACCAAACTTTTAATCCACACTCCAAAATTTCCTTGCAGAGATAGTGAAATGTCAAGAATTTGGAAAATAGAATAACTCATTGAACTTAGAACCACCCTAATCAGAACTTCAATCCACTCTATCAAGCTTGAAATTAAATCATAACAATTGATCATGCATAAGTTGACAAATTCACCATCCACCTGTCTCTCCCCATCTCGCCGCTCTCTCTGTCTCCTCTCAATGGAAACGACACCAGCCACCACTGGCGTTCTCTCTCCCACCGAGTCTTAGCGCCCGAGCCCTGCTTTCTGGCGCTCGTCGCTTCTCACCTTGATGTGAGCGGCGCCACCTATCATTGGTGCTTGCTCATTCCTCTCACGGTAAATTCCTCTTTCTCTCTTCCAACTGCTCTCTTCTTGTTCCACATATACCACTCCTTCATTTCCTTTTTGCTAATCTATCTTTAGATTTCCTATTAGTATTTCTTTACTTATGGATCAATTTCTTGTTCTCCTTAAATCCTCACTGACTACCTATCTCTCCCCGAATCTGATTGCGAGAATGGCTCGGTTCAGAGGAGGATGGCTACGGCTCTTGGCTGGGGTGAGGTTCCAGCTTCGAATTTGGCCAGGGTGGTTTAAGGTAACAGTTTTGGGGTAAATTTTGATTTCTGAATCCCATTAAGATTCTGCATGTTTTAAATTTTCTAAATATTCCTATAAGATTTCTTGGATTCAGCCCTACTGTTATATCACTTTCAGAATTGATTGAGTATGGATAAGTTGTGTTATTGGCAAGTCCCTAAATTGTTATGTTTCTAAATTTTTTTGTTTTAAGCTGTTTCTTAAGCCTTATGTTCTATCACTTCATACTTAAATTCCTTTTCCTTGGGTTCTAATCATTATTTACTCTATTTCTTTCTGAGGTAATGAGCTGAGATGGGGCTGAGATGATTTGGGATTGAATCTGTATGCCTTGCGGCTGTTCTACTCCTCTGAGAGGCTCAGGTTCATGTGACGTTTTGGGTGGAAGCAGAATTAGAATCTCTTCAGGTTTGTTTCTAAGCATGCTAAAATATTAAAATAGTTTTAAATTCATACATGAACATATCTATGTTATGTTCTCTTGGGTGCAGTAATCAATCTGAATAGGCCATGTTCTGGGAAGTTCGTTCTATTTGTGTGTTAGAATGTTATAATCTCAATAATGAGTAGAAGAAGGTATTTTTATGTAAGAACTTGTATTTTTTTATGGTGTTCTAAGATCTTCTTAAAAGTTCAAGGGAAATAAATGACATTGGAGTGGGGTCGAGGTGACTGTACCAGTCTGTGATATGGCTCGATTGACATTTGACACAGTTAGGTTGGTTCTTGAAATTTTGATTGCTCTGTGGGGAGTTCATATTTGTTCACTGAAATTCAGGATTTTATTCATTTTCCATATCTATAATTGTGTTAAAGACACTACTAGAAAAACGCACATACATAACGCTTTTTAACCGTTATGTATGTGCAATAAAAATTGTGTTAAATTTGTGTGTTATCTTTAATACCTATTTTAGATAACGCTTCTGAACCGTTATGTATGAGCGAAAAGACTCACATACACAACAGTTTTTAACCGTTATCAAAACTCAAAAAGCGTTATCTATATATTATTTACATGACAATTATATGCGTTATGTAAAACACAAAAATAGCGTAATCTATACTACATATTAATAACGTTTTCAAACCGTTAAGAAAAATTGATTATACGTTATGTTTTTAACTTATACATTACAGTTTTTAATCATTATTAAAAATATTATAATTGTTATTATTTGAATAGAAAAGTTAAACACTTTTATTACGAAAGCGTTATCTATTCCACTGTTAATATTTAGCAATATTTTTTATTTTTTCTATTTTCTCATTTCAAATAATTTGTATTAATTTGCAAAAATAAATTAATAACATCAATTATTAAACATTATAAATGCCACCAATCAAACTACAAATTAACATTAAAAGCACTATGTTCATCTATTATAACAAGATTAATCCAATCCAATACAACAAATCTAAAAGTCAAATTCTAAATGTTCAAGCATGTCTAATCATTCATAAACTAACCACAAAATAAAATAACATATCATCATGAGTTGCATCATATACTAAATCCAAAACTAAGTTAATCCAACATATGATCAATTACACATGAAGCCCATTCCTCACGAACCTCATTGAGCTCACCAATGGAGTATTCTTTTTTCTTAAACTGTAAACGACACAAAACAAAAATATCTAAATTTTGTAAGTGTTGATAATATATATAAATATATATATATATATACACATAATATTATATGTGTTATTACCTGTGATCCGAAAGATATGGAGTCTTCTTTTATCAACCAGTCGACTATCTCCTTCATGAATCGTAACACATAAAAACCACATTGCTCAAAATCAGGTTGAATAGGACCCTAGGAAATTAAAATATAAACTAAGTTAGGCAAATAAAGAATATTCTATAATCATAACTTATCATTGGTGTAATCCAAAAGCCACATTGTTCTCTAAGATAGTCCAACATCTAATGAACCAATAATGCAGTGTTACAGGTTATTGTATGTAAATCGGGCAGACAGGGTTAAAAAGAATAATGAAACTGAGCTAAAGAACAATTACTTGCAAAAGCTTATCTTCCAACTGTTTCCGCTTTGACGTTCTTACACCTTCTTCAAAATATGTAGCCTCTGTATCATACCTATTGAAGGTAAGAATAACCACAAGATAGCATTTAATAATTTGATCTTAGGGAGCCAATAGAGTGAGCAGTCAAAGCTAAAAAGAATTAATTGGTTTTTCTGGAAGCTTATTTCAACCCAAGGCCAACCAATAAATTAACTCCTTTCTTACTTTTGATGATAAAATACAATTTCACATTCACAACCAAAAGAAGTGTGTAGAGAATGAAAGATGTAAAAGGATACTAGTAAACTATAATACATGTTCTCATCACCAAAAACGAGTCAAATAACTAATTGAACACTATATTTTATATCTCTAATGGAAGATGAGAAAATTTACTTGTCCATCCAACTTAGAAGAAAATGGAAGTATTGTAAACTTGAGAGACATCTTCCATACTTTCCCAACTAAATTTAAAGCCTATAATCTCCTAGCACTCAGATGAATCTTCCCCATATTTTCCATAACCGGATCCATCAACCATGTTATCCACTTCAACACTCTTTAAGGCATCAGATGGCAAAGAGCCTAAAGTTCTTGTAGTGACTAGTCATGAAATATTTACAATAGGTTATTAAGAATGTCATTCAGATTTTCACATTACCAGATTCATGTACCATGCCATTACTTCAATCAATGCATTATGGCCTGAGGAGCATCTAAAGTTCCTAATACTATCACACTGGTCAAAGGCAGTATTTTAGAAGTCATCTGCTAGCACCGGTACTTTATTGTAATGATCCTTGCTCAAGGTAAAAAAGATTTACATTGCATCTTAAATGTGCCAATTCATGTACAAACAAGAACTACTCAAATTTTTCAATAAATCACTGACAAGCATTTATAAGGCACAATAATTGAAGATGAAATTAACGGACTGCAGTAATAATAAGAAAACCACTGACAAGCAGTTATAAAGCGCAAGAACTGAAGCTCAAATTACCAGACTCCAGTAATAATGAGGAAATACGAAAACAAATTCTGCTATATGTAAAACCAAGCCTTAATGCTGGCATGCTGCATATTAAACAATCGCAATGATCAGATTTACCTCCGGTGAGCTTCTGTTGGCGAGATTCTTCCGTCCAGAAGTGAGCAGCCGTGAGAAGAGGGCTGTAGAGAAACAGAGAGTCGAGAAAGTGAGGGCTAAAGGAGAATTAGAGGTTCAAAACTGAAATTACAAATTACAAATTACAAATATAGAAATAAAGACAGGTAATACTTCTACCTTGAATGTAATCGGCGATGAAGCTCCGGTGAGCTTTCCACCGAGAACGAGAAGAGGCTGGGGAAGAAATAGATAAGGAGAGTGTTTTGTGTTGCAGAAATTGGAGGAATCAATATAGAGGATCGACCAAGAGAAGGTAGGAAGAGAAGTGAGTGCCGTCGTGTAGGTAGCGGCGGAGTGCCGGAAAGATAGAGAGACGACCGAGAGGTAGAGAAGAGAGAGGCGAGAGAGATGACTGAATAGGAGTTTCTAAATCTTCCAGTGGGCCGGTTACTGGGCGGGTCTGGGTTAAATCGAATGGGCCAATTAATTCAGGTGGGCCGAGAATTAGTAATTAATGGGTTGTGATTGAAGTAAATTTGGGTTGAGACAATTAAATTCATTGGGCTAGATACTTATTCAGATTGAGCCAATTTATTGATTAAATAGATTGAGTATAATATTTAGATTGGACTGGATAATTAGATTAATTAAATTATGTTTAATATATGAAATTAGTAGTATGATTTCAATCTTTATAAATTCTTAAATAGTATTAATTAAAATTACGGTTAATTGCCTGTAAATTCAATTTTTTTTTTTTGTAATTTTGAGTTTTTCCCATGACATGTTCTGTATATTAAAAAATAAATTTCATCGTAATTTATAATTTTTGTTATAGTAATATTTCGAATTGGATCGAATTTTAAATTTAATATTTTTAATTATTATTACTTAATATATTAAAAATAAAATCAAATAATTCGATTTGAATATTTGAATATTTCATAACGAATTAAATCGAATACCGTGATATTTTATTCGATTCAATTCCGTTACAACCATAACAATTTTCATATCAGTTTTAAAAAGTGTTATGTATATTCTATTATTAATAACACTCTTTATAACAGTTTTCATAACAGTATTACGAAACTGTTATATATAATACATATTATACATAACATTTTATAATAAAGTGTTAGTAAGTGTTATGAAAAGTACACAAACATAACAGTTTATCGTAAAACCGTTATAAAAAAATAAAAAGATGCACATACATAACGGATTGTAAAAAAACCGTTATCTATTCTATGTTATCTATGCCCATTTTTCTAGTAGTGAGAGGCTAGGGTTCTGAATTTAAAACTAATTTAGCGTGAACTTAAGCATAAGAGTTTCAGTTTGGGCTTATACATAAGTATTAAATGGCTGAGTTCCAAAAATATGTACATTATCACAAGTGAACGTGCTAACTAGTTGAATGTGTATTTGTTAGTTCTAGCTTAATAGAAATCTAATGCATGGTAGGAATTAAGTACTTTAGTAACACAAATCAGTGATTTGTTAAGATTGAGTTTGTACTGTACCACCTCTAAACATAAATCTTATGATTAAACTGGAAGTTGAGTTTGGGTCTAAGAGTAAACATTAAGCTCTATATGTGACTGTGTTCTAAAAGGTGTGCATTCATTACTAAAGATTTGAGTTTCAGGCTTTCAGTTCTTTGTTTACCTGAAGAATACTCGGTTTACTTGGCTTGAACTTAGCAAGCTCTTTGGTAGGGTAGGGCTTCTCCTAGGACTTTCCTCTTCCTTCTTCTAATTTGTTTTGTTCCAAGTGTTTTGGTTTGGTGCTGAAATGTCTTGCGTGTGCTGAGGGATTGGTATTTATAGTGCAAACATCTGATAGGGGTGAAATTCTAGATACTATTTGATCCTTATTCCATCAATCCTTAACATCTTTCTTTTGCTTTATGTTGCAGCTCATATCCTAGAAGAGAAAGGGCTAACTTTGCAACACACATGGGATAGAGAGCTGCATCGAGGAGGTCAGCAACCTGGTCCTTCCTGGACTAGCATACTGGCCATTCTGGCCCTCTCTTTTCCCTGCTGAGCGGCTGTCCCAAGACAGCACCCCTGCTTCCTTCATTTCCTCTTCTCTCTTTCACCAATTGGGATTTGTACTATTTAGGCTTCCTATTGTCTTGTTATGTATTTAAAAACTACTTACAGCTTCTCTTCCCTACTTTTCTAGTCTTGTAGGGTGGTTGTTTTATTTCTTAAGACAACTTCTTTGTCTTTTGCTACAGGTATCGGCAGCATGGAATGGTGCAGGGTTAGGAAAAGGACAGCTGCTTACTTCTACCTTCTCCTTGTTCAAGCAGCATCTGCTTAGTCCCACTCTTTTCTTTTCTTTTCTTGTCTTTTATCTTAGTTTGCTATGTAGTCTTCTAGTCTAGTTGATTTAGGAATTTAGCTTTCCATTTGTGGTAGTAAACTTTCTCTTTAATCAAGATTCACTTGATAGTTGATGATGTATACAATCTTAATTGTATTGTTAGGTTTTGTCTCTTTCCTTCTTAATGTATGCATATCAATTGTATCAATTGTTGGCACCGTATGTATAGACATTCCGTCTCTCTCTCTCTCTCTCCCCCTTGGAGGATTGTGAGATTTTCTAAGCCTAGTTGGGTTTTTATCTCAATGGATACTTATACATATATTCACGCTCACATTTATACACTCATATACATACCTATACTTAGGCAAAAGTTAACTCTTAAATTATGGTCATCAATAACATGGTCCTCCATGCTCCTAAATACTACTTTTGTCTTGGAATAATACTACTTCAAGAATAGTCAAGAAGAACTATGAAAAATCAAATCAAAGATTACCGTGAAACTTAACGACTAATACATACCAATACTATTTCTCTCAAGACAATTATTTGTTCCGTAAATAGAAATTTAATGGTCTATAGCGACTTAATTGCTAAGAAAAGACGGGGCATTATAGGGGATACACCAGTTAAAACTTTTCAGATTAAAACAAGTTTTCAGTGAATGCTTAAATCTGAAGGGAGGTAGCTTTAGTAGAGTGATTAACTTTAGATAGCAATCCTTCAGTCTACACTTAGTGTTTGACTGATGGACTGATATCTTAAGTATACGTGCGGAAGTGGTGGTTTAAAAGCTTACTCGTTTGTTAGAAAACTTAATGTTAAGTGTTCACGTTTGCATTTATTCAGTATTCAGTGGATGTAGAGATTGTTAGAGAATAAATATTGAAAATAAATAGAGAAGATGTAGGAATGGTTTAAATAAATATATATATGTTATATATATATATATGTATGTGGTGGTCAATGGAGTTTGACCACATTTTAAGTGACGAGACATTTAATTCTAAGGAAATTAAATGTCATAGGGTCGATCTACGTTTTGAGTAGATGACCGTGGTATATTTATTTTCTCTAAACCGATTCCCGGTGAGTGAGAAATAAAGGTTTAAAGTTTGTCACCTGAAGCATGGAGTTATGAGTTGGGGACTAAGTTAAAGAGTAACTTGTCCCACATTTGTTAGAAAACCTTCACTCATCATATATATAAGGAGGAGGAGATACCTTATGATATGAAGAGTTGGGGGCACACCCTGGCGCGCACCGGCACAATGTGCCGGTCCCATCTGGGGCGCGCCGGGCCTGCTGCCCTGGGGCCCATTTTTGCTAGTGATCTGGTCTAGGCCAGATCGATAGTGATCTGGTCCAGCAGTGGCCCAACAGATCATCTGGCCCAGCTGGTGATCTGGTCCAGCAGTGGCCCAACAGATCATCTGGTGATCTGGCCCATCATCTGGTCCAGTGATCTGGTCTTGGTCTGGCCCGTGATCTGGTCCAGTGATCTGGTCTTGGTCTGGCCAATGATCTGGTCCATGATCTGGTGGCCTGTTCTGTGCCATGGCCTGTCCCAGACAGCTTGTGCCATGGCCTGTGCCACGACCTGCCCAACGATCTGTCCCGATCAATCTGTCCCGGGACATGTTTTGCTCTGAAATCAATCTCCTTGAGTTGATCTTGTGATCAATCTGTTGAAATCAATTTTGTAATTGATTTGTGATAAATGTGGACATAAGTATGTCCAAATTAAGTGGATTAATTAATAATTAATTACCACTAATTTGTGTAACTCTTGTAACGTCCAGTGAATTGAATTTGAATCAATTATCATGAATGAACATTAATTGTAATTAATTCCTATTACTCCACTTGAGTGGGTGTGACCTATATAGATAGGTGTTTCTCAATTTTGAGAAAAGGTCTCACGTATCATACAAACACATACAAGAACTCTCAACAAAAGCATCTTGCTGCATTCTTTTACTTCAAGCATTTAGAAGAAGTTTTTGTCCTCAACCTTCTCAAAGTTCGCCGAAGCCCGTTGATTTGCGGTGCTGCTATCAAGGAGACGAAGCCGTTTTATCTTTGGAGACATCTACGCCTTACCGAGAGCACTACCGGGGCGTAATATTGTCTTGCGGAAAGAGGATCTTTCCTCGACTCGGCTCTTCTTTATTTTTATTATTTTATTCTATTATTTTGTAATAGAATAGATCTTTTGCTACTGTAATCTTCATTTTCTTTTCCCCAAAATATTATTTTATTTTCATTCTCCCATTATTATTCTAACAATCGCAAGACAATATTAATTTTATTTGGGAGTTTTTTTTTTCTTTTTCCCAGTTTTTGAGAATATTACAGTAGCTTCTTTGGTGGAAGAGTTTTTCCTTTTCAAAGAGTATAGTAGCTTTTTGGAAGATTTTTTGCTCTAATTTTATGGAAGAGTCAGTAGACTTTTGGAGACCTTTTCAACCACTTGAAGACATGACGACTTCTGCATCAACCGATGCCAATGTCACTGCCGCCACCACCATTGCCGCTGCCGTTGCCGCCACCATCACTGCCGCCACTGCTTCCGGAGGATCTTCGACGATCCCCATCGTCGTCAACACCACCATCAACGCGATGGATGCTGGGCTTGGAGCCGGTACTAACCCTTCGGGGTTGAACAGTAGTTCCACGTTAAGTGGAACTGTGGGTTCCACTTTTAGTGGACCCGTTGGGTCCATGTTTGGATCCGGTGTTGGAGCCCACGGGCTCAACATATCGGCACCGAGGATGATGCCTCCTGCCGAGAAGCCACCGAAATTCACCGGGGCTGATTTTAAACGTTGGCAACAGAAGATGTTGTTCTACTTGACAACGTTGGGTTTTGCCGGGTTCCTCAAGGAGGACGAGCCACCGACACCAAGTGCCGAGGAAACGAACTTCACCGTTCGGGCTGCCTTTGACAATTGGCACACTGGAAATTACATTTGTAAAAACTTCATTCTAAATTCTTTAGATGACAGTCTATACAATGTGTATTCCGTGGTAAAGACCTCCAAAGAAATGTGGGAGGCTCTTGAAAAGAAGTACCGAAGCGATGAAGCGGGTACGAAGAAGTTTGTTGTAGCTAAATTTTTAGACTACAAGATGGTAGACTCTAGACCCATCATGGATCAAGTGCAAGAGTTTCAACTCATTGTGCATGACGTCCACACCGAGGGGATGATTCTCCCGGATGCATTCACGGTGGCTACCGTGATTGAGAAGCTACCTCCAAGTTGGAATGACTTCAAGAGTTATCTCAAACACAAGAGAAAGGAGATGACACTTGAAGATCTCATCGTGAAGCTTCGCATCGAGTCGGATGTGCGGAAGCGTGATCCGAAGATGAAAGGGCCGATGGATGCAAAGGCCAACTAGTTGGAGAGAGGCGGTCCCTCCAAGAAGCGTGGTCGCCCGAATGACAAGGGCAAAGGGAAATAAAAGCCGACCCGCAAGTTCGACGGCAATTGCTTCAACTGTGGTAGACCAGGCCACACGTCAAGAGATTGTCGTGAGCCAAAGAACTACAAAAATAAGAAGCATGCTGCCCACATTGCCGAGAAGGAGTTCGGAGATTGGGATGAAGGTGATTGTCGCCGTTGTCACTGACGAGGTCAACTTCGTGGGCAACCAAGGCGGATGGTACATTGATACCGGCGCAACCGCCCATGTGTGTGCCGACAAGACTAAGTTCGTGACGTACAAGGCCGTTGAGGGGAGGAAGCTCAACATGGGAAACCAAGCCTCGTCCGAGGTGGCCAGAGTTGGGGATGTGGTCCTCAAGATGACGTCTGGAATCCCAATTACCTTGAAGGATGTTCTGCATGTCCCGGACATCCGCAAGAATTTAGTCTCGGGTTCAATACTAGTCAATAAGGGATTTAGATTAGTCTTTGAATTCGATAAATTTGTATTGACTAAGTTTGGAAAATTCCTTGGTAAAGGTTATCTTACCGGAGGTCTTTTCAAATTAAATGTATTGGCCATGCGCCACAAAAGCTTGAATGTTAATGAAAAAGCTTCTACTTCTTCGTATTTGATTGAGTGCTCCGATTTATGGCATAGTAGATTAGGACATGTAAATCTAAATGCTATAAAAAGATTAGTAAATTTGGATTTACTAAAATTGAGTGAATTTAATACTCAAAAGAAAATGTGAAATTTGTGTTGAGGCAAAAATGACTAAGTTACCATTTCATTCGGTGGAAAGGAGCACGAAGCCTCTTGAATTAATTCACACCGATGTGTGTGATTTAAAGTTTGTGCAAACAAGAGGAGGTAAGAAATATTTTATTACCTTCATAGATGATTGCGCAAGGTATTGTTATCTTTACCTTCTAAGAAGTAAAGATGAGGCTATTGAAGCATTTAAGAACTTCAAAACCGAAGCCGAAAATCAATTAAGCTGTTGAATTAAGATGGTTCGAAGTGATAGAGGTGGAGAATATGTAGCTCTGTTTGAGGAACTATGCAACGAAAGTGGTATAATTCATCAAACGATGGCTCCGTATTCACCTCAATCTAACGGTATTGCGGAACGCAAAAATCAAACTCTTAAGGAGATGATGAACGCTTTATTGATTAGTTCAGGATTACCCCAGAACATGTGGGGGGAAGCCGTATTAACGGCGAACTATATTCTGAACAAGATTCCACTTAAGGGTAAGGACATTACTCCTTATGAGTTGTGGAAAGGAAGAAAGCCCTCATACAAATATCTTAAAGTGTGGAGGTGTTTGGAAAAGGTTGAGGTGCCTCTACCCAAACAAGTTACAATTGGCCCTAAAACGGTTGATTGTATCTTTATTGGATATGCTCTCAACAGTAGTGCATATCGATTTGTTATTCACAAATCGGATGTTCCCAACATGGTGGTGGGAACGACTATTGAATCAAGAAATGTTATATTTTTTGAGGATATATATCCTTGTAAAGATAAGGATATAGTTGAAGTCAATTCTAATAAAAGAATTGAAGAAGAAACCACGTCTTCTAAATCAATAGGTGAAGACCAAAAATCGCGCAAGCGACAAAGGTCTAATCTAGAGGATATAGATACAAGATGAGGTAGTAGAGTTAGGACTCAAAAGACATTTGGTCCTGACTATGTATCGTTTATGTTGGATGATGAACCAACAACGATCAAAGCCGCTTTCTCTAGGTCCGACGCGGAGCTATGGAGAGAAGCTGTACAAAGTGAGATTGACTCGATTTTGCAAAACCGCACTTGGGTATTGGTTGATTTTCCTGAAGGTTGTAAACCCTTAGGATGCAAGTGGATCCTTAAAAGAAAGTTTAAAGTTGATGGTTCAATTGATAAATATAAGGCTCGATTAGTAGTCAAAGGCTTTAAACAAAGAGATGGGTATGATTTTTTCGATACCTATTCACCAGTGATGAGAATTACTTCTATTAGAATACTTCTCGCGATTGCTGCTTTGCACAATCTCGAGATTCACTAAATGGATGTTAAAACTGCATTCTTGAATGGTGATTTCGAAGAAGAGATATATATGGAGCAACCTGAGGGTTTTGTAGTACCTGGCCAAGAAAGGAAGGTATGCAAATTAGTGAAGTCTCTATATGGGTTGAAACAAGCGCCGTTACAGTGGCACTTGAAATTTGACACCGTGATGTTGTCAAATGGTTTCAAAATAAATGAGTGTGACAAATGTGTCTACATTAAGAACAAAAATAACGAATATGTTATAGTGTGTCTCTATGTAGATGACATGTTAATCATGGGTAGTAACACCCGAGTGATTAACGACACTAAGTTCATGTTGAAAAGAAATTTTGACATGAAGGATATGGGGGTAGCTGACGTGATTCTTGGAATTAAAATTCTAAGAAGACCAGACGGAATCAGCTTGTCACAATCTCACTATGTTGAGAAAGTGCTAAAACGGTTTAACACGTACGAAAGTGTACCTGTTAAAACCCCCCTAGAACTCAATGTTCACTTAAGCAAAAATCGAGGTGATTCGGTTGCACAAGTAGACTATGCAAGGGTGATTGGATGCTTAATGTATCTAACGAACTGCACTCGACCTGACATAGCATGTGCCGTGAACAAATTGAGTCGTTACACGAGCAATCCAAGCAAGGAGCATTGGAAAGCTCTTGTGAGAGTATTGAGATACCTAAAGTATACTCAATATTATGGGCTAAAATTTGGGAGATACCCCCCGGTACTTGAAGGGTACTGTGATGCGAATTGGATCTCGGACACAAAGGATTTGCTTTCTACAAGTGGATATGTGTTCACGATCGGGGGTGGAGCTGTTTCGTGGAGATCCACAAAACAAACATGTATAGCCCGATCCACCATGGAATCTGAATTCATAGCTTTAGATAAAGCTGGTGAAGAAGCCGAGTGGCTGAGAAATTTTCTCGAAGATATTCCATGTTGGTCGAAGCCAGTGCCTCCAGTGATGATTCACTGTGATAGTCAAGCTGCTATTGGGAGGGCAAAGAGAGGCTTGTATAACGGTAAGTCTCGACATATTCGTCGGCGACATAATACCGTAAGACATTTGATCACAACGGGTGTTATCACAGTCGACTATGTAAAGTCGTTGGTTAATCTAGCGGATCCGCTAACCAACCAAAGGGTTAAATCGAGATCAAATATTTAAATTGCTAGAGGGATGGGTCTAAAATCCACAACATGAGGAGTTGTCATAGTGGTAACCCAACCATGATGATTGGAGATCCCAAGAACTTGGTTCAATGGGAAAACTAAGCTATGAAAGCTTGTGGGAGAACACTCATTGATATATCTATTCCCTAGAAGAGCACAATTGAGTGTTGAGAACTTGCCTAGTGGTGAGGTTAAGTCTATGACTTTTAATGATTCTTTAGAGATTGAGTAGGGCAAGATACTCGAGAAAGAATCACCTATATAAGTGTGAAGTAAGGGCCGCTTCTAAATAAACACTAATGAATCCAAAGGGGTGTCCAGGGCCTGAAATGGACACAAAACGTGAGAACGGAAAAGGTTTGAGGTGTTGAAGGTGTTGACATCGTTGTCTAGGTGCACACCGTGGAGGAATAGTTCAAAGCATCGCGCTACTAATCCGCCTGTGTATCCGATGGTGTTAACTAAGGAAGGTTCAAAGCCATAAACTACATATCCTAATACTTTGATACCTCGTGAGGACAAAGCTTGTGTTTTTGTATTTGCATTTGGGTTATTTCCACTCATGTGGGGGATTGTAGGAATGGTTTAAATAAATATATATGTTATATATATATATATATGTATGTGGTGGTCAATGGAGTTTGACCACATTTTAAGTGACGAGACATTTAATTCTAAGGAAATTAAATGTCATAGGGTCGATCTACGTTTCGAGTAGATGACCGTGGTATATTTATTTTCTCTAAACCGATTCTCGGTGAGTGAGAAATAAAGGTTTAAAGTTTGTCACCTGAAGCATGGAGTTATGAGTTGGGGACTAAGTTAAAGAGTAACTTGTCCCACATTTGTTAGAAAACCTTCACTCATCATATATATAAGGAGGAGGAGATACCTTATGGTATGAAGAGTTGGGGGCACACTCTGGTGCGCACCGGCACAGTGTGCTGGTCCCATCTGGGGCGCGCCGGGCCTGCTGCCCTGGGCCCCGTTTTTGCTAGTGATCTGGTCTAGGCCAGATCGATAGTGATCTGGTCCAGTAGTGGCCCAACAGATCATCTGGTGATCTGGCCCATCATCTGGTCCAGTGATCTGGTCTTGGTCTAGCCCGTGGTCTGGTCCAGTGATCTGGTCTTGATCTGGTCCATGATCTGGCCCATGATCTGGTGGCCTGGTCTGTGCCATGGCCTATCCCAGACAGCTTGTGCCATGGTCTGTGCCACGACCTGCCCAACGATCTATCCCGGGACATGTTTTGCTCTGAAATCAATCTCCTTGAGTTGATCTTGTGATCAATCTGTTGAAATCAATTTTGTAATTGATTTGTGATGAATGTGGACATAAGTATGTCCAAATTAAGTGGATTAATTAATAATTAATTACCACTAATTTGTGTAACTCTTGTAACGTCCAGTGAATTGAATTTGAATCAATTGTCATGAATGGACATTAATTGTAATTAATTCTTATTACTCCACTTGAGTGAGTGTGACCTATATAGATAGGTGTTTCTCAATTTTGAGAAAAGGTCTCACGTATCATACAAACACATACAAGAACTCTCAACAAAAGCATCTTGCTGCATTCTTTTCCTTCAAGCATTTAGAAGAAGTTTTTGTCCTCAACCTTCTCAAAGTTCGCCGGAGCTCGTTGATTTGCAGTGCTTCTATCAAGGAGACGAAGCCGTTTTATCTTTGGAGACATCTACGCCTTACCGAGAGTACTACCGGGGCGTAATATTGTCTTGCAGAAAGAGGATCTTTCCTCGACTCGGCTCTTCTTTATTTTTATTATTTTATTCTATTATTTTGTAATAGAATAGATCTTTTGCTACTGTAATCTTCATTTTCTTTTCCCCAAAATATTATTTTATTTTCATTCTCCCATTATTATTCTAACAGAAGACACAAGAATTGGTTTGCGTGGTTCGGAGATAAAAATTCCTACGTCCACGTGTCTCGATGTGAGTCGAGGGTTTCAAAATGAATGGAGAGGTGTCTTACAGTGATCAACCATAGAAAGTTTGATGAACAAATAATTCTGATCACTTCCAGCTAAATACTAAGTCTAAGCTAGATCTATTATTTGGTTATAATAAATATCGCTACTAAAGAACACACTATGTCAGTGAGCTTGGGTGTTCTAAAAACTGAAGGCTTTAGCGTAGAAGAAAGCTTAAGAGTGATAAAGCGATTGTGCGTTTGAATACTTGGTAACTGATATTTGAAGCGTTTGAAGCGTTTGAAGCAGCGAGGTATTTATAGGACACTCTCAAGAATATATCCGTTGTGAGAGAACTTCATTCGTAGCATTTGAAATTCTTCCCGTTGAAGTCGCTGTCATTTTTACCATTTTTGGTGTCTGCAACAATATTTGCTTCACCTATTGAGATCTTTTCCAGAAGTGGTAAAGTGTAAAGTTGTAGCGTGTTGACTCAGTAGCAAGCTTGACTTCAGTTGATAAGTTCAGTGCATGACTTCAGTTGACGAACTTTTCTTTGCTTCAACTGTCTTCAACTTCAAAACTTTTGGCCATATCTTTAGTGGCATGGTCCTTCAGTTTTGGCATGTAAACTGAGTTCTATAGAACTTCAGTACTGGTCTTAATCTTTAGTCTTGAATCATTCAGATTGTGTACCTGTAACAAGTGAGTTCTTAAAAATAAGACTAAGAACCAAATTTTAGTTTTGGTCTTAATACATCTTTCAGGAAAGATTTTGGAATCTGAATCAAAACCCTTATAAATATTTTCCAACAATTTCCCCCTTTTTGATGATGCCAAAACCAAACCTAAAAACATCTATCTAAGATAAATCCCCCTAAATTGGAGAACACATAATCTATAAGATAAGATGAATTAGTTAAACAGTTAATGACAAACCAAAAAAATTTAATCAGAGTCTGGACAACTAGAGTATTGTCTTCACATTGAGATCAAGAGAATGACAAAATATGCATTTCATTGATTAAGTTTCAGTACATGAGTGATTTCAAAATTCAGAATGAAAATACAAGATAGATAAATCATGCAGAGGTGTTCTGCTTCTCTTCTCGTGATTTTTTGACCATCGTGAAGGTACTTTGTCGTAAAGGTAAGAGAAATCTTTATTATTACAGACTGATGATAGATATGTATTCTTTATAATTGCAGCAGTCACATCACCTAATAAATTTAAGTGAATATCATTCGAATTTATTATATTTTGTGACAGGTCTATGTAGGGGTGTCAACCGGTCCGGTACCGGAAAAGTCCTAATTTGAGGAACCGGTACCGGAACCGGTTATTTAACCGGTTAACCGATTACCGACCCGGTTCGGTACCGGTTAACCGGTAGAACCGGTTAAGGTACCGATTTTTATAATTTTATTATTTTAAAATATTTTTTTTATTTTTAAATTATATTAATTTAAAAAATAATAATTGAATATAAATATAATTTAATTTAATTTTATAAATATTTTATAATATATAAAATAATTTTATAAAAAATATAAAACATAAAATAAATATATAAAATATATATTTTTAATATTTAATTTTATAAAACCGGTACCCGGGTACCGGAAATTTTTTAAAACTTAGAACCGGGAACCGACTTATTTCCCGAAAAATCGGTTACCGGTTCGGTATCGATTCTTCCCGAGAACCGGTTACCGTTTGACACCCCTAGGTCTATGCCTCAAAGAATACTATTTTCTAGTGTTCCTATATAATATGAGAATTCAATAGTTAATTTGCTTTAACTTTTTAAATCATAATTCACAACCTCACATTCTTTGTCGTTCTCGGTATTTCCACATCTCTTCATATATATGAATAATTAATACGTGTATTGAAAATTTAATTATTGTGTGCTTCCTGATCTAAGACAAACGGACAATATTTATATGAAATCACTCCAAAAACAATTGTTTTACTCACATATGACAAATCAAGTGTTGAATGACTTTTCGTCAGCGAAATATCTCCCAATGTTCTGGTCTAAAATTTCAAAACTATATTTATGATTATGAGTACTTCATCTCATATTATCACCTATAAGCGTTTAATTCACCCATAAACCACTATTAATTATAACTGATACAACAATTCGAGAAACAATATTTTATATGTCAAAATTGAGATAAATAATTGTCATGCCCCGTCCTCCGCCCTCGCGGCAGAGTCCGGGCGCACGACTATAGAAAAGATAAATAAAGATAAAGTGCAACATTGAAAGCTTTGACTGAAACAAAAGATATTTCGATATCTGAGTTCAGTTTAGACGAAGGGTTAATTTACATAATTGGCACCTTCGCCAGAACATACTGATGGAACCTCTTGCAGCGGAATAAGGATCGACGTAAGTCTACGTGTATGAAGACACGTAGACACCCAAGACTTAATAAAAGACCGACAAGCCCGCCATAGCATCTCCCATCATCACGTCTCAACCTGCACATTTATAAATACATGCAGGCTGAGTACAAAAGTACTCAGTAGGCACATGCCTAAAACGCATACATATATATATAATTGTCAATGCCGTAAGAGTGAAACATAGGGATTTTGTCTTTAAAAGCACTTACGTTCACTAAATTCTTTTCTTGATAAATCCTGAGTTCGACTGATCAGTCTAAGTTCTTTAGAATCAAGCATATCTGAAATTTATGTGTGCCGGGAAGGTGGCCACCTTCCACGGACACCCTGACCGGCCAACCCGCTAAGATGACTCACGGTCCTTGTGTACACTAGTTCAAGTGGGGATACTTACCCACTGGAACCCAAATTCGATTTCATAATCATAGCAGATATGTATCATACAAAACATAAAACATTCATGGCAAGACAATACTTGAAATATCAATTTCAATTCAAAAGCTATTTGAAAAGAAATAACATAAATGCGGATAAACACACATATTTTCTTTTAGTATAAGAAAGCCTACTTGGATCTTCTTGACTGACGACTGCTTCTTTCTCGAATTGCGGTCCTGACCTTTCGCTTGACCTTCATGTAACGAGCTAACTTATAAAAAGATTCGAGTCTTAAAGGAAATAACTTCTATTCTATTCCTAGCTCGAATTCATTAACTTTTCAACTCTTAGGCTTTTAGGGTTTTCAATACTGTTCCTCGACTCTTTAAGTCTCGGCTTAAATGATTCTGGAAAAACTCTAATTCATTTATTTATAACGTACGTCTTATAAAGAGTACTAACAAGGAGGGAATTATGAGGTTTGAAACATAATGCGGTCGAAAAATCGACATGACCTCTACGTTCATTCAACTTATCCCTCGTTTAATCAAAACGAGTAAACCAACTAACCCACATCAACATTACCCCATTCAACTCTCTCTCTCGAGTGAGGACTCCGTTCCTCCACTCGAACTTATCCCAACTCAATCTCAAATCGTAACAACAACAACGAATCAACATTTCAAACATTTCATCATTTTCACTTTTCAAACATTTCCACCTGCGCAGTCCGAGTTAAACTCGATTTTGAACATTCAAAAGTACTTCAAAAATTCTAAATTTCGAGATATAAGTTCAAGACATTTAAAGGAACAACTTTCATTTAGGAAATATTTTCAAAATCATTACAGAAAAATTCATAAAAATTCGGGAATCAATCCCCTGTTTCACGTTTGAAATACAACGTTGAAAACTGCGCAGTCTAGGTTCGTTCCACTTTTGGGCACTCAAACGTACTCCGAAAATTTTGAAATTAAAAAAAAATCGGCCAAAACTGCCCTGTTTATCCCGTTTCGATTCGTTCGTCGACAAACACGTCTCTACTTTCGATTATCATGCTCTTATGGATTCATAACACAATTAAAACACTCTTTTCTATCAAGAACACTTCAACTTCATCAAGAACTCTCCAAAACCGAAAATGGCAAGAACAAAAGCATGGTTCGATCGTAAATTTTATTCGATTTCTATGTTCTCTAACATCATACGAACATAATTAACAAGACTCGATAAAAATCGAACGATTCCTACCCATAACTTAGAGAGGACTGTCGAATTTTGGGGTGAAAAAGAGGTGGGGAAATCTCAAATTTTAAACCATAAAAAGGAAGCTTAGATCGATACCTTTCACAATCCGAAGACGGTTTACGAATCGGAGCTCGTTTGATACTTCAACTTTCGATTTCTTCCTCTCCAATGGAGGTTCACTCTTCCCTCAATTCTCTCTCTCTCACGTAAATCACAAGAAGAATGAAGAAGAAAGGTGGTGATGTGTTCCATAATGGGTGGTAGAAAAAAAAAATAAAACTAGATATTTCATTAAGCGCGTATTATTAGTCCGGGTTCTCGACTTCTCGATACCAAAATAGTCTCGGAAAAAATCCCAAAAATCATGGCTATCTTCGAAAAATATATATCCCGGACTTAACTTTAAAAGATAATAAAATTATCTCGTCTCGTTCAAAATGATGAATAGTGATTTCTCGATAAATACATCATTCTTCCGAAAGTCGGAATTATTAACCTTTCACCCTATCTCCGTATCGTAAAATAATTGAATGGAAAAGCAGACGCTGCTTCGATACGAGTTCTCGAACTTAAATTATGACGATAAACGTCAAACCGAATTTTCTCGGTTTCTTTCTCGATTTCAGAAATTTCTGAAATGACTCTTAACTCACATTAGGAGTTCTATTCTTTAATACGAGTCTTTAAACTTTCAACGGATCTCGAATCCCTCGTTTATTCATAAATTTTTCTTTTATTCGGATTTTTAATTATCGGGGTATTACAATAATATTATATTAGATGTATGCATACTCAATAATTTGAAGATGAAGATTCACCAATAATGTTTGTTGACTACATAATTTTTTTGTTTATGGTTCATTTACAAAATTAATTTTGCCAATCAAATTTGAAAATAATAATAATTATATTTAACAAATATATATTATATTCATATTTTCATAAATTAAATGATTAAAATTAATTGAAATGTAATATTACCAAATAATAATTTGGTTTGGACTAATGCGGTACTCAACAAAGTTTGAAATAATTGGAAAAAAAATACACATAGTGATAAAACTTATATTCAATAATTGATGACACTTGAGTAGTTGAACTTTGTACTAACTTAAGATGTTTGTTATTAATTTTGATGATTATTATTGTTAATGATGTCAATATAAAAAAATAATTGATGTTACTTTTAACAAAATTAAAGTCTAACATTTCATAATTGTTTCTCTAATGGTGCCATGTATGTGGAGGTCTTTAAAAGAACCATAAACCAACCGTAACTGGCGGTTCCTAGAACCATAACAGTTTTCAATGGTTCGCTTTTGAACTGTAATCGTATATAGAACGGTTTAATTTTAGTTATGTTCTAAATGTTCGGAACCGTGAACCGGTGGTTTCGAGCCGTCAGTTCTTCAACATTTATTTTAATGGATATTTTATATCTTTAATCCAATTCTATCTTTTATATTATATTGAATATTCATTATTTAACTCATAAAATTTATTTAACTCGTAAATTCATATAAAACTACACATTTTTTTAAGGTGGTTTTAAAAGAACATGCGATTCATAACCGAAAGATCATGAACCGTCGATTAAAAATAGAAATTGTCTTGAATGATTCTGGTTTGGAATTGTAAACTATTATAAGTAGGGTTTGATTACGGTTTTGAAATAATGAAGAGTGATTCAATGCTCCAGTTACAGTTCGAATCATAACCTTAGTCGTAACTACGAACATTATATGTGTGGACACAAATAATTGTAGCATACTAATTTTGTCGATATTTTTTTTAATGTACTATGTTTATGCATTATATATATATATATATATATATATATATATATATAAAACACATTATTTCAATATTAAATCTTAACTTTACTGTATTTGTATGGGATCATATTGTGTGTAAATAAAAATATATTTTATATAATTATAGCATGGTATAAATTTTTTGGTATGTTATGTGAAATTGAAATATATAGTTAATATTATTAATTTAAAACAAATGATGATAAATAATAAAACATAATTTCCAATTTTCATGCATAATTACAATGCAAAAATTTGCGTAAATATCTATTTTATTAATGCGAACAAAACTAATATAAAGTAAATTTCAATAATGTGAACATCATGATTGACTTTTGAATGGTTTCTTATATAAATGATTAAATTACACAAAATATTTTGTGAATTTTTATTATATACTAATAATTCTCACCACTTTCGCAAATATTTAAAATTTATTCATTTCAAAAATCTTACATTTTATTTTGATAATTGTTTCAATAATTGAAAAAACAACAAATTAAAAAAAAAATGAATTTACTAAATTTAATTTTGTGTAACCATTATAAATATATATTTATTCAAAAGAATTTGGTTACTTACCAACCAGAGTTTTGTATTTGTTTTGTAATTTTGGCGCATGAACATATATTTATCAAAATAAATTGTACGAGAAGAATCTGATGTGTAATTCATTTCGAGACACACACACACACACACATATATATATATATATATATATTAACTAACCGTACAGTCAGATTCGAGTTCATTATATAAAATTATACAAATAAAATAAATCATCTTTTTTTTTTTTTTTTACTTAAATGCTAGTATAAAATATAAATATAGATCATTACTACATCAACATCAATTTAAATAAGGAAAATAAAATACATATATATTTATTTTAATAACGCCTAATCTCTTGAAAGATAATTTTTTATTTTATTTTATAACAACACAATAGATTGTCCACATGATATGAAAATATTCATGCCGACCTATATATTAATTAACAAAAATACTATTCATGCTATAATGTTAGTACTCCACTCAAAATCAAAATGGTTAATTTCATTGGATGATATACCCTTGCCTTGTTTATGTTGATTGTATTTGTGGGACATCAATCACCAGCTATGAACGATTGGAAGCTCCAATGGTAGAAACAATGATTATGGAACAAAGAAATGAAAATCAAATAATAGAACTGTTAGGAAATATTTACAAGGATTTTGATTCAGATTTTAAAATTTTTTCTAAAAGATCGAATTAAACCCAAAAATTGAAGTTCGAAGCAATATAGTTTTGTAACCGAAGAATAACTCTAGTCTAGATTAAGTTCGAAGCTAGAAGTGATCAGACAACATTGTTCATTTAATCCTTGGGGATTGATCACTATAAGACAAATCTCCATTTACTTGGAAACCCTCGACTAACATCGAGTACACGTGGACGTATGAGTTTTTATCTCCGAACCACGCAAACCAAACCTTCGTGTCTTCGCTATTTACATTCAATATTTATTTTCTAACGATATATTGCATATTGAATACTGATTAAAAGAAAAGTGAACTTAAAGCATTAAGTTTTCTGACAAACGAATAAGCTTTTAAAACCACCACTTCCGCACGTATATTTAAGATATTAATCCATCAGTCCAACACTAAGTGTAGACTGAATGATTGCTATCTAAAGTAATCAATTCTAACTGAAATAATCTCCCTTCACTTCAAGCTTTTAATTTGAAAAGTCAAAACTCCCCCCCCCCCAATACATTCAAAGTACTCGTTTTGGGACCAACAAGAACTTGCAAGTAATATGCAACAATAATTTTCATAAAATCACTATATATATAGGCAACATATTTAAAATGAGATTGACATTAATATGCTAATTTTCAGCATAAGTAACCGAAAACTTTCATTACTTAATTGAAAATTGACAATAATTTTGGAATCAATGTTTTTCATTAATATTTATTTCATGAAAAATATTGATGAGTAATTAATGTACTTAATTAGGCTAGTTTGAATAACATTCATGACTATTATAATAAATAATTAGTATAAAAAATATGTCACCAAATGGTTCATTTCACCTTTATTCATATATTCTTTTAAATTAAAACATTATATTATATTTTATCTCTTTACATTGTTATTCGATTAAGTCAACAAAAAACCGATAATATTTTACTTAATTTATTATTTATAATTGAGTTGTCTGTATTGAATGATAATTTACTTACAAAAAAGAAATTGAGTAACAATTTCATGAATGAATTAAAATAATAAAACAGATAATAATTTTGTGGATGAATGAAGTATTTTACTTGAGTAACTATTATTAATATGTAATATCTATAAACAGAAAGGGAAAATAAAACAATACAAATTTTAAATTATTAAAAATCATATTTGATAAGCATTATTAAAAAATGTATATATATAACAACTATACTAAAGTGATTATCATTAATTTTAAGTAACGTAATATGTAAACTTGAATCCTTGAATCTTACATAGACTAACATTTAAAAATGATTATAATATTAATATTGAGCAATGATATAAGTAACTGTTTTCAATAATATTAATAGGAAAAAGATATATTAGCTTTCTAACACTACTAGAAAAACGCATATACATAACGGTTTTAAACCGTTATGTATGTACGAAAAAAATTGTGATAAATTTAATTGTTATCTATATAGCTAACGCTTAAAAAACGTTATCTATACAAATATATGTAACGGTTCTGGTACGTTATAAAACTCATATAACTGTTATCTACTAAAGACACTTATAAAATTTATAAAACCGTTATCTATTCTTTTGTCAGATTTAAGCTTCTATTTTCTATTGTATTTTTTATTAATATTTTTAATATTATAAACAAATTAAACCACTCAAATTCAAAATATGTTCATCAAAACTAAAGAAATATTTTATTGTATCAAAATAACTCATTCAACCAAATATGTAATACAATATTTAATGTATTTAAAATCATATATAAGCTAATAAAAAGTTTAAGTCAATACAGTACGCTTTCAACATATACACAGCCAAATAAAATTTATGATCAATCACACAAATAATTACTCCTTGCGAACCCTTTTGAACCTTGTTTGTACTTGAGACTCTC
>JAPKLX010000219.1:329336-356737 GCA_026898415.1 Leonotis leonurus | reverse complement strand
CACGTTTTCCCCGACTTTACTATCCTTAGTGAAGGGCGGGCGTGACATAAATTCATGGGGTTCCCAACAAAGCATTATACACAAGTAAGCCCAAATGAGAAACTTCTTATATAAGCTGCATAACTCACTCACCTAGATGGGCTTCCAGTAGCAGTCCTACACACGATGTCATAGTCATTTGCTAGAGGACTTCACTGACGTGAATCATCTTGATCATCACTCTCAATAGAGCACTCACTGCATATTGAAGCAACAACCAACTCAGCATCCAAGTCTAATTAATATTACACATGACTTTAAACTGTTTCAGGGCACTAAATGTCTAAAATAGAATTACCATGAAAGCTACTCTTTGCATTAATTAGTTCCCACTAACGCACTGAAATTTAATAATTTCACAATCAATGGCCATAAAACATAATCAAAATTATATTTATCCTTCAAACAGTTTCTATTTAAATAAGGTTGAGATTCAGACAATAAGATCCATTAATCCTTAATTTAAATTTACTTCATTTTTCTATGGTTAAAAATAATAGTAACATGGTGCATTTTAACGTGCCGCACTCCTTTTTGCTCGTTCTCAATTGAGTACAGTAACAATGAAACTCATTATATTATTGAACCACCCTAAATTTCAAAATCTTGAACTTGTCAAAGCCAGCAAAATTATAGATTTAAACCCCGAAATCGACGAATCTTTACATCGAACACTAGAAACATAATTCCTAATTTTTTTCTTATTTACAGTGAATACCTAATCAATCAATTACTATAATCTTCGAATAACCATAATATATATATATATATATATATATAAATAAAAATAGGAGTGTAATCAACAAAGGATTGCAAATGATTGGAGATTCGCATTAGTGAGAAAGGAGAAAAAGAAGAGCATAAATTACCACTACATCGAAGAACTAGGGCTTAGATTCGGGATGTTTCGCTATGAGTGTAATCAAGAAAATTGAAGAACGATTGGGAGTCCATCAAAGGCGGTAGGCTTGCAGCGACAACAACGTTTTTGTAGCACCTAAAATTCAGGGTAATCGAAGTTGACCTCGTCCTGAATGTTGAATAGGAAGGAAGATAACAAGATTGCAGCAAAATGAAGATGAATCTGAGCAAAAATTGGAATTGGGGTTAGGCGCGAGGGAGAGAGGGAGTGTTTCGGTGCTTCCCCCATTTACTTTTTCAGTTATCAGCATAGGTAGATTAATAGGTGGATTAAGATACATAATAGTTTTTATTGTTAATACATAACAGTCAACACATCAGTTATGAATTAATGTCATTCTTAACTGTCACGCCCCGACCTCCGCCCTTCCCGGCAGAGTCCGGAAGCGCGACTAAAAGATAAATGAATGAAGGATAAAGTGGAACCCTGAAATCTTTGACTGAACAAAAGACATTTTGATAACTGAATTCAGTTTAGACAAGGAGTTAATTTACATAATTGGCAACCTCGCCAAACAAAAACTGATGAAACTCACGCAGCGGAATAAGGATCGACTGAAGTCTACGTGTATGAAGACACGTAGACACCCAAGACTTTAAATAAAGAGCGACAAGCCCGTCATAGCATCTCCCATCATCACGTCTCAACCTGCACATTTATAAATACATGCAGGGCTGAGTACAAAAGTACTCAGTAGGCACATTGCCCGAAATCACACACATACATATATAATTGTCAATGCCGTAAGAGTGACACGTAGGGATTTTGTCTTTAAAAGCACCTACGTTCACTAAATCCTTTTTGTGAAAGATCCTATTGTTCGATGGCCGTCTAATTTTCTTTAGTATAATGCCATATCTGCCCTCTTAATGGCACCGAGAAGGTGGCCACCTTCTACGGATACCGAACCGGTCGACACTTTCCGACGACTCACGGTCCCCTCTTTGTGCACATTTAGTTCGAGTGGGGATGGTTACCCACTGGAACCCGAATTCGATTTTCCTCTTTAGATCCTTTAACAGGAATCTTCCAGATATGCATTTATACAAAACATAAATCCTTTTCGGCAAGACAATACTTTGAAACATTTTTCTCACGTTGAAATCATTTCGAAAACAATATAAATAGCATACGGGCACACATAATTTTATTTGTAATAGAAAGCCTACCTGGATAACTTCGATTTGTACTTTCTTTGGTCTCGCAACGCGAGGTAGATTTCTCGTAAGAACCTTGGGAAAATCTCGTATAAATTAATATGCCCTTCGTGCATTTAAAACATTTAATCGTAAGATATAACATTCTTGGTTCTTATTTCGACTTGTAATCGAGATATTGATACTTCAGTTCAATAGTATTTATAAGTGTTGAATCCTCGATTCAATTCATTCCGGTAATTGCATTTAAGTGCAATAAGTGTATTAACACTTAATGAGATAATTAATTCTCAATAATTAATTATTCAATTAATATTATAAATTCTATTTATTTAACTCTTTACAACTTTATACTATTAATTCTTTAATTCAATCCTTAATAAAGTTAGAGACATTAATTCTCTAAATTTTAGAACCCAATTATTAGATAAATTTGATTTCCTTAATTTCATACTTAGGTTTTAATTAATATAAGCTCTAATTAATAACACTTAAGGGTATATATCTTACTATCCCTTCTTTAACATTTAATATTTCTAATTGATGTAGTTTAATCTAATTAAATTTTATCTTATTAAATGTTTAAACTAGTCCAATTAATTAATTAAGTGAGATGATTAAATACTTTAATTAATTTAACTATTAATTATCTTAAGATTAAGGACTGGGCCCAAATCTTAATTAAATTTTCGGCCCAATCACTATATATTCTCGACTCACTTCAGTTTCTCCCTTAAAGCCCAGAACAAATTAATTCCCAGCCCATCATTTTATTCAGCCCAGCCCATCTCCTAGTTTAAATCTTCAGCCCAGTATTTTTTTCCAAACCGGCCCGTAAACCCGGCCCAGTTTCTAGAAAACCCACCCTCTTTCTTCTACAGACATTACACTCTCTCTCCCATCTCTCGCTTTCTCCTTCACTCTCTTCTTCCCTCTGTATCTGTCTCTATTCTTTCTCCCCAGACCCAATACTACACTTCCTTCCCTCCCTCTTTCACTCTCTCGGCGCTTCTCCTCTCTCGCCCTCTCCTCTCTTTACTATCTCTATCTCTTCCTCTCGCTTGGCTCTCGGTTTTCTCTCGATTCGGTCCTCTCCCGGATTCCCTCTACTGGACGATAGTAAACTCGCCGGAGTGCGAAGTCGCCGGCAGTCATCTCAAGGTAAAGCTCTTATCTTTACCCTATATTAGATTTCTAAATCTGTAGGTTCTAACTTTCAGTTTTAAATTTTTAATATTTCTTCTAAATTTTCTTACTTTCTCTTCTGTCTCTCTAAGCTTTCCTCTTGCTTTTCTCTCTCGACTGCAAGGCGAAGAGCTCGCCTGAACACTGCAGTCACCGGTGTCATCCTCCTCAGAGGTAAACTCCTCTTCTTCCTAGAACCCTAAATCTTTACTGCATATTTTAATTTATCAGTTCCTGTAGAAACTATTGTGTGAATGTTCTGCTTTTTCTTAGTTTTAAACTCTGCTTTCCCGTTTCAGATTTTAACTTATTCAGTATCTCTCTCTCTCGACTCCATTTCTTACAGTGGTGCTTGAGGCTTATGATTATTTCTCAAGAGGTAAAATGGCTCCAACTCTCTGCTTTACACTTCTAAGTCCTTAACTGTGTCTGCATGCTAAGTAATTAACTTGAGATTTAATTTGGGAAGGGTTTGGGTGAGTTTTGTAGCTTCTGCTTTGGTTTCCTTTCTGTACTAATGTATTTCACTCGGTTGCTTAGGTTTCAGACTGATTAGTGGTGAGATTTTTGTTCAGTGGTTTGGGTTATGTAGTTGGAATTGATCAGTTCTACTTTTAGGCTAGGTAGATTTCTGTATATAAGATCTTTTAAATCCTTATTGTTAACTGTTTGAATTTTTAATTATGATTCTATGTTGGCAGCTTGGATGGATGTTATTTTCCTCAAGACCACCGAATGGAAGAGTTGCATAAGCTAAGATTTTATTTACAGCAATATATACTCCAACTCAGTTCTTCTTTTCTGACTGAGGAAAGGCTAAAATTATGGTTTCTATGTTCTGCTTAATGACTGCTAGTTGGTATTACAGAACTTATAAACCCATTCGAAGTTTATTACTCTGGCCTTTAAACTATCGTTTCAGAGCATAAATATATATTTTTACTGGACTTGAAAACTTCATGATTTTGTCTTAGTTTCTAAAATCTGTATAATTGTTACTCTTGTTTTCATGGATTGTATTGGAGGCAGAATATAGTTTTAGATATAATTGTGAGTTAAAACTAAAATATATGAATTTAAGGAATAGCTAGAGTTTAAATTTCCTTACCTAAATCTTTAACTCCTTCTTCTTCTTGAGTATTAAGTAAGACTGCTGCACTGTTTTTATTTTGAGTTGTGAGAATGGTGATGAAACGTTTGGTTGATAAATGGTTCTAAGGCAGCCCCTGCACCCTTATTTATAGTTGTGATTGCAGTGTGTATGTGTTAGCTTAGGGCTTAAGACTTGGTAGCTAGTTCTAATAGACTTTACTCTATTGTTTTATAGGGTATGGGAGGAAAGCTTGGATGGGAGACTTCTCCCTTACACTCAACCGAAAGATGCAGCCTCTCTGCACCATTTTCTGCAGCAGCATGTTACTTGGTTCATTCTTTACAATTGTTTAATTAAATGATCATCATTCCTTACAATTATAGAAACTTTTCTTTCTTTCTCTGTTTTTAGAGGCTGCAGCAGCCTAGTTGCTTGATGCATTACACTTAGCTCTTTATTATTTTCTTACTATCATACTATGTAATGATACATCTATATCTATATAGTTTGTAGCTTATAGTGTTTCATTTTATTATCTTTCCTTATTTAATTGGGATGCTAGTTTGATAGCTTTACTCTATGTTTGTAGGTTGATGAGAGAAGCATGGGGGAATAACTACTCTTCCCTCAATCCACCAAGTGTTGCAGCCTCTCTGCACTGCCAGGCTTATTTCCTTCTTTTACTTTGTTTCTATTCACCGAGTGTAGTTATCCTTTTACTTAGTATTCACTTTATTTGTTTACTGCTATGTACTTATACCCACATATATATATGTGTATATATATATATAAAGTTTTGTCTCAATGAAGTGTTTTATATTTCTATCTTTCCTTTTCCTTCCCAACCATATGTAAGTTGTATGTTACATATATTTATATGTGCCATGCGAGCACACTGCCATTTCCATACTTGTCTTTTTATTTTATTTTATTTTATTTTGCATGTACCATTTTACTTAGCCACTATATATATATATATATGTCAACCGTATGCTTCAATATACATTCATAGATAAAAATCTTAACTATATACTTATACTTTAGGTACCAATACATATATATATATAACTACTTAAATCTATACTACATATATGGTATGCATCATCTTTAAATTTATATAGTTCTTTAATTAAAACACACATACCTACACTTGAATATCAATATTTATAATCTGTTTCGTTACTTGTACTTTGAGGTACTCATATTTACCTTAATGTTAATCCCTTAAGATATTTATCAAAATTTCTATAATTACTTATTCATCTAAATTCAAAACTCCTCTTCAATTAATTAATTTCATTAATTAACTAAACGTTCAAAATTTTATTAATCAAGAAATCTTTAATATCTTATCATCTTAAATCAAAATTCATCTTCAAGTAGATTAACTTCCATTAATAAACTAAAATATTCACAATATATATATATATATAATCGCGTTCGAATATCGGTTATTTCGGAACTTAAAAAGACGGGGTATTACATTAACACTTTAATATAACAGTTTTGTGAAAATGTTGTCTATAATACATATTTTACATAACGGTTTCTGATAAAGTGTTAGTAAGTGTTATGATAAACATGCAAATATAACAGTTTATTGTAAAACCGTTAAGAAAAATAAAAAGACGCACATACATAACAGTTATCGAAAAAATCGTTATCTATTCTATGTTATCTATGTCTCTTTTTCTAGTAGTGTACCAAAATGTTTTTAATACTTTGATATGAATTTACCAACATTATTTATATATACTAGTATGTTTATCCGTGCAGTTGCACATAAAATTATATTTTCTAGTATACTTTTTATTATTTTAAAATATAGATAAGTTAATAATGTTTAATGAAATTAAACAATCCAAACAAAAATAGCTTTATTAGATGTGATAAATGTCAAACATACATATATATTTTTAAAGATTGTAAATGAGTTGTTATATATTAGTTCCTCTTTTTAATGTAACAAATACATAAAAATTTGATTATTACATATTATTTTATTTGAAGATTACTTAATTAATATAGTGTGCGTATTTTCTAAATTTTAAGTTGCAACCCAACTTGAAACTTTTTAATTATTTGTGAAATATATTTCTTATTTATATTTTATTAAATTAATAATTTAATTTAATTTATTTAAGACATATTTGTAATTAAGATAACATGAAAAATCAAATTAAAATAGGTAAATTACGTTACATTCTTTAAAAAATTGAGTTTAACATTAAGAATTAACTAATATTATACTAGAATAGTATCAAAATTTAATTAAAGATAGTCAAACTAAATAATATGAATAAAAAGATAATAATTTGGTAGTGGGGGAGTAGGGAAATGAACACTATCAAATTAATTTATATATATATTTATAAAATATATAAATTGATAAAATAATAAATATAATTTTAAATGGAATCCAATCACATTCACGCTTGTGTAACTGATGAGCTTCATGATGGTATCCAATCTCTTAATTAACCCCATAATTTGTGGTTGAAGTTCTAAAGCATGCACAGACTCTTTATATAGAAGAGTCATAATTAAATAGCACTGACGAATTCAATTAACAAATCAAATTAATTCAGGAATAAATCAACACTTAATTCAGATTCTGGAAAATGAACGATCATGTTTTGAAAATTGAAAAGACGTGCAACACCACTTTGGAGAAAATAAAATGTAGTAAAATACAATTATTAGTTGCTTGAACTTTGAACGGAATAAAATATTGAATTAGGTTTTGATTTTATGTAGATATCTTGATGATTTTAACATCGTTGACCATCACCATAAAATTTTTAATTTCATAAACACAATCTTCCTTTAAGATATGGTTGAGCTTATGAATCAAATTTCAATTATATATAATTTCATACAATATATAAATTAATAAAATAATAAATATAACTTTAAATAGAATTTAATAAAATTAATTATTGATAATATGAATAAAAGAAAAAAGAAAAAAAATATAGATATAATTGTATTTGTATATAGTTTTTTTATTCTTTTATTAAAAATATAATGATATATAGTTTATTATCATTAAATAATGGGTGTATGAATGGGGAATGAGTATATGAATAGTTTCAAATTAATTTTTATAGATTTATAAAAGTAAAATATATCAATTAATAAAATAATAATATAATTTAATAAATATAATTAAATAAATTTAATTATTGATAATATGAAGAAAAACAATAAAATCCAAACATGACTATATTTATATTTAATTTTTTATTCATTTATAGTGTCATAATTTAATATAAATAAAAGAAAGAATTGAAAATACAACAATGTAAATAAAATAAAAAATATACACATTTCCATTAAGTATATATAATTTCATTAAATATATCAATTAATAAAATTATAGATAAAAATAAAAAATAGAGATACAACTATATTAGTATATAGTTTTTTATTCATTTATCAAAAATAAAAAGTGAAAAAACAATAGGATAAATATAATCACAAATTTCATTAATTATATATAATTTCATAAAATATATAAATTAATAAAATAATAAATATAATTTATAAACAAAATTAAAGATGATTAATTATTGATAATATTAAAAGAGAAAAATGAAAATAAGAAATGAAAAAAATAAAATAAATATATGAAGGAGCAAAATGGGAAGAAAGTGGCAAAATGATTTAATTATATATATCCATATATATAAATATATATATATAGATTATTACATGAACTAGATTGATGTTCATAATTAATAGATAATGTATTCAAGCGTGATGTTTACAGGCTTATTACTTAAATTATGTAAAATTTATGTATGTGTATATATATATATATATATATATAACATTTAATTAACAATTACTTAAGTTAATTTATAGACTTATATTAATGCATTTTAATACCATATGATCATTAGGTGCGGCGCGGCTAAGACGTGGTTAAAATTTAATTGCTCGATTTTCAGTTCAAGTTCAAGGTTAAGGTGTGGTGATCTAATTCAGTTATGCAGTTGATTATTGTTGTCCATTTTAATATTATGTGTTTGGCTGTTTGTGTGATTATGAAATCAGTTGGTGATGAGTATGACCGTTTTAAAACTGTCTCATGTTGCTCTCACTTTAGTTATTGAGAAATATTTATGTTATGTTGCCAGGAGCCCGTAAATAGGGTTCAGGACGTCACAGTCCTTGATTATTCACAGTGCGAATCAATTATGCTATGTCATGGTACTGTATGTGCTTACTGTTTTATTAACTTGGACAATGTTAGCATAAGATTCCACACTTACTTTATGTATGCTCATGCTCTACTTTAACATTTTCAGGTACATGATTTTGGAGATGCATGACGTGTCGAATGACGTATCAGTTATTATATATTATGTTTCTACATGCATACTAAGTACTTATTATTTTGCAAATGTTGACTCATAGTTTTTGTATGGCTTGTATTTTGCAGCTAGAGGGAAGATGTCACGCCCGCCCTCCGCTAAGGTAGCCAAAGTCGGGAAAACCGTGACTGGGGAAAGGAACATAAAAATAGAGGAAAAGAATGAGACTTGCACGAAGAGAAATATCGGAATACTTAATCTGAGTGTCTGCAGCGGAATTTGGATCAATTTCTAAGTTTACATGTATGAAGACATGCAAACCCCCAGGAGTTACTACTAGGTGAGTTTGACAAAATCCTCGCTTAGCACTTCCCCTTTTTCATCACAGCTCAACCTGCACATTTAGAAATACATGCAGGGCTGAGTACAAAAGTACTCAGTAGACACATGCCCGAAATCACATTCATACATATATAATTGTCAAGCCATTCTAAGTGATATATAGGGATTTTTGTCACTAAAGCACCTATGTTCACAAAAGCATTTCTTTTCTTGAACATTCTGAGTTCGACTGATCAGTCTAAATTCTTTAGTAATCAAGCATATCTGTAATTTCTGTGTGCCGGGAAGGTGACCACCTTCCACAAACACCTTGACCGGCCAACCCGCTAGATGACTCACGGTCCTTGTGTACACTAGTTCGAGTGGGGATGCTTACCCACTGGAATCTGAATTCGATTTCATAATCATAGCAGATATGTATCATACAAAACATAAAACATTTATGGCAAGACAATACTTGAAATATCAATTTCAATTCAAAAGCTATTTGAAAAGAAATAGCATAAATGCGGATAGACACGTATATTTTCTTTTAGTAAGAAAGCCTACTTGGATCGTCTTCACTGACGACTGCTTCGTTCTCGAACTGCGGTCCTGACCTTTCGTCGTACCCTTTTAAATAAACCTCGAGTGAGATAACATTTTCGAGTGCATCTAATTATATTCTCTAAGTGTAAGGAATTATTATCCTTTGTTATTTGAGAATTATTCTCGGGTCTTTTAACTCGGCTATCTTTCGAGTTTCGGATTTAGATTCTAGAAGGGTCGTTCGATGATTTCTAATCAAACCATGTTTTGACTTTGATTAAACACATAACTTCATGTTTGATCATTTCTCGGCACTCATGCTCGTCTAATATCAAAACATCTTTGAATATCATGAAACTTTAATACACTATGACGTAATGAACCTCTTTAGCTTAGCTGATTAAATAAGACTATCCTCGGTCCCTTGTGGGCCTACCCCTTGTGGGTAAATCAACCTCTTTTCGACCCCTTGTGGGCCACATTAATAGCTCATACAAATGAAACAAAACGCAACAATGATTATAACCATGTAATCACTAAGCTTATTTTCAATTTTTTGCACACTTGACGGAAAAAATTCGATAAATTCACAACATGCTCAACACATGTTCAAGCTAAATGAGCAGTTGACTTTGAAAAATCAAAATAAATTAGAAATAATTCCAATTGTATCGAATCAAACTTTAAAGTGACCATAACATCGTAAAGTTTTATAATCCGAAGACAAAATACATAAAATCATTTTACTCTATTTTTCACAAATTTTCAAAGTTAGATAAATTTCCAGATTTTCGCTGGAATTGGCAGTTTGCGCAACCATTTTGAAAAATTCATAACAAATCGAAAACACAACGAAACGGGGTGATTCAAGTTGGAGATTACTCCTAACTCGATCTAGTATTTTATTATGTTAAAAATTCTACACATTCTCTACTTTAAACGACGAGACAAAACCCGGGCAGAAACTGTCGCCCCTTTTCTCTTTTTTTTTAAACATGCACGATTAATTTCCGTAAATTCACATAATACTCGTATATAACCTACATACATGCTCGTCACTTTGATTCATCCGAGAAAAATCGAAAACATATAAAACGACGAGCTGAAGTTAACTTCTCAAAACTTAACATGCTTAGATTGCCTTGAAACTTAATATACAAGCTTATCTAACTTACACGAGCAACATTAATTCTCGACATTTTTCGATTCGGACTCGACTCGATAAAAATCGAAAAGGGCAGCCCCTATTTCACCTTTTCATCAAGCTCAAAACATGAAAATAAAACCGTAGAAACGTAGGTAAGATCGAGGGCTACCTTTCTATCGGATTAGATTTCGAAGAAATCGAAAAAACGAGACGAACGGGATGAGAATCGGAACAAAACTCCTCCTCCTTTTCTCTTCTTTGTTCATGCCAATAATGAAGAATGGGGGGTGACTTTGTGGTCTTTTATAGGCCACAAGTTGCCCGCCCAAAATATCTAAAGTATCCGGGGCAAAATCGTCTTTTCGCCTTTTAGATATTTTCGATCCGATTCTTTGTTATTTATCTATCTCGATTGAAACGGAAAACAAACTCGTCTTTCTTACTCATTAAAACATCTTCGTCTCTCGTGAACTAAAGTTGGGGTTTGGCCCGATCGAGTTGAACGTAAACCGAGAAAATGCTTGTTCCTCGATTTCTTGATAAATATTAATTAAAAACTCCGTTTCTTCTGAAATTCATTTTATTAAACTTCTCGAGAATTTTCTCATTACTCGTGCTATCAAAATCGATAAATAGGAGTTTTCTCGATTTCTCGAGTTCTCGGTTTTACTATTCACCAATGGCGAAAAATAAAAATTCTGCGTATGGTCCGTATCGCGATAAAAGTGTATGTAAATTATCGCTCTTTGTCCATATCTCGGCTCGGACTTCAAATCCGGGCATTCGAATGAATCCCGTATTTGCTTTTGCTACCCATTATAAAAGTATAAGCCGGTTCTCGAAAGAGCGGAGATTTGATCTCCGTTTTCGCTGAAACTTGGCAGCAAGCTTCAAAATAAAGTTTTTAATCCAAAAATTTATTCTTGGGATTTTTAAACACCTATAAGCCAGGTATAAAATACTCGGGTGTTACAGAAGAGATCAAATAAAAATGTATATGCATGAGTTAACTAAAAATAAATATTGACTGTTGAGTTATTTAGATCAATGGTACATATTAAAAGATAATTTTGGTATGTATCTTATTTAAAATATTTGATCCCTAAAGACAGAGAATTTGTTGTTCTTTGTGACTAGGGTTTATTGATTAGGGTATAGTTTAATCATATCCATTGGATGAAAAATATGGAGGGTTCAGATTTATTTTTAGTTAACACAAACACATCTATTTTCATTATAATCATCCCCTATATATATATATAATAAAATTTTGCTACAATTGTTCAGTTACAAATGTTTTATCAGAGGTTGCACATATTAAAAAAAATATTATGTATAGTTTTCCGCATTCAAGAGTTTTGACAAAAGATCTAATTTATTCATTTATTATTAGATTATAGTGTTTCAGAATGAGTTCATATGAATCCTGCAAATTAAATTTTACAGGATTCATGTGTTGCTTTATAAATTGTACTAACACCCCTCCTCGAGTTGGAGTTTGCGAGATTTATGTGTTATTATAAGGTAGATTAACACATGAATCCTACAAGATTGAATTCATGTAATTTGTGTATTCATGTGTCATAAACTGGTAATACACGAACTCCGAGAATTCAATTTTGCAGGTTGCTCTATAAATTTTACCAACAACGACTCCTACAGGTTATAATTCGTGAATTTTGTGCGTTGTTCTATAATATGTAACACAACTGTTATGAGTTCGGGTTTGTGAGGATTATTTGTTAGACGAAAAAAATAGAAATAAAAGAGTATTTTTATTTAAAAAATTTAAAAATTGTTGTAATTCATGATTGATTCTATGGAATCAATTGTGCAATAATCTAAAGAGAAGATAAAGAGAGAAATCACAAAGAGAGAAAAGAGACCACAATGGTTGAAGAAAATAAAACTCTAAACTGTATTCTTATATATATATATATATATATAATGGTTGACTTTACAAAGATACATTTAAATAACAAGTACACAAATATTCTAGAGTAATATATACAAATAAAAGAGTATTTTCATTTAAAAAATTTAAAAATATCTATATCTTATTTTATTTTTATTCGAAGTACTATTATTTATTTTTTATAAGGAATCTAATCTTCCTATTAAATACCCATTAACATTTTAATATACATTCAAATTTTGGCTATATTTTACTATGTTAATTTCGTTTGGTGTTGCAATTGGTGCATGGCGTGGTGGACCTCCCTGGCTTTGTCTTTGTCTTTGTCTGAGTTGCTAACATCTTTTGGTTCGCTCCTCTAATAGATAGCATTGCATTGTTGATGAATTTTTAGATTAAACTCGATCGGTATTACTTGAAAACTATCCTGTTTATGTATTGTGGCTCGCGAATTTGCGATTTGTCCAATTTGTTTCTCGATTCTCTTAATTTGCTTACCAATGGCCACACCAAATTCTTCAAGGATGTGTTCTCTAGCTTGTAGCACTTATGAATGTGGCTTGTTGAGCCGTGTTCTGACTGAGGTTTAGAGCTATCCCTTCGACTATTTCTTCGAGTGATTGTTATTAATTAATGTTTGTATAATTCAAAATATAGATCCTATTACTTGTTTATTTCCTTTCAATCACTCACAAGTATTTTAGAACATAACACGCACTAAAATAAAGGAGTAAGTGCAGCTCGTGTATTCGTGCTTCTGTAGTTGGTACTTACTTGTCCTGACCTGAGACTAGACTTCGAATATATAGAGGGGACTGAGCCTCGGCCTTCTCTTGAAACATCTCAACGCGTCTAGGGTTGGTGGCGACACTTTCATTCTTGAAGGATTCCGTCCTTATTGAATTGACCCTCCAAATCTTCACATATATATATATTTTTCCTTTTGTTATCACTACCCATTTTCTTACACTTTTATATTTTATATTTTATTTTGTTGGATAAATTGATTTTGAGTTTGTAGGACTCTTAAATAATTTGGATTAATTTTGAACTTGGAGGGTTCTATATTAATTTGACGATTTGTTTAATTGTGTTCGATTAAATTGTATAAGATTATTCTATTATTAGAGTAGATATTGTAGCATTGTATATATCTCAAATCAAATTTTATTGTGAATGATAAATAATATGTTAAATTGTATAAAAGAGAGTTGGACTTAATTATTTGGACTAAGTATATAGTTATGAAATATTTAGGCCTAAGTAATATGATCAACTATTGGACATTGGGCTTGAGTTTAATAATTTGGACTTATCCTAATTATTTTGGGTGAATTTGTTTAGCCCAAGTGCATGAGCTTGAGAAGCCCATTTGGAATCCCATTATGTGATTTGTGGGACAATTTATGTGACTAAAAGAATGGTCAAGTGCCATGTAAGTTGCCCACTTGATTGCCAATTTGAATAATTGAACGACCACATTCATGATTTGGTCATGAAACCGCTCATGTCTTGATTGCCAATACAATGGACAATAATTTTGGTCTCCCCATGAGTTACTATAAAAGGAGGTGTGAGATGCTTCAAACACAGTTCATCTTCTCCTCCTCTTCTCTACATACATTCTAATTTGCATTTTATGAGTATTGTTTTGCTCGATTATCTAGTCTTGTCAAGTTCGCCGGAGCCTTAAGAGTTTCATCTTAGGGGTGATACGTCATTCCGTGAGCACTAACAGAGAATATTTCGTCTAGCGGAGAGATGACTCATCGACTCGACTTTATAATTTGTATTTCTTTTAATTGTTAATATAATTTTATTTTCACGATCTACTTTTCCTTGTATTTAGTAACGTGTAACTAAACTTATATATTTTTTTTCAAGCTGCCCGACCGAAGGCTAAGGATAGCCATTAGGGGAATGTATTTCTTGATGGCCTTCTCCTTCACCTTATTTTATTAGGCATAAGTTTATTCGGCCTCGGTAGACTATTCTCAGGATAATTTTTATGATATAAAAAATAACATATATAGCTCAAAAAGGGTAAGCAAGACATTTATTTTATTTGGTAGACATTTTTTGCTCTTATATAGCTTTATCAAGAAAAATGTGTAAGTCCTCTAGATTTTGTACCATATATATCTACTGGGTCTCGACCAAGATAGCAAGAAAGTTCTAATACAATATCAAGTCAAGCATCGTATACAGAGATATAAAATCATGCTTATAGAGACATATAGCAATTAATTAATGCTCAAATATCACAAGGTGTGTCCCCAATACCACATTTTCGTTATACTCTACTTGTCATAAGGTGTGCTTAAGAACATGCTCAAACTCCCACTACTAATGATGCTTAAGACTTTGTACAAGACATGCTGACAGGACTCGCTGACGATAAACATAAAGAACGAACTAATGGGTTTAGAAAAACTGAGCTTGAACTGAACGAGACGAACGCGATCTTGACAATATTCGGTTTAGTTCAGTTCGATTATACCCCTAATAATTCAGGTTCAAATCCTCCTTAACGCGATTTTGTGAGATAAATTTAATTTTAAAAAAGTAATAATGTGGTGAAGATGGAAATAGCATGCACATCAAAATGATAAATTTAATTTTAAAAAAGTAATAATGTGGTGAAGATGGAAATAGCATGCACATCAAAATGTGTCTGAACTTGTGAACAAAGTAACTTGACGAAGAATTATTGTTAGGGTATATGTGCAGCATCATTAACCCGTACTATCTTTCTTCAGATATATATACTAATCCATGTCTATAAAGATTGCATGGAGAATAAGTTGTGGTTTGCATGGAGAAAGTTCGAGCTGCTTCCAGTAATATCGATCTGCTTCTAGTAGCATCGATCTGCTTCTAGTAATATCGATCTGCTTCCAGCAGCATCGATCTGCTTCCAGTAATATCGAGCTGCTACTCTACCTTTCTTCATCGATCTGCTTCTCTACCTTTCTTATTTCTTTGATAGAATAAAACGTGTTTTTAGAAGTTACGCTTCTGTTAGTTAAGTGGTTGCTTCTCTTTACACGTTAGTCTCATTACCCAATTATAAATAGCCATGTAACTGCTGATTTGTAATTTGAGTTTTAATGAGAATTTTTACTTTCTTCTTCACACTTAATTCATGACTTTCTCTCTCTTCGTTTTTCATTTTCTTCTCAGTTTTTCTTCCACTCTTTTCATGGAAGTTCACTTTAATGTTTTCACATGGTATCAGAGCTTGTAGGGATCATTTCCCACGCGTTTCTGTATCGTTTTTGCTGCGTTTTTTTTTATTCCTTATAAACAATGGTGAAACCAAATGGAAAGGAGGTTGCTGCTTTTTCCAATGATGATAGCAACAGTCCTTTCTATGTTCATGTTAGCGATAATCCTGGTGCTATGATTGTGAATCAACAACACAATTCTTCTAATTACAAAATTTGGTCTCGATGTATGGTCACAGCTCTTGAAGCTAAAAATAAGCTTGGTTTCATTGATGGATCTATTCCGAAGCCTGGTGCATGTGATCCTGAGATAGGAGCTTGGTTGAGATGTAATAGCTTGGTAGTTTCATGGTTACGAAACTCTATAGTTCCTGAAATTGCATCAAGTATTATGTATCTCAGTGTTGCTGCAAAAATTTGGTCTGATTTGCATGAGAGATTCTCCCAAGGAGATTTGGCGAGGATTTTTCAGTTGAGGCAGAAACTAACTAACCACAAACAAGGTTCTATGGATGTTAGTGGATATTATACTAGTCTGAGAACTATTTGGGATGAGTATAGAGATTTACAGCCGGTGTATTGGTGTGATTGTGGATATTGTAGATGTGATGGTGCTAAGAAGTGGAGTGATCATCAGTCCAAGGACTGTGCTCTTTATTTTTTGGAAGGATTAAATTCTCATTTCATTCCATTACGTAACCAACTATTATCTGTTGTTCCTTTTCCTGATGTATCAAGGATATTTGCTATGGCGTCGCAAGAGGAACGCCAAAGGACTATGGACTCAGGATCCACTATTGAAGAAGCTCCTGTTCCAAGTGAGTTTCCCAGCGCTGTTGCCAATGCTGTCATTGGAAGAGGCAGAGGAAAATTCTTGTGCTCTCATTGTGGAAAAACTGGCCACACAGTTGATAGGTGCTTCGAGTTGCATGGATATCCACCAGGTTTTGGACGTGGACGTGGAAGATTTGGGATGTCAAATGAAAGGTCTCAAGGTGAAAGGTATTCTCAAAGAGCTGTGAATTGTGTTGATGAAGAAGCATGTGATAATACTTTGAATCCTGGAACTGAGTTTACTGATGAACAATGTTTGAAGTTTATGAACTTTATGCAAAATAAAATGAGTGGTAAAGGATCAGGTGCAGCAGCAGACTCTTCTATTTCCTCCTTCAATCCTCAGACTCATATTCCTTCCCCACTTTCTCAGGTAACTTTATTTTTTCCGTTCCTTCAACCTCCCTATCTGTTCAAAAGTCTTCCTCTGTTTGGATCTTAGATACTGGTGCTACTCACCATGTATGCTATGATGAATCTATCTTACATGATGTCAAATCTGTTGTTGACAAGTCTGTGGCTCTACCTAATGGAGGCAATGCCAAAGTTACCAAAGTTGGAAGTGTTAAAATCTCATCTCATATTGACCTCAAATCTGTCTTGTTGGTCCCTAACTTCAAATATAATCTTTTATCTGTCAGTGCTTTGACATCTTCTTCTCATTGCACATTCAAGTTTGATGAATTTTCCTTTGAAATTCAGGGAGCTTCACCGGGGATTGTGATTGGGAAGGGTAGAAGAGAAGGCAACTTATACACACTTGAAGTTCCTAGAGCAGAAAATCATATTTTGTTGTCATGTACTTCTGCCACTGTATGGCACTCTCGTTTAGGACACCCTTCTAATAAGAAGCTTGATGTATTTATCATCTGTATTGTCCTTGAAAGGATCTTTTACTCATATATGTGATGTATGTCATCTTGCTAAACAAAAGAAGCTATCATTTGCTCATTCTGAATCTGTCTCATCTGCTACATTTGATCTTATTCACTGTGATTTGTGGGGACCATTTGCTACTCCTACCACTCATGGTTATTCTTATTTTCTAACCATAGTGGATGACTTCTCTCGTTTTGTTTGGACCTTTCTTCTCAAACAAAAATCTGATACTAAACTTGTTTTAACACAATTCTTTGCTACTGTCCTCACTCAATTTAACAAGAAAATAAAGGTCCTTAGATGTGATAATGGATCTGAATTCAACCTTCATGATTTGTATTCTAAGTATGGAATTGTGGTGCAACACTCTTGTGTTGAGACACCACAGCAAAATGCTAGGGTTGAACGAAAATATCAACATCTCCTTAATGTTGCTCGAAGCCTCATGTTCTAATCTCACTTGCCTCTTGTTTATTGGGGGGATTGTGTCCTAGCAGCTTCTTACTTGATAAATAGGACACCATCTTCTGTGTTACCTAATCATAAAACTCCTTTTCATCTCATGTTTCAGAAAGAGCCTTCATATAAACATCTAAGAGTGATAGGATGTTTGTGTTATGTTTCTACCTTGTTGAGAGATAGAGACAAGTTTTCTCCAAGGTCTTCAAAATGTGTTTTCCTTGGATATCCATCTGGATACAAGGGATATAAAGTGTTGAATCTGGAAAACAATGTTGTCTATATCAGTCGAAATGTTGTTTTTCATGAAGAAGTTTTTCCATTCTCACACCTCACACCCTCAAACTTTTCCATACCTCAACACTCCTCTCCTTCTACTGATACTGTTCTTGACCAAACCATTTCTGTCCAGAATGATACTTCTATTTCACACCCTTTCTTAGTACCTTTTCAAAACTCTTCCCTTCCTAATCCTCCTACTGCTTCCTCACGAAGTGGTAGGGTCCTTCACAAACCTCAATATCTCAAGAATTACAAATGTAATTCTTTCATTGCTACATCCCTTTATCTCATTCAATCTGTTCTTTCCTATGAAAAACTCTCCCCATCTTACATTAGTTTTATTGCTGCTGTTGCTGCTGTGCCTGAGCCAAATACCTATGTTCAAGCCTCAAAATATGCTGAGTGGAGAGAGGCAATGAAGGCTGAACTTGATGCTTTAGTTAAAAACAAAACATGGCAGCTTACTACACTACCAAAAGGAAAGAGCACCATTGGTTGCAAGTGGGTTTATAGAGTGAAGTTTAATGCTGATGGTAGTATTGAGAGATATAAAGCAAGGCTTGTAGCAAAGGGGTACACACAACAAGCGGGGATAGATTATCTTGACACTTTTTCTCCGGTTGCAAAGCTTGCAACTGTCAAGCTTCTCTTGGCTGTTTCAGCTATCAAAGGGTGGTCCTTATGCCATTTAGATGTTAACAATGCATTTTTATATGGTGATTTGAAAGAGGACATATATATGGATGTACCACCCGGTTTGCTAGCTGAGGGGGAGTACAAAGCAGTTGGTACAGTATGTAAGCTATCCAAATCATTGTATGACTTAAAACAAGCCAGCAGACAGTGGTACCTAAAGCTTTCTTAGGCTCTATCTGGCTTTGGCATGACACAATCTGCTCATGACCATTCACTTTTCATCAAGAAATCTCAGAATGGTACTTTCTTGGCTCTAGTAGTTTATGTTGATGACATGTTGCTCTCAAGTAATTCTCAGCAGGCTATAACAGACTTCAAGAAGTTCTTGGGGAATTACTTCAAATACAAGGATCTTGGAAGGCCGAAGTATTTTCTTGGCATTGAGATTGCAAGGAATAAAGATGGTTTCTTTATATCACAAAGGAAATATGCTGTGGATCTTGTCACAGATGCAGGTCTTCTTGGTTGCAAACCACATTCTACACCTATGGATCCAGGTAAGCAATTAAAAGAAGTTGAAGAAGTAGGATGAAAGATCCATCAGCATATAGAAGACTGATTGGTCGTTTGCTTTATCTCTGCATCACCAGACCAGATATAACTTTTGCTGTACACAAATTAAGTCAATATCTTTCCAAGCCTTGTGATATTCACTTTCAAGCAGCTGAGAGAATACTGAAGTATATCAAAGGAACTATGGGACATGGCTTATTCTACTCTAGCAGTGCAAAAATTGAAACTAGCATGTTTTGTGATGCTGATTGGGCAGCTTGCCCAGACACTAGGAGATCTATTTCAGGATTTTGCTTCTTCTTAGGATCTTCACTCATTTCATGGCGTTCCAAGAAGCAACCTACAGTGTCTAGATCCTCAACAGAAGCTGAATATAGAGTTATGGCATTGGCAACTTGTGAAGTGGTTTGGATGATTGGTTTGTTGGATGATTTTGGAATTAAGATAAACAGGCCTACTCCCTTGTACTGTGACAACCAGGCGGCGGTTTATATAAGCTCCAATCCAGTGTTTCATGAACGTACTAAACACATTGAAATAGACTGTCATACAGTTCGCGAAAGGTATGCATCTGGTGTGATCAAGCCAATGCATATAAAGGGTGTTTATCAATTGGCGGATGTTTTTACTAAACCTCTTTGTTCTCCAGCTTTCAACAATATTATAAGCAAGATGAACTTCAAAAATGCTTTTGCAGTATCATCTTGAGGGGGAGTATAAAGATTGCATGGAGAATAAGTTGTGGTTTGCATGGAGAAAGTTCGAGCTGCTTCCAGTAATATCGATCTGCTTCTAGTAGCATCGATCTGCTTCTAGTAATATCGATCTGCTTCCAGCAGCATCGATCTGCTTCCAGTAATATCGAGCTGCTACTCTACCTTTCTTCATCGATCTGCTTCTCTACCTTTCTTATTTCTTTGATAGAATAAAACGTGTTTTTAGAAGTTACGCTTCTGTTAGTTAAGTGGTTGCTTCTCTTTACACGTTAGTCTCATTACCCAATTATAAATAGCCATGTAACTGCTGATTTGTAATTTGAGTTTTAATGAGAATTTTTACTTTCTTCTTCACACTTAATTCATGACTTTCTCTCTCTTCGTTTTTCATTTTCTTCTCAGTTTTTCTTCCACTCTTTTCATGGAAGTTCACTTTAATGTTTTCACAATGTCGAATTTCAAAAAGGAGGTAGAAACTTTAATTTTGTGTGCATATATGCATGGGTTAAACATTATCTTTACTTAATCAATTAATGTTGAAGAAATCTTTTCTGCGCAACACGATAAATATATATATTTCTCCAGCGCTAGCTAGTATTAAGAATCTGTTTTATCATCTTTAAACATAAAAGAACATTAATTAGCTGCACTAGTGCAATTGAATATTTAATTGATTTAGATTATTATACTAATTAATATAATGGTCAGTCGTGTACACAACTGCATATATACTAATATATGATATTATGTGGTATGAGACGCAAAAATCACTGACCATAAATTAATTGTTAAAATGATCAGTTTCAGTAGTTCACAAATCAGTTTGAATGGTTTATAAATTGTGAGCCAAAATAAATTAAATATCCACATGACGATGTTACACTTACAATCTGGTGGAATGATTTTGTGGCCAATGTTTTGTAGATGAATTCTGCACGTGAATGTGCATGTCAACGTTGAACAACTTGAAATTTGTTTGTTTCGTATTATCATGTACGATGTTACTTTAAGTGGAAATTAAAAACACTCATAGACAAAACAGTTGGTCTTTACCAAGATGTTGGAGAAGCAAACCAATTATTATTGGAATCTATCTTTAACCATAGATAATAGGGAATGTATGTCCAATCAAATCGAAATAATCAATATTTTCTGGAATCTGTATATAAATCAAACCATTAATAATATTTTTTATAACATATATGTACTTTTAATAATTCAACCACTTCGATAAATTCACTAAAATGACAACGGTTTAAAAAAAAAAACATGTATTGTTATGGATATTAAAATTGTTATCTATTCGTTGTCTTTAAGTGGAAATTAAAAACACTCATAGACAACAGTTTCCCCGAAGTGTTGTTGTAAGTGTGTAGTTATTTTTATATTCTACAATGATTTTTACAGTTTTTGTCAAAATTCAAAAAGATCGTTGTCGTAACTCAATACTTTTATGATTGTTAATTAATATGAGATATTGTATTTTTATTTTTCAACAAAAATGTACTTATATATGATGTCATGTACAATATATTAAATCATGTATAATATATATTTTTTATTTATTTTGAATTTATTGTAGCGAATAACGTGTGTCGGTTTAGTGAATAAATTAGTTTTAAGTAAGATTCGATATTAATGCCTATATTTGAAGTAGTGATTTAAAATTTTCAGGCCATTGCCGTAAGAGTAGAGGTGATATTGGGGAAATAGAATTGTTGTTGACACTAGAAACATACATTTAATAAATAAAATGTTATCACTATTTTCTAAAAAAATTGTAATGATAAATAAGCTAAACTAGCAATTCTATTATTATAAACAAAAATATTAACCATTAAAAAAATTAAAATATTAACCATTTTTTATGCTTAATGGCATAATTACCTTTTAATAAAATTAATAAATAAAAATATAGAAGAAAATTCGGGTACTCGAACAAAAAATTATCAAATTGTAAGAACTGGATCCAGAATTGATCGGGTAATTGGGTACCCGAAGGACCGGTTTGGTTCCTCGGTTCGGTTCCGGTTAGTACCGATTGGACCCGATTTTTTATTTAAAAAAAATTCTCTTTTTTTATCAATTATTTCATCCTTCGGGTTCTCCAACTAATTCAAATAAAATTAAGAATATTAATTTTATAACATATTAATTTTTTATTTATATCATAAACTTTTAATTTAACTTAAAAATTTTAAAATTTTGATTTCTTTTATTAATTTTCTACAATCAAATTCTCAATTTTATCTAAATAACATATGAGCTAGCAAATTAGCAATCAAAAATTTCGACATGTCTATATTTTCAAATTTTCAAACGACATATTTCTATATTTAATTAAATAATTAAATATATGAAATATTTAACCAAATAAATTTAATTTAAATTGAACATAAAATATGTTATTTAATTAAAAAACAAAGCTATTTTTTAATTTATGTCGAAGTAAATAAACTATATCTAATACTATCAAACATAATGTGACATACTTAAGTTTAATATAACTTAAATATAGAGAATAGTTTGTCACAGCCCAATTTCTTAACCCTATCTTAGTTAAGTAATTAGACCATGACTCGGTTAATAAAGAAACACTTGGAAATGAAAGTGAATCTCATGGATAAATTGAATCAAATTTTCGCAGGAATACACAGGGCAGATTTGACACCCTAACTTCAAAGGATCATAACTTACTCATACAGACTCCGAATTGAGATCCGAAGGAACCGTTAGAAAGGTATCGAGAATATCTTTAAAATGTTACCAATTTTACAAGAATTTGGACAGATAAGACGAACAAAAAAGGGGTTCCAACACGCTGCCCTGTTTCTAGCGAAAATAAAATTCAGACAATTTATGAACTCAGGTTTCAATTTACCAAAGATAAAACTCAGACAATAAGGATAAATGGTTGAACACGATGATTCACAAAGGAAAAATACCAACAAGGATTTCATAAGCTAACTGTAATATCCCGACAGTTAAAAACCGGAATAAAAGAAAAATTTATGAATAAACGAGGGATTCAAGATCCGTTGAAAGTTTAAAGACTCGTATTAAAGAATAGAACTCCTAATGTGAGTTAAAAGTCATTTCAGAAATTTCTGAAATCGAGAAAGAAACCGAGAAAATTCGGTTTGACGTTATCGTCATAATTTAAGTTCAAGAACCCGTACCGAAGCAGCGTCTGCTTTTCCATTCACTTATTTTACGATACGGAGATAAGGTGAAAAGTTAATAATTCCGACTTTCGAAAGAATGATGTATTTATCGAGAAATCACTATTCATCGTTTTGAACGAGACGAGATAATTTTATTATCTTTTAAAGTTAAGTCCGAAATGTTTTTATAAGAGAGCCGTGATTTTCCGGAATGTTTTCAAGAACATTATTTTATCGAGAAGTCGAGAACCCGGACTATTATTTTGTTTGGTCCACAATTAAACACATCACTTCTTTCTTCTTTCTTCTTTCCTTCTTCTTTCTTTCTTCTTCTCCTTCTTTATTATTCACGTGAGAAACAAAGAGAGAAACCCCATTTTTGAGAGCAAAAGCTGGTCGATTCAAGGTGCAAACGAGCTCCAATTCACGAACCGACTTCGGATACGGATAGGTAACACCTTAAACTTCGATTCTACGGTTTAAAATTTAGAATTTCTTATTCTTTTTCCCTAGCCAATTTTCGAGATTATTGTCTAGTTGGAAGGGTAGGAAGGCTCGATTTTATGTTGTGTAGCATTATTATTGTTCGTATGACGTTAGAGAACATAGAAACGAAAGAAAATTCAAGAATCGAGGAAAATTAGGCAAAAACGTGACTGTTTTGCTCGAATTATTTCGTATTTTTAGGTTGCGATTTTGAAGATGGTTTCTTCATGAAAATTGTTCCTTTACGTGTCTATAACGTTCCTGTGAAATTTCAGAATTTTCGGAGTACGTTTGAGTGCTCAAAAGTGGAACGAACTTAGACTGCGCAGTTTTCAATGTTGTATTTCAAACGTGAAACAGGGGATTGATTCCCGAATTTTTATAAATTGTTCTGCAATGATTTTGAAAATACTTCCTGAATGAAAGTTGTTCCTTTTAATGTCTTGAACTTATATCTCGAAATTTAGAATTTTTGAAGTACTTTTGAACGCTCAAAATCGAGTTTAACTCGGACTGCGCAGTGAAAAACGAAATGAATTCAAAATGTTTGAAATGTTGAAATGTTTGAAATGTTGATTTGTTGTTGTTGTTACGATTTGAGATTGAGTTGGGATAAGTTCGAGTGGAGGAACGGAGTCCTCACTCGAGAGAGAGTTGAATGGGGCAATGTTGATGTGTGTTAATTGGTTTACTCGTTTTGATTAAACGAGGGATAAGTTGAATTAACGTAGAGGTCATGTCGATTTTTCGACCGCATTATGTTTCAAACCTCATAATTTCCCTCCTTGTTAGTACTCTTTTTAAGACGTACATTATAAGTAAATGAATTAGGATTTTCCAAGAATCCTTTAAGCCGAGACTTAAGAGTCGAGAAACGGTGTTGAAACCCTAAAGGACTAAAAGAAAAGATAATGAATTCGAGCTAGGAGTAGAATAGAAGTTATTTCCTTTAAGACTCGAATCTTTTTATAAGTTAACTTGTTACCTGAAGGTCAAGCGTGAGGAGGAGACCAATGAACGAGAAAGTAAAGCAGTAGAAACTCAACCACTTGGAAATCAGGTGGGTTTACTATACAAACTATATTTTTGCTTTATTAAAGCATGTTGCGAAAATGTGAAATGATTGACATGCATAAAATTCTTTGTGTTTTGTGTGTGATTCCTATCTGTGTTGAGCCATGTCTGCGAACTGGTCAACTTGTGATTAACGATCGGATCTTGAGCCATGTGTTGGTCAAGGTTAGTGTACACATGGGGAGTGTGATCGTGAGTCATTACGGACCGGTCCACATAGGACTGTGTGTCAGTATTGACCGATCCGGTGGCACCCATTGGTCAACGTCAGGGGGAGTGGAACCATTGCTCACCAGGGTTGTTACCATTTTTAACGTCTGGGGAAGCAGAAACTTTGCTCACAGCGTTGATATTATTGATTATGTCTGGGGGAGCGGAAACATTGCTCACCAGCATTGATTACAGATATGGATGAGACACATGGAAAAGCGAGTGATCACTCCAACTTTTGGGTAAAATCAAATGAATATTTAGTATTCGCAAGTTATTTCAAGATACTTGTGTTATACTGTGATGATGCATGATCAATAACTGTTTGTTTTCGGCATAACCCACGGAGTACATCAAGTACTCAGCCCTGCTTGTTTTTCCAAACACTTGCAGGTTGAGCGATGGGGTGGTGGCGGTGGTGCTGAGTATGATAAGTATTCAGAGATAATACATATCTTCATATATGTGTTAAGTTTTCACTATTCCGCTGCGATACTTGTCCTTTGTTGATTCTGTCTATATGGTCTTTCTTCTAAAACCATAACCTTCGTATTGTACTTCATCACTTTATTCCAGTTCTTTAATGTTTTGATTCGTTGGTGAATGTTATTCGTTCCTTGTAAGATTGAGTTTTTGGACTATAAAGTTCCCTTTGAATCTATGGTAATACACATTGGTTCAGTATTACTCCTCAGTTACCATTGTTTTTCCTGTTATTTCCATTTCTTTTCCGGTTCTTTCTTCAATTCACAGTCACGCTCCGATTGATCTGTCCTTTGGAAAATGGGGCTGTGACACTAACAAAACATAATGGTACCAAACATTCAGATTAACAACAAAGGGAAACTGAGTTCCGCAACGGGAAGAGTAGATGAGCTATATGTATGACGACATATAACTCAGGGCTTATAAAGTATGTTTCAACAAGGTTTAACAAGATGACCATAATCCCACTCAATATTTACATATCAAAAGTAAACTATAGTGTTCATCTCCATTGCCATCTCCCAGCTCAACCTGCACATTTAGAAATACATGCAGGGCATGAGTAAATAAAGCACTCAGTGGACACATGCCAAAAACATTTAAAACTTGCTCTTAGAGCTATATTGTTGACTTGCCAACTTTAGCATACACAGAGCTTTTAAGAAATAACCTGCATACGCTTTTTAAAATATATATCTTTTCTTTCTCAAAAACAATAAAAACTGAATATGCATGTCATGTGTCTGCAGACAATTATCTCAAATCTATAATAACATATCTACACGCATGTGTTGAGTGGTAGGCCTCCCTCTCAAACACTCTGACCGGCCAACCCGCTCGCTGACTCACGGTCCAATGTGTACACAAACCTTTACCGGCAGCTCGTCCGGCATAAGGCCGATATCGTAATTCTCTTGTAGATAGGTAAAATGCAACATGCTTAAAACAGGCAAGTCAAACTTCTTTAAACATAACAACATATCAACACAAATAATTCTTTAGTTCGAAAGCCCACCTGAATTATTTAATCTATATAATCAAGGGCTTCGTCTCCTTCTTTCTTTACTTCTTTTCCTTTCTCAGCTGGACCTTACATTAATAAAACAATTAAGAATAAGAAAACAATACTCTTTTCTATGAAATCATCAATTCATAATTTCGTTCTTCTTCTTATAATTTATTTGATTACCAACTATTATAACTATAGGTTCTTCGGCTATTGCATCCTTCTATCTTAACGTTATATTAATCACTTATCATATCTATGTTATTACGTCACTTCTTTATGTTCCAACATATCGTCTTTTCAACAACGTATTTTACTACATGCTCTTCAATTTCTCTTCTTAATATTTAAGGAAGATTAAGCATATTATACCTTTAACACAACATATCATATGAATACACAAACTAACTCTTCCCAACTTTTACATATGAGCTTGGAAAAATTTAAATAATTTATGCTTCACAAAGATCATATATCAAGTTAATTGAGACAAATAAAATAAAATATCCATAGCTCTTTTATTTCCTAATTTTCGAAAATTTCATCATCTATATTTTGATTTTTATCAATTTTCTTTCTAATCTTATGTTTAAACATGCTTAATTACATAAATATAAACTTAATTTAAGCATAGCATCACAATATTTAACATTAATTTAACTCAAACCCTAAGGTCATATCTCCATCTAATTCATCTTATTTCTACATACTTTCCACTTTAT
>JAPKLX010000219.1:241287-327426 GCA_026898415.1 Leonotis leonurus | reverse complement strand
GAGAAGCCGTAGCAGTAGCCGTTAGATTAGTTTGTTAGAATATATGGCTGGGATTTAACCTCAAGCCATAGATAGAAAATAAAGAAAGCGTTCTACGCTTTTGTAATGTGTTTTACGTTTTTAGTTGGTTGTTGATGTGTACACGTATACTACATGTATTTGAATGAAGTTTTCTCTCACTCCAAATATAAAAAATTCTATCTTTCATCTACAATGGTAGTTACCGGAATCTTGTTCATAGCTCGATTGTGAGCTAGATAGAATCATATTCTACACGACGTACCACATATATTTTGATATCAACTATATACCACAGCCATACTAATTAAATGACTTATTAATAACAAAAATTATCCTCTAATGTGTCTGCAATTAATATTTGCAACATCAAGTAATAATATTGAAGTTCTATTTTACATGTTCTGGAATCGGAAAACTCCTACTTTCTATATTTAACACGTTTAGGGATAAAGCGTGTAAAATTATTGATTGTTTTAGAAGCTGACAAAAGAAATTCATTTGCGTGACGGAAGGAATAATGTTCATCATGAAATCACAAATTTTGTACACTGATGTTGGGTATGAATTTGTTATTTATTGTGATAGGATGGACGCGTTAGAGAAAATAACATACATATAATGCATGTCTCTAAATTAATATATTTTCCTATTTTAAACGTGTTATCAAACATTAAATGTGTTAGGCTTGAACGTGTTTCTCGTGATATGTCATCCCCTCGTTAATCAAAACAAATGAATGACTTATCTATACCCTAGCTATGCTGTCTAACCTCTATAATAAATAGCCCAATCCCATACCAAGGATATCCACAACAAAACCTACCTAATCTTGAAACTTTGCATTAATACTCTGATCGATCGAGCTGAACTTAATTTGTTTGGAGTATCAACATGTCATGCAGTAAACACCTTGCATCTCTTTCTCTTCAACATGTGAAATCTTTTCCCTTTTCGAACCCACTTGAGTTTACTAGACACAATTTCAGTTGGCCATGTTCTCTAATGTTTGAGCACAAAGCTGCAGGTCTAAAGGTGTGCTCAGTTATGACCCAACCCACTCAAATGCAAACTCCGAAAACACATGACCTTCTCAAATTAATAGATGAAACCGAAGAATCGTTGTTTAGGACAGGCAAATTTGGGAGATTTGGGGGAGTGTTCGTGCCTGAAACACTCGTCACCCGCCTCAATATGCTCGCCGCTGAATTCAATACCGTCCTCCATGATCCTCACTTTCAGGTTCTTTATTCATCACAAAGTACGCTTAGCTAGGACTTTTATTGATTTATGGTGTAGATTAACTTAAAACATACAAACAAAATAGATGGATACAAAAATCTCATCATTTCTTAAATATCTCTCTCATTCTCACCCATATATATATATATAATAGGATGATCTTTCGACTGCATTGGAAGATTATGTAGGGCGTGAAACTCCACTATATTTTGCTGAAAGGCTCAGTGATCACTACAAGAATAGCCAGGGGAAAGGCCCCCATATATACCTCAAGAGAGAGGATCTCAACCATGGTGGAGCCCACAAGATCAACAACGCCATCGCTCAGGCCATGCTCGCCAAGCGTATGGGCTGCAACGCCGTCGTAGCCGCCACAGGCGCCGGACAGCATGGTGTGGCCACCGCCGCCGTCTGCGCCAAGCTGGCGATGGACTGCACCATATTCATGGGCCACGTGGATATGGAGAGGCAGTCCTCTAACATGCGCTTGATGAACCAATTTGGCGCTCAGGTTGGTGAAAATGTGACATTTTAGATAAGAGATAAAATTAAGAAAATTTGTGATGCCTACGTACGTCTTGATTAAAATAGATGGCCAAGATTCATTCTCACGAAAATATTATTATATGCATTTGTACCTTAGGTAAAAGGTGTTGAGGGAACATTCAAGGATGCGACATCGGAGGCGATCCGACAGTGGGTGGGGGATTTGGAGAAGAAGTTCTACTTATCGGGGACGGCGGTGGGGCCGCATCCGATCCCGAGTATGGTGAGAGAGTTCCAATCGATAATCGGGAAAGAAACGAGGACGCAGGCAATGCAAAAGTGGGGAGGAAGACCCGATGTATTGGTTGCGTGTGTTGGGAGTGGATCCAACGCTCTGGGACTGTTCCACGAGTTTGTGAGAGACGAGGATGTAAGGTTGATCGGAGTAGAGGCGGCAGGGACTGCTGGTAACCATTCTGCAACACTTGCTAGAGGAGAAATAGGAGTGTACCATGGAGCCATGACTCTTTTGCTCCAAGATGACCAGGGCCAGATTATTCACCCTCATTCCATTGGTGTTGGGTAAGTAAACTAATTCATCCATCCCTCCCCATCTACCTACCATTCCGGATGGAATGAGATCACGTATTGTTTATTACTACCACATTTCCTGTTACATTAACACCCAACATCATTAGCGTTCCAATTTCATAATATATGCTACCTCTGTCTCCCCTATTTGTCTCATGTTTTCACCAAAAAACTTTCCTAATTAAATCAAAACATGACATAAATAGTGGGAGAGAAATATTAAATTTTAAATTATATATTAATTAGTTATATATGTCATTTTTTTTATTAAAACAATAGAAAATTTCACGCGATCGAATTCATTCCCAACAAGACTTCTTTCATTCTTCTTAAAAAAAAAATTATATTTATTGTATGCGAATATTTCATCATTTACAAAATCTTACTTTTTCTTATTATTTCTAATTTGTTTTTATTATTCCTTCCCTTTTATTTCCCTATTTCACTTGTTTATTTATCCTCACAAGTTATTTACAGTCAGTAAATTAATTAAAGCTATAAATATATTCCCTCCATCCAAAAGTTCTTTACATTTTGACATTTTGGTCCGTCCACAAAACATCTTTACATTTTAAACTTTTCATTTATAGTAAGTGAATCCAAACAACTCATACACACAACTCAACTAAAAATAATAAATCACGTGGAACCAAAACTCGATTCAATACACACAATCCTTTAAAAACAATAAATATCCACTCACCTTACACTCTTACACAAAGTCAAAACACATTATTAAAACTCGTGGCGGGTCAAATTGTCAAGATATTTCGTGGACGGAGGGAGTATTAAATTAATTTAATCCATGTATTTAAATAGTTAAAATGAAATTGGTAAACGTAAGCTTAATTAGTTTATAATATACCAGTTTTGTGAGATATATAATTTTGAAAATGCAGGCTTGAATATCCAGGAGTAAGCCCAGAGCTAAGCTTTCTGAGAGAGATTGGGCGTGCAGAAGTTCACACGGTTACAGATGAAGAAGCTCTTGATGGTATATAATTAATGAAAACATTATATTTTTCTTTAATTATATATATAAATAACTAATAGAGTGCATGAGAGGGAGATGTTAATTATGCTAATACATATAATATGTAAAAAATTTGAACAGCATACGCATTGTTGTGCCGATTAGAAGGCATATGTCCGGCGCTGGAGGCAGCACACGCGCTCGCGTATCTTGAAAAACTATGCTCAACGTTGCCCGATGGCGCCAAGGTGGTCGTTAACTGCAGCGGCCGTGGCGATAAGGATGCAGAGATTGTGTTTAATTATCAACAACAAAAGTGTACCAATTTCTCCACTGGAGAAGATATCCTAGCAACGACTCCACGTAACATTAAATACTTTGGCTATTAAATGAGAATTTAACGTTTAGATGGTGCTTGGTTGGATCGAATAAACTATGGCGAGAATGAAACAGGTTGAAGAATGGAAACAAGATAGAAATGGAATGAAAATCAAGGTTGATGTATCTGTTTGGTACGTATAAGGACGAATGAGATCATCTATTGTCTAACGGTGTTGCATTTCCTATTGCATTGGTAAAATCGTGACATAAGGTATACACGTGAAATAGAAGAAGAATCAAAGTTGATCTCTCTGTTTAGTACATGTAAGGAAATACAAATGTAGGTCTATGTAACATTATTAACAGTAGTAGGAATTAAGTGGGCCCAACAATTTAATAGGCCCAAACCTTAACTCCACGAGTAAGCCCAGAGCTAAGCTTTGTGAGATATATAATTTTGTAAATGGAGGGCAGAGGCTTTGGCTAAGTGACGAAGCGCAGCGTCTGTTTGGAGAAGAAAAAAATGTAGGTCTATGTAACATGTAAGGAAATACAAATGTAGGTGTATGTAACATTATAAAATGCATGAATGAATTAGAATTATATTTTATATCTATGTGATAGTAAATATAAATAAAATTTGATTGATATTTAATTTTTAAAATCTTACTTTTATCAAATGTACGTAGTTTCCCAATAAAAACACATTCAAAATAAAAAATTTCAAATTTTCATTAGTGATTGACATGAAATAATATCAACATCACTTTATAAACGATGAAAAGAAGCTCATTATGAAAATAAATATTCTTTTTTGGAATGAGTTAAGCTCTGAAAATACCCAGAAAAGAAGAAAAATCAAAGGATTCATGTGGTCTGGTTACTATTGAGAGAGAAGGGTCCTAATATCCTTCACCTCTGCCTTGAGGTCTGCTAAGTAAGATAGCTATATTTATAATGCTACGTGACATATGTCTACTTCATATTTGACATATGTCAGAGTTACAGAAATATGCGATGAAGGTCTCTAACAATTCAATCGGGTACCATTGCTATGTGGTAAGCCATGATTGGACGAAAATCATCTACACGCACCATTTACACCTAGTACTTCTGATATATTATTAATTTACCCTTCATATACCTAGTTATATATACCTCATCATTTGTTTCACACACACGTGAGAACGAACACTTGTTCTTTCACACACTTTTCTCAAAACCAAGTAAACTGACTTGAGCGTCGAAGTGTCTTCTCGGAGGACCCCAACCCTTCTTCCGATCTTGTTTTGCAGGTCTTGCCCACGACTTTAAGACCGAGATCATTACTCAATCGAGCTACACAACTTAAGCAAAGATATAAACTCCAAATTTTTGGAGTCTTCATACATTTTCTGTATTATTTTATTGAAGACTACTCTTTAGTCTAACATGATCCAATGTGCATTAATGGAAAAGAGAATTGTCTTTTAATAGTTAAATAATTAAAAAAGGAAGAGAAAAATACAAACATCTTTCACATTTTTTAATTGATAATTATTTTAATCATGTTAATATAGTCATGACGGAAGCAATTAATTTTAATAAGTTGCGAAATGAATAAATATCTAAAGTCATTTTTGTTCAAATATAAAAATAGCTAGTGAAAAATTAAAAGTATTTGAAATAGATAATACCTTGTGATTAGGGGTGAGCTACTATTCCTGATTCTAAACAAACCTCCCGATTATGAAACAAAACAAGTGAAGGAATAAAATAGAACGATGAATGATCTCCTTATTTATCGGAAGAAAGCAAAATTGTCTAGTCAAAGAACATTTACAGAAAAACCCAAATTTTAAAAAATTCCTCAGCAAATAAACGTTAAGGTGCATGCATACGCACTAATCAATCAATCCTTCCCTCAATATCTTGTCTGTTTTACTCAACATTAACAAAGTCATTTTGGTTATCAACATCACAGCAAATGTGAGCATTCATATATGATATATCTGTGGTGGAGACTTTAATGGCAGAGGTGATAGTTATAACTATACTCATTGCTATTCCTTTAGTCATTGCTTCGATACAGTTCTACTTTGACGCTTGTTGTACCTCAAGTCTGGTGGAACGGAGGGAGACAGACCTCTATCCCTTTACAGATTCACGGTTTCAAAAGTAGAAAGATTGCTCATGAATAAAAAGATTGATCTACATCATAAAATGTAGAAAGCTAGCAAGTTCACAGCTTGAAACATCTGAAGAAGACTGGTTTGAGTGATATGAAGGTATGTGGGTCGAGAGCTACTGGAACAGAGGAAGACTTTAGTTGCTACATACTGTTATTTGAAGGCAAGGTAGAACTGCCTAAGAAGGTCTCAAAGAACATTTGTGATGATTCAGACAAATTGCTTTATATTTGTAGAGAGTCCGACAGCACTGAAGTTCCAAGCATTTATTCATTAAAGTCTCAATCGCATAACTCCAAGAGCATAAGAAATTGTAGCAGATAGTGTGTGGATATGACTTAACTGTGTGAAATAGGAGAATAAACATACAAAAGGACTGGTAAAAAGATTGGTAGATTTAATGACGAACAATGCAAAACCTCCAGAATTGTCCTGCGAAGGTTGTAGGTGTGAACTCCATGTACAGAGGGTTAGCCAAACTATCGTAAATTTGAAGTGCAACAAGATCGTAGCCAGGGAAAGGGAGGAATATGTTAGCCAGGCAGGCATGCTTTTGGGAACGTACGGAGATTCTTGAGATTTTGCAGAATCGTGAGCTTCCAAGTTTGTGTAAAGTGATAAATCGACTAATTAGTGAAAGGAGATTATGGAGGGCAGTAAAGAAAATTATGTGAGTTCACCAATTCAACAGTCGGATGAAGATCATGCATGTATTGAGCTAGAAGGAACTAGAAATTTAGATGACTTAAAGGACTAGTCTGGTTTGTTTATATCTAGCTTAATCAAAAACATTTTTCACATCATTCTAACTTGTCTAACAATATTTTGATTTTTCATGCAGAAGCAAAAAAAAAAAAGAACTGGGAATTGTGATGCAAGCTAGTTAGCATTACACTCAACTAAAGTTCAAACAATCTAGCTAGGTTTGTTTGGAAACATTTGTAGTATGCATTCATGTGTGAGTTTCGTGTAGCATGAGTGACTATCATTTCAGTCTGAGTGAAATGCTTTTGCATTATGCCTTATTTTACTTCTTGTGTTTGACAACATGCACATACTAGAGAGAACTTCTTGAGCTGAAGTTGGATGGGTAGGGTAAGTAATCCACCACACCAACTCTTGGATTTAATTTTTCAAACCTCACCATCTTATGCCATCCACAATAGGGCTTAACTAATCCACACATTCTTGGCTTATCAACTCTTTGTTTACTTCATCTGCAGTCTCCACTATTCATCACTTACCTGCTTCTACTTTAGTTTTATGCCTGTCGGCAGCATATAATAATATGCTGGAGAGAACCCCCGGGACTAAGCTTTGAAACGATTACAGACGAAGAAGTTCTTGATGGAAATTAAAACAATCTTTTCTTCTCGAAACTTGCATATCTTGAAAAACTATGCTTGACGCCTTGACCCATGGCACACAAGGTCGTAGTTAACTGCGGTAGCCACGGTGACAGGATGCACAGACCATCTTTAAGTAACAAGGTACCAATTTCTATGTTGGAAGAAAAACCATCCTAGCAGCAAGTAATGTAACAGGTGTCATTGCGTCAATACTAGATAAGAGAAACCAAAACTTGGCCTTAATGAACCCAATATAAAGGACAGAATTTTACAAGCGCCTATATTTGTTCCAAAGGCAGCCATTCAGGAGGGAGAGAGATTTCATTTGAAATCTTAAAGACTCTGGAAATTTCATTTTACCTCTAAGAATTAATATGGATTACAACAATCTTAGCAGAAATCTTAATTTCAATACGTAGAGGCTCTTCAAAATTTACAAAATAAAGATTTCTCATGTGACGCTACAATACCTTAACTTTAAAAAGAATGAGCGACATAATTTTACTTTCCCTGCATAAGAGAGTAAAAACAGTCGAGAATAAGGAATGTATATATTAATTCTCAGAACGATGGTCAAATTGCAAGGAAATGAAAAGGAAACATAGATCTGCACAAGGGAAGACCTACGTAGTGTTTCTACTTCAAAGGGGAATACAACCAAGAAACTAACACAAAAGTGATTGGATAATTTAAAATACCCCGCCCTCATGTGCAAAATACATACGTAACAAGGTCGAAATAAATGCATCAATTATAAATCTTCCATTCCAATACAAAGGGCCAGTGCATTCCATCAGGGAGAAACAAACCATATTCCAAAAACTATCTTGCTCATAAGGACACAACAAGATCAAAATACCAGCAAACTGCGTGCTGAACAATATTTAATTCCATAAAGGTTTAATCCAAAAGTTCAAACATACATATTCAAATATAGTAGACATGAAAAAAAATGTACCCATGTATATACAAACTTGCCTCAACAAAGCACCTATGTCCCTGCAGTTGGTAGTGCTGCCATGAATGAGTTGTATGATGATTCCAGGTCGAAGTGCAGCTGCCGAGCCTGCTGCTCAGTGAGCTCATCTGCAGCACCCATTTTCGACAACCTAGCAATCCAGTCTCTCATTTTTGTCTTCCCCTCAAAATCAGGTGGCAATATCGACAGCTTATTGAGAGAAGCAGATAGATCAGACAACAGTGGGTGGACCTGATCAACAGCAACCATGTTAAGTTTCAAGGAATCCATAGAAGTTATAAAATTCTGTACACACTCGGCCACAATGGCAGCTGATGTAGTAGACGATGTTGCAGCAGCTGCCCTGTGCTCGACGGTTGCAGGAACCCCCGATGTCACGAGACGGTTTATTGCTGATGGGCAATCCATCTTGTATGTATCATGGAACCTCTCGATGCTAGGTACAATGTCTTTCAACGTGGAAGACAGTGTTTTGAAATGAGCAATCAACTTCTGGCATTCAATCTCATACTCTGCAGGAGAGATTACGTCGCGAACATAGGCCTTCTCAAGCTTCTCGGTTGCCTTTATAATTGCAAATAGTTCAGCAAAATTATCATACATCTCTCTTTCGCGCTTGTCGTTCCATAGCTTGACCTCCATCTAGTATACTAATATATGTATATATAGATATCGAATTGGAGAAGAGAACGGGACACGCGCAAAAGAACCACACTTTTAACACTGCAAGATCAAAAGCCAAGCATTAGATCCATAACTCTCACCATAATGTCACTAATTGGCAAGAAAAGAGAAAATCAAAACAATATAAATAAAGTCCAACAGAATAACAACCTTTGCGCAATTAACAAACAGTAAGCAAATTAGGATTGAGGAAATCCCCAATTTGCAGGTAGCTACATAATAAAGCGAATCATCAATTGCAGGTCCTACTGAACTAAAATCCCTTACATTTATCAGATCAACAAACCAATAATTGCGCCCTTAAAACCTAAGTAAAAAGGTCAGTAATTCGAAAACCCAAAATTCATCAATACAAATTCAACCCCATAATTTTAAAGGGTTAATAAATTGGACAAATGAACAAATCATCGCTATAATATTGTTCCAGAAAAGGATTCAAAGAGATTCCATCATACCTCAGGACATTAATTTCATCGAGGGAAGGGAACCATCGCAAAACAAATATAGTAGCAAAAACAAAAAAGAAAAAGAAAAATGATATGGAGAATAGGCATAAGGAGAGGTTATAAACACTTACATAGAAATAAAACGCGCTTTGAATTATGGGAAGAGTGTTGCAGAGGGTGGAGAGAGCAGGTTGTCTGCGAGCTGAGATTGCGTGTGGGGTTTAATTCATAAATATTTTATTTCACAATAAATCATCGTATCGTCCCATTTTCTTATTCCCTATTAACTATAGTCTTCTTAAAATAGGAAAATAAATAAAACTGAATTTAGAAAATGTAGTGGTTACTGGTTAGACAGAGAAACGAGAAAATCAGAATGTTTCGGGTTTGAAAACTTGAATTCGGTTCGATTTAAGATTTGAGTTTGTTGAATTAGGCCTCAAATTCACAATATTACGCTCACTCTTTTATTCAAGAATTTGTTATTTATTTTACTACTCTCTCCGTCCACTAAAGACTAAAAAGATTCCTAGTTTGACCCGGTGCGGATTTTTATGTAGTGCTTTGACTTTATGTTGGAAAGTGAGTATATGTTGAGTGTTTGATGCATAAAACACTCTTAATAAGATAAATCATTATTAATTGAATAGAATATTTACAAATTATATTAAATTAATTCTGAATTGTAATTAAATAATGCATTAACATATTAATGAGATAAATTAAGCATTAATTGCTTAATGTAAAAATTTGTCATTAGTGCTTAACGTTAAATGCATTGGCCATTTAAATTAAAAGAACATTCATTTGCTTAATTTTCGTAATTTCAATTGCTAAATGCACTGATTTAGATTGTTTACATAAATTAAAAAAAATAAATGAAGCATAATGCAAAAAGTAAATGTACACATGGATGGAAGTAAGAATACCATTAAACTAATGAAATCTGCCTCTTGGAATACCATTAAAGTAATGAAAATTCACACTTGATTTGATCCAAAAAAAAGGAGGGAATTTGAGAGTCATTCCTCCCAAATCCCTGCGCTAATAACAAAGCTACTAGTTTAAATACACACTGAGTTGAAGTAAAACATTCATTTCCAAACACAAAAAAGAGCCATTAAGAGCAAAATGGCAGTTACAAACAAAAAATTGTCAGATGATGAAAGGAATAAACTAGCACAATTCTTAATGCAGAAGATGGTCGATGGTAAGTTGTCATATGGAGCTCAAACTGAAGCTGTTCTCTTCTTCGGCATAAGTGACCAGACAGTGAGGAAGTGGTGGAAAGCTACAAAGGAGCAGATTGAGAGGGGCAAACCTGTGCACCTATAATTCAAATCAAAAGGTATGACTCACAAAGACAAAATGAAAATTGATGTTGAAGCTGTAAAAGAACTTACAATGCTTCAAAGGTCATCAATTAGGAAAATGGCAAGTACTCTTGGTGTAAGCAAGAGTTTGTTAGGCAATTGGATAAAGGAGAAGAAATTGAAGGCGCATAGTAGTGCAATAAAACCTACACTAACTGAAATAAACAAAATTGCAAGATTGAGATGGTGTTTGCATGACCTTGATCCAAGTTTGGGCAGTGGAGATGTGAAATATGAACTCATGCATAATGTGGTGCATATAGATGAGAAATGGTTCTATTTAACAAAGACAAGTGATAGATATTACCTGCTGCCCGATAAGATAGAGCCATATAGGAGTTGCAAATCCAAAAGATTCATATCAAAGGTAATGTTTATGTGTGCTGTTAGTAGACCATTAATAGGAATGGATGGAAGCATAATATTCGATGGAAAATTGGGAATATTTCCATTCATTACGTTAGAGCCAGCAAAAAGGAAATCAAATAATAGACCCAAGGGCACATTGGAGCTCAAACCAATACACTCAATCACAAAGGAAATTATCAAAGATTGCATCATCAACAAGGTATTTATCATTTCAGCATTTAATTCAACTGCATTTCATATTTGCACTATCAGATTTCTTTTAAAGAAATCATCATCTAGGTTATTGCTTGTCATTTTGTAGATTATACCAGCAATTAAGAGCAAGTGGCCATCAAATACAACCAAACACATCATCATTCAACAAGATAACGCAAAGCCACACATCACACGAAATGACACAGACTTCATAGTTGCAGCAAATTCAGATGGTTTCCATATCAATTTATTGTGTCAGCCACCAAACTCTCCAGATTGCAATGTGAATGACTTAGGTTTTTTCAGAGCCATACAAAGTCTGCAAGATGACAAACAGGCTAAAGGTGTGGAAGACTTGGTTAAGAATGTGGAGGATGCATATAATGAACTCTCAGCAGTGACATTGAATAATGTTTTCATCACACTTCAAGCGTGTTATACAGAAATTATGAAGGTCGGAGGAGGCAACAACTATAAGATTCCCCACATGAACAAGGCTAAGCATATTAGGGATGGAACACTTCCAGAATGTCTAACTGTGGATGAGGTACTAATAAGGCAAAGTTTGGAGTTTTTGTCATTGCCAGAGAACAATATTGGTGCATCCTACAATATTGGAAGTCTAGAAACAGCTTTTGGTATTTAAATCTGGATTACACATTATGGCTTTTGGTTTAGGAGTCTAGATTACAGGTTTTAGGTCTGGATTATAGCTTTTGGTTTACAGCTTTAATGATTGCTTTTGGTATGTAAAGACAACTTTTGATATTTAAAGACTGCTTTAATGCTGACATGGCTAACATGAAACACACTAAAGAGCCATATACACAACTTCCACACAATTCAATCTTAGAAAATGTAAAGGTGGCAGAAATATAGGGAAAACATGTGATAAAATTGATCACCCTCAGAATTCAATTATCACAGGGTACAAATCAATTGTTTCCCTATAAACCACCAACACAGTTAATAATCTAGATTGCTAGTATAAGAATCATGTAATGGCTCTAGGGTTTCATATAGTCCATAGCCTCAGAACATATTCATCATAGGGTTTGAACACCAATCAAACAAAATCAAGTGTTGTAATACCCTCAAATCTTAATTAGTACTTAATTGCTAATTAGAGTTTTAATAAGGCTTTGCATCCTTAAGAAATAAAAATAAGAAAATTTAAAGCTAATGCATCTAGTTGAAATTAGTGAAGATAAGTTACCTAAGTATTACTTAAGCATGATTTAGAGAAAATGTTAGCATATCATGGGATAATCATAATATTATAAAATAAAATAAAATAAGAAGAAAAGGAGGATTCTAGAAAATGGTAGAGAAAAAGTGATAAATATCACTTAATTAATTAAATTTAAAGAAAAATCTAGAACATGGTAGAAATTTGGATAATTATCAAATTTAATTAATTCTAAATAGAATTAATTATTTATATATATAAGAGATCTAGAGCACTATTCATGATAAACATCAACCAAAATTCTCTTCCTCCTCTTCCCCATAATTTTCGAAAATTCCCCATAGCCAAACCATAAAATTTTCTCCTCCCAAGCATCATATTGTGATTCCAAGCCACCTCAAGTATAAAGATTAGCAAATTGAAGGTAAATAATACCCTTTCATTATACTTTTGTGTTTTAATTTTGATAAAAGTATGATTTTGAAGCATGATGATGGAGAGTTTAAATTTGAAGTATTGGTGAAGTTATAGTTATTTCATAATTAAAGCATGCTTAAAGTGGCAAATATGTAGAAATATGATGACTTAGATGAAGATATGGCTTTAGGATTGAGTTTAAATCTATGTTAATACTATGTGATGCTATGCTTAAATTAAGATCTTATTCATGTAATTGAGCATGTTTAAACATAAGATTAGAAAGAAATTGGAAGAAAAATCAAGATATGAAATAGTGAAATTTTCGAAAATAATTAGAAATGAAGAGCTATGAGATTTTGATTTTATTTGTTTAAATTGATATCATATTTGAGCTTATTGGTATAAATAATGTCTAGAATAATTTATTTAGAATTTTCCAAGCATTAGAAATGAATTTTCAAAATTTAATTAGCTTAAGGAGTTTCTAAGTTTATATACATGTAGAGGTTATTTGGACTAAGTGATGATGCATTGAAGTTTATCAAGCAATATTAAGCATGAATAAATCAAGAGATTAAAGATAGAACCATTCTTACATTAAGATCTATAATTTTCAAGGAGAAGGGCATGATTGAAACTTATATATAGAGATTTTATTTGTTTGATTTAATGAAGAATTTAAGATAAAGAATGAATATAGTGGCTAATGTGAATTTATGGGATATTAGCCAAGTATGTAAAAGTTAGAATTTGTTAGTTTAGTATGTAAAGAAGTGATGTAATAACATAAATAAGATAAGTGATGAATGTAATGTTAAGATAGAAGGATGCAAAAGCCGAAGAAATTATAGTTATACTAATTGATAATCAAGTAAATTACAAGAAGAAGAATGAGATTATGAATTGATGATTCCATAGAAAAGAGTAAGATTTCTTATTCTTAAATGTTTTATTTATGTAAGGTTCAACTGAGAAAGAGAAAGAAGCAAAGAAAGAAAGAGACGAAGCCTCGGGTTAAATAGATTAAACCCTTCAGGTGGGCTTTCTAACTAAAGAATGCACGTGCTAAAGAATTATTTATGATGATATGTTTTTATGTTTAAAGAAGTTGACTTTCCTATTTTTGAGCATGTTGCATGTACCTATCTACGCCATAATTACGATATCGGCTCTATGCCGGACGAGCTGCCGGTAAGGGTTTGTGTACACATTAGACCGTGAGCCGGTGAGCGGACTGGCCGGTCAGAGTGTGTTTGAGGGGGAGGCCTACCTCTCAACACAAGAAAGTAGATATGGTATTTCAGATTTTAGATAAATGTCTGCAGACGCATTATATGCATATTCAGTTTCATTGTTTTCAGAAAAGAAAAGATATAAGTTTTAAGAAGCATATGCAGTTTATTTCTTAAAACCCTGTATATGCTAAAGTTGGCAAGTCAATTATATAGCTCTAAGAGCAAGTTTTAAATGTTTTGGCATGTGTCCACTGAGTACTTTATGTACTCACGCCCTGCATGTGTTTCTATACATGCAGGTTGAGCTGGGAGATGGCGAATGGAACTGAACACTGTAGATTATTCTGACATGTAATTATTGAGTGGGTTATGGATATTTTGTTAAACCTTGTTGAAGTATACTTTGTAAGCCCGAGTTATATGTCTTCATACATATAACTCATCCACTCTTCCTGTTGCAGAACTCGTTTCTTTTATGTTGTTAAGTTGTATGTTGATGCCATTATGCTTGGTTAGCTTATGAAATCCATGTTGATGGTTTCTTTGTGAATCATTGTGTTCAACCCTTCTTCTTGGTTGTTTGAGTTTCACCTTTGATAAATTGAAACCCGAGTTCATAAATTGTGGAAGTTTTGTTTTCATTAGAAACAGGGCAGAAGGTTGAAACCCCTTTTCCGTGCGTCTCATCTGTCCGAATTCAGGTAAAATGAGTACCATTTTAAAGATCTTTTCAATACCTTTCTAACGGTTCTTTCGGATCTCAATTCGGAGTCCGGATGAACAAGTTATGAGCCTTTGAAGTTGAAGTGTCAAGTCTGCCCTGAAATTCCTGCGAAAACTTTGATTCATTTATCCTTGAGATCCATTTTCATTTCCAAGATTTTCTTAAGTTACCCGAGTCATAGTCTAATTACTTAACTAAGATATGGTTAAGAAATTGGGCTATGACAAGTGCAGTATCAGTTTCATATGGTCCATACCCTCAGAAAAAATTCCTCATAGGGTTCATTATCAACACAAAAATCCAACACCAAGTGCAGTATCAGTTCATTATAATCAAGTGCAGCATCAATTCATTATCAACACACAAATCCAATATCCAATGCAGTATTAGTTCATTAAAATCAAGTGCAGCATCAGTTCATTATCAACACACACTTAGGTTTTATAGCTTTAATTGGTGCTAAACTGTTCTACATGTTAACATATCACTAAGTATAAAGTGAAATCTGATAGAGAACAGATTAGGAGATGACTTAAAAGGAAATATTCCTATATAAGTCACTTCTATTATAGGCTAGGTTGAAGACCAAGACATTTTTCAAAGAGAAGAAATCGATCTGCAATGACAGCCTTCGACCAGATCACCGATCAGATCGATGATCATAGCGAGCACCAGATCGACAGAGTCATCAAACCACCAAATGACATCACTCTTCACATCATATCCACTTTCCATGTCAATTTTGAAGTCCATCCAATAGGGTTTGGAAGAAGAATCCTTGATTGACACGAGGAAGGAAAGTAACCGTTAGTGATCTGCTTTCCATACTTAGAGGATTGAGTCAACGTTTCTAGAAGGCAAGAACAGATATGATGGACATCATTGATTGGCAATCTACAATCAATCCCACGCCAATCAACAACGGCTAGAATTTCAAATTCAAAGCCTATTTATTTGAAGATCAAAGTCTGGAGAATGTGACGCTACATTTGACAAAAACACTATCAAGCGACAAATCTCTGCACCAGACTGAGAACTTCAAACTGTTTGTGATTCTAAATCACATCAACCCAACCTCAATTCAAGTCTGTCTTATCGAGAGAAAGGAGATCACCCTGCTAGCTAGTAGTTTTCTAGTGGTAACGTAGATGTAATCTGTTGTAAAGGGACACGACCCTCATTCGTGCATAAGTTTCAACCAGGTTGTGTTTGAGACTTGTGACTCGTTCTCCACGAGTATAAAGAAGAAGATTATCCTAGTAGGGGATAATCTGATCTAGTTTTGATCAGACCGTGGACGTAGGGATTTCCCGAACCACGTTAAACAACTGTGTCATTTACCTTTCTGCATATTTATTTTCAGTTGTCTATTTATTCTAACTACTTACACTTCCATATAGACTGCATCTCAATTAACCTGCTTTAACAATCTGATTAATCATTAAGGTTTTCTATATAAGAGCACTAACTAAATCCACCATATTTCCGCACACACACTCAATACTTAGAAAGTAATAAGATCACTCTTATTATTGTCTAAATAATTACACTAGAGAGCAATCTGTTTGGATTGACCTGCCATCGATCTGTCTATCGATCTGGTCAGTCATCTGCCGAGCAATTTCTTGTTTAAGAATAGCTTGAACTCTCTAATAATCAACCAAGTAAACTGAAAAGTTTGTATTTGGTGTATTCCCCCCCCCCCCCATACACCAAACCTTGCTCTTTCGGGACCAACAGAAAGCTTGAACCCAATTCCTACAATGATGAATATGAGCGCAATTGAAATTCCCGAAGAGTTATACATTTGAGTATTGATAAGACCATTCACTATTTCTTGAAGCTCGATCTCTCCCCCGGATAAACCATATAGCCAAGAGAAACCATGAACCAGAATAGAAGAGCTTGCCCCACCCATGAGTAAATATTTCATAGTAGCCTCATTAGACCGTACATCTTTCTTGGTATATCCAGATAATAGGTAGGAGCATAAACTGAAACATTCTGGAGCTACAAAGATAGTTATTAAATCGTTAGCACCACATAACTTTAGTAGTTCCCAATCCTTTTGGTCTGCATCTGGTACCCAAATATCCTTGGGCGTCTTCTTCTGCAGTGAGAGATTCTATGCCGTAAATGGTTTCTTTTTCTTCTTCCTTGATTGAATAGTGGATTGAGAGGTTTGCTGAGAATGTTCTGATCTGGGCGGAGAGAAAGGTGTTTCTAAAGACTTTTCTCTAGTTTCTTGCTCCGCCAGCTTCCTCTCTCGTTCTACTTGCTCCTTATAGAGCTGTGCCCTAAAGACGGGATCACAGGCATGCTCTCGGTTTACCTTAAAAAGTAATAATTCAGCGATCTGGTTACCTTCATCAATGGGCTTCTTCCCTTTATCTCGTGCTGCTTGCTGTTGCTGTTGTTATTGTTGGAGTGTTTCAACTGTTGGGTCAGCTCGTGGTGGAGTGTATGACTTTTCTGTGAATGGCTGATCTGGTGCAACACTCTTATCTCCTTCCGGACCCTGTACTTCTGACCCTGATCTGGTCCACCCTTATCAGCTTCATCTCCTCCTTTTCCATTTTCATCTCCTCCTTTACCTCCTTTAGCAGATCTTTCCCCCTTTTTGACATCATCAAATGTTGTCTTGATGAGTGTGCGGAGGGAATCGATCTCAACCTTTATATCTTCAATCTTCTGCTCTGCATCAGACTTGAAGTTGAGCAAGAAGTTGACGTTTTGATTTGTGGCATCTAGCTTCTTTTCTAGATAGCTGTTCATGGTGGAGAGGGTAGCATTATAGGTTTCTTGGTTTTCTTCCACCTTTGTCAATCTAGTGTACTGATGATCACACTCAGTGGGGTTGGGGTAGAGTAGATTATCTAGAACTTTCACTTGATTAGCCTTCATGATACCCACAAACTTCTCATTTTTGAAGGTAGCAAGTTGGGTATGTATCTCCATAGTAGTGGCCTCCTTTACCTCAGTTGTGATGGAAGCAGATTGAGCTCTTACAACTTCATCAATCCTGTATTTTTCCTTTGCTAGCATGTCTGTGAACAAAGCCTGGATAGTCTGGACTTGCTTTTCCACAGACTCCAACTTCTGGTTTGACTTCTCTCTTGTTGCTTCAGCAGCCTCTCTGTCATCGTCCATAATTTTCTTGTGGAGCTCCTTGTTCTGGTCCCTTATCTTGCGACGTAAATCTCGATCCATATCATTCATGTAATCTTTCTGATGCTGAGTGAAATTAGCAAGGATCTGTGTAGCTTTTTCTTGGATGACGTTGCATGTATCAATCATCTGATCTTGAACTCTCAATATGATCAAGTCATCAGCCTGCAAATTATTGAATGACTTGGTCTCTCTCTCCAGAAGTTCTTCCAGATCATAGAATCGAACATGCTTCTTCAACTTTTGAGCAACCTCTCGAGTATAAATTTCATTCGTGGGTTCTCATTCAACAGATTGTCCCACTGGTTCTACATCGACTGGGTCTAGATTGATGATGGGAGTTTTCTTCTTGCGCTTCTTAGGCTTCTCAGCCTCCTGGGTGGGTTTTTCTGTTGCTGCTGCTTGGGCTGGTTGTTCTGGGTGAGGTTGATCTGCTGGGATTGACTCTGGTTGGCCTACTGCACTAGACATGCTGGGCTTCTCTATCTGGTCACCTCCTTGACCACCCATTATCACATCTGGGTCAGTTTCGTCATCCGATCCTTTCACACTTGTATAAAAATCCATTCTATCAGTATAGAAGGATTTAAGATCAATTTTCAGTAATCTGGCCTCACGCTTCATGATTGCGAGTATCAGCTGGTGGTATTCTGCTCTTACTTCTCCAGCTGTGTTAGCTTGGAGTAGACTCAGTAGGGTAGCTTCTTCCTTCTTCAACTCTTCTATCGATCTGGTTTGAAGTAAGGCGTCAAAAATGTAATACTCGATGTCCTTGACAAGAAAGTATAACTTGACTTTCTTGGCTGCTCCATAGCTCTCAGGGAGCAGATTGATTCCTGGAAAGTCATTGAGTACAGAGTGATCTGCCTCATTTTCCAATAGATGAATCACGTCTGCTGCCTGCTTCCTCTTGGCTTCATCCTCATCCATCTCCACTTCTTCTTCCTCCTCCTCCTCACTTATCCTCTGCATACGATCTGGTGAGGGAGTAATCGTTGTGGCTAGGGAGAAGTCTTTACCCTGGTTGGGGTCAAAGCTAGACTCTGGCTCTACAAACTGAGGGGTCTCAGTGGCCAGTTGGGCTTCCTCAGCTGGTTGTGCAATAGAACTTTCTGGTTGGAAAGTTTCCTCAGGTTGGTGAGTGGCTGTATCTGGTTGAGACTTTTCAACTGGTGGTGGAGATTCATGGACTTTCCTCAATCTCCTTCTTTTTTGCTTGGGTTGTTAAGTGGTAGTGGAGGTGTTTGTATCGATGGAACTTGTTCTCTTGGCAGGTGGTTTGCGTTGTGTTTTCTCCTTCTGCACCTTCTCTTTAGGTGCCTTCTCCTTCTTCTCTGTGCCTTTGGTAGGTGGCACCCAGATAGGATTGGAGCTTCCCATTTCCATCAGTGCCTGGAGATGAACTCCATCAGAAACTTTGTTGAAAAGTGCAGGAGTGATTCCCAGGGACATCTCGATCTGATGTTGGTCCTTGGGAATGGTCAACCTGGGATTGAACTCCACTGCGTTCTCCCATACTTGCTGCTTGAAAAAATTCTCCACCATGAAGCTTATTTTGGTGGAGTGCCTCAAGTTTCTCCTTACTTCCACAGACACAGCATTGCCCTTGACATCCCTGGTCCCCTTCACAAGTCTTGCTTCCTTTGCCAACAAGTCGAACAATATCCTACTCTAGTTGACTTTCAAATTTAGGACTACTGCAGTCATGATCCTGAACTTTTCTGGGGTGACCTGGTCATATGACCCACTGTGAGTCATAAAGATGCGCTGGATGAACTCAAAAACCAGCTTGTAGCCTAGTTGAAGCAGTGCTCTCTGGAACATCTTTCCAGTGCATTGGTCCTGAAAGAGCAAGGTTTGGTGTATGGGGGGGGGGGGGAATACACCAAATACAAACTTTTCAGTTTACTCGGTTATTTATTAGAGAGTTCAAGCTATTCTTAAACAAGAAATTTCTCGGCAGATGACTGACCAGATTGATCAACAGATCGATACCAGATCAGTCCAGACAGATTGGTCTCTAGTGTAAATGCTCAGATAATAATGAGAGTGATCTTATTATTTTCTAAGTAAAGTGTGTGCGGAAATATGGTGGATTTGGTTGATGCTCTTATATTGAAAACCTTAAAGATTAACCAGATTGATTAAAGCAGATTGATTGAGATGCAGTCTATATGGAAGTGCAGAGAGTTAGAATAATAAACAGTTGAAAGAAAATATGCAGAAAGATATATGACACAGTTGTTTAACGTTGTTCGGGAAATCCCTACGTCCACGATCTGATCAAAACTAGATCAGATTATCCACTACTAGGATACTCTTCTTCTTTATACTCATGGAGAACGAGTCACAAGTATCAATCAAAGCTAGAAGGATACTTATGCACGAAGTAAGGGTCGTGTCCCTTTACAACAGATTACCTCTACGTTACCACTAGAAAACTACTAGCTAGCAGGGTGATCTTCTTTCTCTCGATAAGATAGACTTGAATCGAGGTTAGGTTGGTGTGATGTAGAATCACTAGTAGTTTGAAGCTCTTAGTCTGATGTTAAGATTGATTGCTTGAGAGTGACTTTTTCGATATAGCGCACGTGTATCATTTTCTCCAGACCTTGAACTTCAAATATATAGGCTTTGAATTTGAAATTCTAGCCGTTGTTGATTGACGTGAGATTGATTGTAGATTGCCAATCAATGATATCCATCATATCTGTTCTTTCCTTGTAGAAACGTTGACTCAATCCTCTAAGTATGGAAAGCATATTGCTAGCGGTTACTTTCCTTCCTTGTATCAATCATGGATTTTCTTCCCAAACCCTATTGGATGGGCTTCAATATTGACGTGGCAAGAGGATATGATGTGTAGAATGATGTCATCTAGTGGTTTGATGACTCTATCGATCTGGTGTCTTGCTGTGATCATCGATCTGGTCGGTGATCTGGTTGTAGACTGTTACAGCAGATCGATTTCTTCTCTTTTGTGAAATGTCTTGGTCTTCAACCTAGACTATTACAGAAATGACTTCTATAGGAATAATTCATTTACATACTAAGTCATCTCCTAATCTGTTCTCTATCAAAATTCACTTCATGTGTAGTGATCTATTAACACGTAGAACAGTTTAACACCAATAAAAGCTATAACACCTAAGTGAGTTTCGAAAGATCATCATCAAAATAAAAAATGCTTCGGGGTTCCCAACAATTTTCCCCTTTTTGATGATGTCGAAACCTCACTTTACAATATCGTCCTATAAGTTTTTTAAGAGTGATCTGGTTTGAGAGCCAGATTGATTAGTTTTCGTTATTGAGTTATAACGATTAATAGCAGTTGTAGGTGTTCTGGATAATAATTTTTTGTCATCAGAAACTCAAAAGATCTTTCATAGATAAGAAGCAAAATAAGTTACAGTTTATCAAAAATAAGAATTACAGATAGTGAAAGATATGAAAATAAGTATCTATCTGCTCTTCCTCCTTTCATCTAGTTGCTTCTTCATCTTGGCTCTAGTCTCATCAGATATCAGCTGTACGCTCTCGTAGACTCCCTCTCTGACCCTGATGTAGTCTGGGTCCTCTGCATCAATCTTGTATCATCTGTTTTCAGCGAGCTGGTTGATGAAATTGAGCAAATAGGTCTTGTCAGGGATCTTGGTGCCAGGTATGTCAGGGCATTCTCTAAATTCCCTCTCTGGGGCAGTGATGGTGACCTGGGCTTCTACTGCTGCTTCTCTAATTGCCTGCACCAGGTCCTTGGCATCATTTATATCTAAGTACAGATTGAATGCTTCATTCGCTGTGCCCTCGTAGTATGCTGGTTCCTTGATGAAGTAGCGGCACATGATGAATCCATATTTTAGCCCCTCCCATCCATTCTTCAGATTTTCTGGCACCCAGCTGGTCTCTCCTTCTTTTGTCTTCTTTGTCGTGACAGGAGCAGAGGAGAACCAACCAGATCCAGACTTTTTCTTCCTCTTCAATGGTTGAGAGTGACTTGATCTGCTTGATGTGGATTTGGATGCCTTCTGAGATTGAGCAGATGGTTGACTTGGTCGATTTGGTGCAGTCAGCTGCTCAGGTTGAGCCTTTTTCCTTTCTTCCGAGGCACCAGATTGACCTTTGCCTTTGTTTCCATCCACTTTCTCCTTCCCTTTCCTAGATCCTTCACCCTTTTCGACATCATCAATGTAGATGTTGATGAGTGCCTTAAGGGAGGTAATGTTCATGTTGGATTCATCAATCTTTTTCTCCAATGAAGATTTTGCTTTGGCCAGATCAGCTTTATAGTTCTCTTGATCTTCCTTGATTATCCCAATCTCATCGAAGTATGAGTCAATCAATGTCTTCATGGGATAGCGCAGTTCGCTTAGCTTTCTCTCTACAAAATTCTTCCCTTCATTCTCAAATTTTCTGAATTGCGCTCTGGTTTCTATATTTGCAGCTTTGATCACTTCTTCAGAGATTCCATCGGTCTGGTTTTTGACTCTGGCATGAAGCATGTCTTTCTCCTTCTTAGAAAACTCTGTAACTATTCTATACATTTCTTGGACTTTGATTTCCATAGTTGCCAGAGTTTGATCGATCTGTTCTTTCCTCTGCTCAGTTGCAAATCGATCATCATCCATTTTCTTGCTTAACTCTTCCAGTTTCAATCTGCAAACTCTCCTCAATTTTGAGTCCACCTGGTCCACATGAGATTTAATGCTGTTGTTGAACTCAGTTAGGATTCTGGTGGCCTGGTCTTGGACTGCTGAGAGCATCCCATACATGAACTTGTCTACCTTGTGTGAGATAAGGTCCTTGACCTGTTCATTGGATAGGGATTGATGCTGAGTCATCAATATATCCTCCAGATTGGTAGTTTCCACAAACTCGTCCATGGTGGCTACGACAGTAGAGGTGTAGATGTTATCAGTGAGCTTTCCTTCCACCCTCTGTCCAGCGGGTTCTTCTTCCTCTTGTGGATAATTAATCACTTCAATCTGGATTTTGCTCGTCTTGGATGGTTCCCCTTCAGCCTGTGTAGCTGGTGTGATCTGTTCTGTAGCATCAACCTGGTGCTGATCTGGTTCTGATTCTGGTATTGCTGCACCCTGTTGGTGAGCTTCAGCAAGTTCTTCATCTTCATCCTCATCAATACTTTTAAAGAACCCCACCATCCCTGCTTTATCATATATCGATATGAGATCGATCTTTAGCTCTTTGGCCTCATATTTTGCCATGGCCAGGATGTCTGGAAGATATGTGTCTCTCAAATCAACAATGGAAGAGGCAGTAAAAATGTTGAGAAGAGTGGCTTCTTCTGCTTTGAGAGCGTCGATTGATCTTGTTTTGAGTAAGGCGTCAAGGACATAAAATTCATTGTCCTTAATGAGCAGAAGGAATTTCAGGCATTTTGCAGCTTCGTAACTTTCAGGAGTTAGCTGGATTCCAGGAAATGATTTAAGAATTGAGTGATCTGCTTCAGCTTCTAGTAGTTTCACTACTGTTTCTGCCTTTTTCTTCTCCACATCCTCATCAGATGATTCATCTTCACCTTCTTCCTCTTCATCAATCTGCTCTAGTTGTTCAGCAGATGATGGGCTGGTTGTGTGAGCTGGTGAGAAGTCCTTGACCTGACTTGGGTCTAAGGAGGAGATGGGGGCAACATCCTCTGGTGGGCCCCCAACCAGAATCTCCTCATCCTCAACCTCCTGTTGAGGAATGGGTAAATCTGTAAGAACTGGTTCTTGAGCCTGGACCTCTGTCTCTGGTTTTGAGATTTTCTGTAGTCTTCTCCTCTTGGGTTTAGGCTGTTGAGCTGCTGTAGAAGCGTCAGTGTCCACTGAGCTAGCTCTCCTTGTTACTCTCTTGGAAGGGGTCCGTTCAACAGGCATTTCTTTTGTGACCCTGGACTTGGTGGATTTCTCAGCAGGGGCAGATGGGGGAATCCAGATTGGATTCGAGCTCCCCATCTCCATCAGTGTGTTGGCATAAACAGGGTCTGTCACCCTGGCTATCAGATTATTAGAGATTCCCATAGACATCTCAATTTGATGTTGATCCTTTGGGAAGCGCAATCTGTCGTTGAATTCAACCATAGTATCCCACTTGTGTTGTTTGAAGAAAGATTCCAGCATGTAGCTGATCTTAGTGGAGTGTCGCAGGCTACTTCTCCTCACTTCAATACCTGGACTCGCTCCTTTCACAAATGTGATCATCTTGGCCTCCTTTGCCAAGAGATCAAAGAGAATTCTGCTCCAGTTTACTGGCAAATTCAGCACGACAGCAGCAAGGATTTTTAATTTCTCTGGGGTGACTTGGTCGTAGGAACCATTGTGATTCATGAAAATTCTCTGGACGAATTCAAATACGATCTTGAATTCAGGTGCAAGCAGTGCCCTATTGAACATCTTGTTCGTATAATGGATGGGCACTACCATCACAGTCTCTATCGCCTCTTGTAGTTGTTCTTCAGTAATGTCTCCAAGAGTGAGACATTCATCTCGCAGTTTGTAAACTTCATCGATAATGTTCAGTACATTGTATGTTGTGTTGCTGATAGTATTTCCCTTGCTTACTCGAATGGTGGCTTCATTTCCACCTTTCTCTCCTTGCCATGAGAGATAGAAAGTTGCCATTTCCTTTGGCAGAAACTGGACAGGGTGCGAGTTGATAATAGTGTGAAATCCTACAACAAAATTTAAACAATATAGATGAACACCATTCTTCCATCAATGAAGTATGAGTGCTCGACAGTTTTATGAAACATCGGATATCAAGTTTCATGCTACAATATATGTTCACATATGCATGCAAATGGATAAAAACTAGTTTTGCAATACGGGTTTAAGAGATTTCAGAGCATTCAAGATATATAAAACAGTTTAAAAGAAAACTTAAAAAAATGGAAACCTTTGCAGCTTTTAACAAGGGCGAAAGCCTTATCCAGTTTGTGAAATCCGTAGGTGTCAAGAACAGCATATAGATCTTGATGAATGTATGGTTTCAGAAATTTCACTTGCTCAAGAAACAAGGATGATTTTGGAGCCATTTTGATAGATAGATAGGTTTTGAAGATTTTGAAAGAGTTTTGGAATGGAGAAAAACTGCTAAGTGTTTGTCGAAGAAGAAGAATGTAGGTGATAGTCGAACCGCCTTATCAAATATATAGATAGGTGATAAACAAGGTAATAATTTAATTGATATTCTTCCATTTTTCAGTTTTTCCCGCTTTTCTGAGTTATAGAATTATGGTCTATTATCTTCTCTCCTCTGCGTTTGATACACGCGCTTGATCCTACGGTTGCAGTGTGGCGCGTGTCTGTTTTATCCGTCAATTTTCTTCATTTTTCTTGATTAGGTAAAAATCTCCTCGATCACGGTTCCCAAACACTGTACTTAATCATCAAAAATAAAAGATTTGGTATATTATGTCAGAATTTAGATATATGGACTATGATTAATATTAACATAATCGCCGTTTCTTGTTGACTTTCCCCCTTGACCAAGTAATGGGAATATTAATAAAAAGACTAATTAATATCCACGTGGTTCCTAGTCATCTGGTCTAGATCGATCTCCTAATTAACGAACTGTTGTCAACACTATCGATCTGTTTATGCCATTTTCAAATTTGGACATCAATCTTGTGTGATGACCTTTTAATAATTTCCGGTTGGAATTTAATTGATCTATTTGACCATTAACTTGTACTTAGATGCTCTGGTGTCAATTCCCAGTTGGAACTTTACATGATCTGTTCTAAGACTATCTGGTCCTTTCTTCCAAATTTAACAATCGTAATTTCCCACAAAGCATGTTAAATCTTTCTTCTGGTAATGCTTTGGTGAGAATATCTGCTCTCTGTATCTCAGTGTGTATCTTCTTGATCTGTACATGTTTTCTTTCAACATGATCCCTTATAAAGTGATGTCTTACATCTACATGTTTGCATCTAGTATGCAAAACAGGATTCTGTGTGATTGCTATAGCACTAGAGCTATCACAGAAAATGGGTATCTCATTGACATCGATCTCATAGTCTTTGAGCTGTTGTTTTAACCAGAGTATTTGTGCACAACAGCTTCCAGCTGCCATATATTCAGCCTCTGTAGTTGATGTGGCAACAGATGTCTGCTTCTTTGAAAACCATGAGATCAGTTTATTTCCTAGAAATTGACATGTGCCAGATGTTGACTTTCTGTCTAACTTGCATCCAGCATAATCTGAGTCTGTATATCCAGTTAGCTCAAAGTTATCTTCACAAGGATACCATAATCAAATGTGAGTTGTTCCCTTAAGATATCTTAATATCTTCTTAGCTGCTTCCATGTGAGACTCTTTGGGGTTTGCTTGATATCTTGCACATACTCCTACTGCAAATGTGATGTCAGGTCGACTGGCAGTTAGGTAGAGTAGTGATCCTATGATCCCTCTGTATTGAGTGATATTTGCTGATTTTCCCTCTGGATCAGGATCAATTTTCCCGTTGGTCTGCATTGGGATTTTAACGGATTTACTGTCTTTGATTCCAAATTTAGTCAGCAGATCGTGAATATACTTTGCTTGATTAATGAAGATGCCATTTGGTAACTGCTTGACCTGCAAACCTAGAAAGAAGCTCATTTCGCCCATCATGGACATTTGATACCTATTTTAATTTCATAAGTTCAACAAATTTATCACACAAATAAGTAGATTGGGATCCAAATATGATATCATCTACATAGATCTATACTAAAAGGATATTCTCTTTGACTTTGATGATGAACAAAGTCTTGTCAACTGATCCTCTTCTGAATCCAGATTCTAGTAGAAATGTAGACAATGTCTCATACCAAGCTCTAGGAGCTTGTTTTAGACCATAGACTGCTTTTGTCAGTCTGTATACTTTTTGATTTGGATCTGCTTCTTCGAATCCAGGTGGCTGTTCCACATAGACTTCTTCTTCAAGGATACCATTTAGATAGGCACTTTTGACATCCATCTGGTATACCTTGAATCTTTTGTGTGCAGCATATGCCAAGAACAGCTTTATAGCTTCTATTCTGGCTACGGGTGCAAATGTTTCATCAAATCAATGCCTTCTTGTTGATTATAGCCTTTAGCTACTAATCTGGCTTTGTTTCTGACTACTTCACCCTTCTCATCTCGTTTATTTTTTAACACCCATTTTACACCAATAACTCCTTGGTGTTTGGGTCTGTCCACGAGATACCAGACCTCATTTCTTTTGAACTCATTAAGTTCTTCTTGCATTGCAATTATCCAATCTGCATCTTGTAATGCTTCATGAGCATCAGATGGTTCAATGCGAGAGAGATAGCAGCTTAACAAGGCACTTTCTCCATGCATTCTTCTCGTTTTCACACGATCTGATGGGTTCCCAACGATCTGTTCTGGTGGATGATCTTGTATCCATCTCCTTCTCCTGGTCATCTCATCATCAGATATCTCAGGATCAGGTTGATCTGTTGGTTCCTCAAATTCAGTGTGAACTGTTGATGATGCTTGAAATGGATTCTCATATGTTCTTGCTTCTGGATTTAGATTTTTAGATTGATCATCATCTGCAATGACTGTTTCACTGCTTTCAGTTGGTGATCTGTTTTCATCCAGTTCATGTTGGATTGTTCCCCCTTGCTGTATAATTTCTTCAGCAATTGGTGGAGTGTTGATCTCTTCATCATCACTTTTTGAATTCTAGATTAGAATATCTTCTAGGAATATCTCATTCATCTTTCTTGTGGTCATCTGGTTTTCTGTCAGTTTATTTTCTGGTGACCTGTACTCAACAATAGACTCATCAAAAACAACATGATGTGTTACTTCCACAATATGAGAATTCTTATTGTAGACTCGATATGCTTTACTGAAATTAGAATATCCTAAGAATATTCCAGGATCAGTTTTGCTATCAAAAGTCCTCAATTGAGATTTCCCATTATTATGTATGTAACACAAACAACCAAAAGAGCGAAAGTAAGAGATCTTAGGCTTTCTGTTGTTCCAGATCTCGTATGGTGTCTTTCCATGTCTGAGTGTAATTGATGATCTGTTCTAAGTATAACAGGCTGTGTAGATAGCTTCTGCCCAGAATTTCTTGGGTAGATTGGTAGCATTTAGCATAGTACGAGCTGCTTCTTTAAGTGATCTGTTTCGCCTTTCAACAACTCCATTTTGTTGCGGTGTTCTAGCAGCTGAAGTTTGATGAGTGATTCCCATCTTATTGCAGTATGCTTCAATCTTCCGGTTGAGAAATTCTGTTCCTCGATCTGTTCTGATAGTAACTACACTCACCTCTTTCTGTTTGGTGATCTTGTGTAGAAAGTCAGGTAGTTTGACTAGTGTCTCTTTCTTCTTTAACAGAAAGATAACCTAAGTGAACCTTGAGTAGTCATCTATGATTACTAAGGTGTATTTTCTTCCATTTAAGCTTAGTGGTTTAACTGGTCCAAACAGATCTAGATGCAAAAGCTCCAGTATTCTAGATGTTGAATGAGCTGTTTTGCTTGTGAAGGATGATCTGGTTTGCTTTCCAGCTTGACAAGCATCACATATATGATCTTTATCATATACTTGATCTGATAGTCCTTCCACTAATTTTCCTTTGGCAATCCTATTGATTGACTTGAAATTTAGGTGACTCAATCTCTTGTGCCACAACGAGCTTGTTTCTGATACAGTTTTAGTGACTAAGCATGTCTCGATCTAGTTTGACCATTGGACAATATATAGCCTATCCTGCAATTTTCCGGTAAGGAGTATCTCATCTCCTTCCTTGTTCTTCACAAAGCAGTTGTTAGAATTAAAAACGATCTGATTACCATTAGCACAGAATTGACTTACTGAAAACAGATTGTGACTAAGACCCTCAACATATGATACATTTGAGATGGTGGTCTTGCCAACTTTTATATTTCCATATCCTCTGGTGTATCCTTTTGAGTTACATCCAAAGGTGACCTGTGGTCCTGGTTTTTCAATGTAATCTGATAGTAGATTCTTGTCACAAGTCATGTGCTTCGAACATCCACTATCTATTATCCAGATTCTTCCTCTTGCTATCTTGTTTTTTCTTGCAGTCTTCTGGTCCTGCAATTAATTACACTTAGCTACCCTTCAACGTTTGGGTGCTTGGTTATTAGCAAATGTTCCCTTTTGAATCCAGAACATTTTTGGGTTAGGAACAGAAATATAGCAAGTAATGGTGTTCCCATTATTATCAACTCTAGACAGAGAATGAAATACAGATGGATGATGTCTCTCTATTCCATCATTCTTCAATTCCTTCTTAATAGATACTGTCCTGTTGACATTCTTTGTCCTGTTGACATTTTTGGTGGATAATGTCCTGTTGACATTCTTTTCATGAACATGATCTGTTTCTATGTAATGTTTGTACCCGGTCTCTTTTATCATCATCTTCTGGGGATGATCTTTCTTGTTTCTCAGATTTATTACTTGATCTGGTATTTGCTTTCTCTCTGGTACAAAGTTTATGGTTCCCGAAGATTTTTCCGAGTGACCTGGATATCCTAATCCAGATGTGCCCTTTTGCTGCAGATTGATTAGCAGCTTGGCATGTTCATCACTTTTGTAGATCATTTCTTTGTCTTTCTTTATCTTTTCTTCAGCTACGTTGTTTCTGTTGATGAGATCTTTAACCTTTGAGTTTAGAGAGTGAATCTCTGTATCTTTTCCCTTGATCTGTTCTTCCAGATCAGTTACTTGGGCAACGAATTGGGTATTAGCTGTGCTCAATATTTGTTCAGATTTCTTCAGCCTATCATTTTCTTCTACAACTTCTCTAAACAGTCTTTTGATGCTCAAATAGCTTTTGAACATCTCATTCACTTCTATTTAGATTTTTTTTTCCCATGAGTATTTAGATTGATCTTCTATTTCCTGTTCCAGATCATTATCATTTGAGGAATTGGAATTGCAAGAATTTACCTCGACTTCATCCAGACCGTTGTCTAGTCCCACATAGCATTCATCCCAGCTCTCTTCGTCATTAGCAAAGAATGCTTCATCATTCTCTGATGAGCTATCTGAAAAATGACACGAGCTTCTTGATTCTTGTTCAGCTAGCATGGCTTTGCATTCATATTTGAGTTTTCGATCTCTTTTTGCTCTCAACTCTTCTCTTTGGCTTTTGGACAGATCAGGACAATCTGTTTTGAAGTGACCTGTTCTACCACAACCAAAGCAGGTATAATCCGTTGAGTTAGATATTTTTGAGAATTTACCTGTCTGTTGTTTTGATTCATCCTTGCTATCAGATCGATCATTGTCACGTTTCTTGTAGAATCTATTTTTGTTATCTTTGTAGAATCGTCTGAATTTCTTCGATCTGACCTCCATCTTGTCCATGCGTTTGACAATCATTGCAAACTCTTTTAGTAATTTTTCATAACCTTTCTCTTCATCTGGTGTAGTAGGTTCAGAAGGTTCATCTTCGCTTTGAAGGCAACTTCTTTTTCTTTCTCTGAACCATTTTTAGCCTTTTTGGATAGATGATCTGGTCCATGAATTCTTTGTATATCACATTCATGGCCTTCAAGATGATCAAATAAAGCTTCTGTAGAGAGTTCATTGAAGTCTGTACGAAGTGGTTGCATTGCAGCATATATTTCCCAGCTAGGTGGAAATGCTCTGTGTACTTTCATGTTTTTCTCTCTTTGAATATATTTGTTCTTATTGAACGCTGATATCTCAAGGAGGATTCCAGTGAATCTCATTTTCATTTGCTCAATGGTCTCGTCTGGTTTCATTTTGAATTCATCGTATTTATTGCAGGCAAGTGACAGCTTGTTCTCAATCATGACTTCGTAAACAGCAACTTTCCTTTTCTTATTTTGGTAGAGATATTCCTCGATCACAGTTACCAAAAACTGTACTAATCATCACAATTATGGAAGATTTAGCAAATCTATGTCAGAATAATCACTTTATAGACCATATTTAGGGTGGTAATTAGGTCAGAAAAACGATTATAATTTCTGAATTCCCCCTTGACTAAGTAATCTTTAATGGAAAATTAATTTCCACGTGGCATAGCTTAATCTCATCCAAATTATGACACATGTAAACAGTCAGTCTGGTCTTCGCTCTTAACATCATCTGATTCTCACTTCTATCTGGTATCATCTTCTTACAATCTGGTACCATTTGGTTCTCATGAACCGAGTTGTGATCTTGTTCTCATAATTTCCATATGTTGTTAACTGTCAATCTGGTTGACAATCTGTTTCTCCCGATCTCGATGGTGATCTGTTATAATTCATTATGTTCTTCATGGACTACCACAGTTAGTGATTTGTATTTCTGCTATATGATCTGGTCTCAACGATCTGGTTTCAGTCTAAGTCTTTTGTCTAGGTTTAACAATCCTAGCTTTCCACATAGCATCTTGAATCTTTTTTTTGGTAGTGCTTTTGTCAATATGTCAGCTCGTTGAACATCTGTGTGTATCTTCTTAATCTGTACATGCTTCCTTTCTACATGATCTCTTATAAAATGATGTCTCACATCAACATGTTTGCATTTGGTGTGTAGAACTGGATTTTGCATTATGGCAATAGCACTCGAGCTGTCACAGAATATATGTATCTCCTTTACATTGATCTCATAGTTTTTGAGCTGCTGCTTTAACCAGAGTATCTGTGCACAACAGCTTCCAGGGACCATATATTCTGCATCAGTTGTTGATGAAGCAACAGATGCTTGTTTCTTTGAAAACGAAGAAATCAGCCTATTTCCAAGAAACTAATAGGTTCCAGATGTTGACTTTCTGTCTTGCATCCAACATAATCTGAATCTGAATAACCTGTTAACTCGAAATTGTCCTCACATGGATACCATAGTCCAATGTGTGCTGTTCCTTTGAGATATCAATGTATTTTCTTGGCTGCTTCCATGTGTGACTCTTTGGGGTTGGCCTGGTATCTAGCACATACTCCAACTGCAAAGGTAATATAAGGTCGACTAGCAATTAAGTATAGTAATGAACCAATGATACCTCTATATTGAGTTATATTTACTAGTTTTCCTTCTGGGTCTGGATCTATCTTCCCATTGGTCTGCATTGAAATTTTGACAGGTTTACTATCTTTGACTCTAAATTTGGTGATCAGATCATTGATGTACTTCGCTTGATTAACGAATATACCATCTGGTAGCTGTTTCACCTGCAAACCTAGAAAGGAATTCATCTCGCTCATCATGGACATTTGATACTTATTTTTCATAAGTTCAACAAATTTATCACATAAATAACCAGATTGAGATCCAAAATGATATCATCAACGTATATCTACACTAAAAGGATATGTTCTTTGACTTTGATTATGAACATTGTCTTGTCAACAAAACCTCTTCTGAATCCTGATTCTAGCAAAAATGTTGATAATGTCTCATACCAAGCTCTGGGAGCTTGTTTTAAACCATAAACTGCTTTGACTAATCTGTATACTTTCTGGTCTGGATTGCCTTCTTCAAAACCAGGTGGTTGTTCTACATACATTTCTTCTTCAAGAATATCATTCAAGAATGCACTTTTAACATCCATCTGGTACACCTTGAATTTCTTGTATGCTGCATATGCTATGAACAGTCTGATTGCTTCCAGTCTGGCAACCGGTGCGAACGTTTCATCAAAATCAATGCCTTCTTGTTGATTATATCATTTTGCGACTAATCTGACTTTGTTTCTGACAACTTCACCATTCTAATCTCGTTTGTTCTTGAATACCCATTTAACACTTATAACACCATGGTGTCTTGGTCTGTCTACAAGATACCAAACTTGGTTTCTTTAAAACTCATTGAGTTCTTCTTGCATAGCAATTTCTCAATCTGCATCTTGTAGTGCTTCATATGCGTAAGATGATTCAACATGAGATAAGTAGCAACTTAGAAGTGCACTCTCTCCATGCATTCTTCTGGTTTTCACACGATCTGATTAGTTCCCAACAATCTATTCTGGAGGATAGTTTTCTTGTATCCATCTCCTTCTACTGGACATCTCTTCTTCTGATATCTCAGATTTTGGTTCTTCAGTTAGTTCCTCAAATTCAGAGTGTGCTGTTGAAGTTGCTTGAAAAGGGTTTTCATCTTCTAGTCCTTCAGCCTCAATCTCTTGATTGTTGTTCCAGCTGTTGATATCTCTGGAATTTTCAAGTTGACTTTGAAAAGGTTCAGCATCATCTACTTTCACTGGTTCACTATCATATGGGGTTAATCTGGTCTGATCCAGATCAATGTGATCTGATCCCCCTTGCTGTGTGCTATTAATCTCATCTTCTTTTGTTGAATTCCAAATCAAGATGTCTTCAAGAAGTATTCCTCCTGATCTCCTATTGTTAATTTGATTGTGAACTTGTTCTTTACCTATTTCATTGTACTCAAGAATAGCTTCATCAAATACAATATGAGGTGTTACTTCCACAACATGAGTTTTCTTATTGTAAACCCTATAAGCTTTACTAACATCAGAATATCCTAAAAATATTCCAGGGTCAACTTTGCTATCGAAGGTTTTCAATTGAGATTTCTCATTGTTATGAATGTAACACGTGCAACCAAATGTACAAAAATATTGTATCCTGGGCTTTCTGTTGTTCCAGATCTCGTATGGTGTCTTCCCATGTCTGAGAGTAATCACCGATTTGTTCTGTGTATAACAGGCCGTGTAGATAGCTTCTGCCCAAAACTTCTTTAGTAATCTAGTTGCATTAAGCATGGTGCGAGCTGCTTCTTTTAATGATCTGTTTCGCCTCTCAACTACTCCATTCTGTTGAGGTGTTCTTGCTACAGATGTCTGGTGAGTGATACCCATCTGGTCACAATAAACCTCAATCTTCTGGTTTAGAAACTCTGTCCCTCGATCTGTTTTGATTGTCACAACAGATGTCTCGTTTTGCTTTGTGATCTTGTTGAGAAAATTTGGCAGCTTCTCTAGTGTCTCTTTCTTCTTGAACAGAAAGACGACCCAAGTAAATCTTGAGTAATCATCAATAATGACCAGAGTATATTTTCTTCCATTGATACTTAATGGCTTAACTGGGCCAAATAATTCTAGATGAAGTAACTCCAAAATTCTGGAAGATGAGTGGGCTGCTTTGCTGGTAAATGATGACTTGGTCTGCTTCCCAGCTTGGCATGCTTAACAAATATGATCTTTGTCATATACTTGATCTGGTAATCCTTCGACTAGATTCTCTCTTGCAATCTTGTTGATTGACTTGAAATTCAGATGGTTAAGTCGCTTGTGCCATAACCAACTTGTCTTAAAGATTGTCTTAGTAACTTGACATATCTCAATCTGATTTTTCCACTGCACAAATGTACAATTTGTCCTGCAATTTCCCAGTAAGAAGAATTTCATCTCCTTCCTTGTTCTTCACAAAATAGTTGTTAGCATTAAAAACAATCTGATTGCCATTAGCACAGAATTGACTAACAGAAAATAGATTATGACTAAGACCCTCAACATATGATACGTTGGTGATGGTGGTGTTGCCAATCTTGATATTCCATATCCTCTAATTTAACCTTTTGAGTTACAACCAAGGGTTACATGTGGTCCTTCTCTTTCCACATAATCTGATAGAGAGTTCTTATCACAAGTCATATGCTTTGAACATCCACTATCAATAATCCAGATTGTTCCTTTTGTTGCTTGGCTTCTTCTTGCAGTTCTTCGATCCTGCAATTATGAAGACTTAGCTACCCTTTCAACGAGTGGGTGCTTGGTTAGTAGCAAATGTTCCTTTAGGAACCCAAATTAACGTAGTGTTAGGAACACAAATATAACAAGTAATCTGTCTCCCAGCATCATCTGTTCTTGATACATCTTTGTTAACATATGGATGGTTTCTCTCTATGTTATCCTAATTAATCTTCTTCTTCTTTAATGATGATCTGATAGAGACCTTCTGTTTCTGGTCTCTATTAGTCTTGACATAGTGAGCAGGTTGCCCTTTCATTTGATAGTAATTCTTGTCTCCTGCTTCCTTCATCATCATCTTCTGGGGTTGATTCTTCTTGTTCTTTAAATCTTTGATTTGATCTGGTATGTTCTTCCTTTCTACAACGAATTTGGTCTCACTAGGTTTTCTAGTATATCCTAAACTAGTTGTTCCTCTTCTCTGCATGTCAATGATCATACCAGCTCGTTCTTAGCTTTTGTTGATCTTGCTCATGTTCTCCATGGTCTTCTTCAGCTACTTATTTTATGTTGATTATATCTTTGACCTTAGAGTTGCTGGGTCTTGATCTGTTCTCCCAGATCGTTCAGTTGAGTAGAAAACTTGGTATTTGTTTCACTCAAAATATTCACTGTCTCGTTCAGCTTATCATTCTCTTTAATAACTTCAGAGAATAACTTCTTTATACTTGTGTAGCTCTTGAACATCTCATTGATCTCTTTCCATGAGACTTTTGGTTCATCTTCATTTCCAAAATCTTATACAAAATTATTAGACGACATAGAAATATGAGAGTTTACCTCATTCTGGTAGAGTCCGTTGTCAATTCCTATGTAACATTCATCACAATCTTCTTCTGTGTCTTCCACATAGAATGCCTCATCATTTTCTAAAGAGCTATCAGATAGATGACTTGAGCTGCTTGAGTCTTCTTCAGCAAGCATAGCTTTGCGTTGAGCTTTAAGCTTTCGATCTCGTTTAGCTCTTAGCTCTTCTCTCTGACTCTTAGATAGATCAGGACAATGTGTCTTGAAGTGACCTTTTCTGCTATAGCCATAACACGTATAATCAATAGAGTTAGATGTTTTACCATTACTCTTTGTTTCGCCTTTGCTATCAGATCGATCTTGATCTCTATTCTTCTGATATCTACTCTTGTTGTCTTTGTAGAATCTGCGATACTTTCTCGATCTGACCTCCATCTTGTCCATTCTCTTAGCAATCATGGCAAACTCTTTGAGCAGCTTGTCATAGTTTCCTTCTTCTGATGCAACAGGTGCTACAGGTTCATCTTCTACGTACTTCACTTTGAAGGCTACCTCTTTCTCCCTGTTAGAACTGCTCTCGTTCTTCTTGCTTGACATATGATCTGGTCCATGTATTCTTCTGATATCACATTCATGTACAACCAGATGATCAAATAATGCTTCAACAGACAGATCATTGAAATCAACACGTAGTGGTTTCATTGCAGAATATATCTCCCAGCTTGGTGGTAACGCTCTAAGTATCATGAGATTTTTCTCTCTCTGAGTGTACTTGTTCTTGTTGAATGCAGAAACTTCAAGTAACACTTCTATGAATTTGTTCTTCATCTGCTCGATGGTTTCTCCAGGCTTCATCTTGAATTCATCGAACTTGTGCTCGATGGTTTCTCCAGGCCTCTGAGCCTAAGCTGAGTTCTCGCAGTGTCTCCCATATTTCTTTGGCTGTATCCAGATCTTGGATTTTGGCCAGATGGACTCCTTTGACTGTGATGGAAATAACTCCCTTGGCAAAGTCATCCAGATTTGCTTCATGTCGTTCTTCTGAGGTGTATTGTTTGGGATCTTTAAGTACATTCTCTTTTACTACACCAGTTTCTATGACACGAGTCTTCTCTTCATAGATAGCTAATGGTCATTCCTCTATCACTTTCCACATCAGACAGTGATGAGCTTTTAAACACATCTTGATTCTAAAACTCCATTCTCTGTATCCTTGGATGGAGAATTCTTCAAAAGCTCTAATAACAGATGATTCCATGATAGCAGATAATATGCACGTGAACGAAAAAGGTTTTGCTAGATCTATTCAAGTTGAGCACGCAGGTTTCAACCCTGTAAAATAGAAACAATGGTCCTATGAACCACTGCTCTAATACCACTTGTTGGTCCCGAAAGAGCAAGGTTTGGTGTATGGGGAGGGTGGGGGGGGGGGGGGAATACACCAAATTAAAAAATTTCAGTTTACTTGACTAATTTCTTAGAGAGATTAAGCTTTCTCGATGGGAGATTGCTTAAGTATGACAGACCAGATCGATTCACAGTCTGTCCAGATTGTCTCTCTCTTGTGATAAACGCCTTAGTAGATAACAAGAGTGGTCTTTTCAACTAATAGAGCGTTGAGTGCGGAATATGGTGGACTTAGTATGTGCTCTTTATTAGAAAACCTTTGAAAATCTTAGCCAAGTAGATTAACAGATTGATTAAGAATGCAATTTGAATGAACGTGCTGGTTAGTAAATCTGGTTGAAACTTATGCACGAATAAGGGTCGTGTCCCTTTACAACTTACAGTATACAACTGCAACAGGATATCTTCATGTTAATCCACTAGAAAACTACTAGCTAGCGAAGCTATCTTCCTTCTTCTTCTCGATAAGACAGACTTGAATCGAGTGGTGTGATTTTAATCACGAACGACTTAGAACACGATCTGGTATGCAGAAATCTTCTCAAATATAAGCTTCTTGAGTGAGTTGATTTCTGAGCAGAGTAACAACTTGATTGTTGTCAATACTAGTATCCGTACTCTTCCAGTCTTGTTTCCAAGCTTTTATAGGTGTAGAATTCGAAATTCTAACCGTTGGTCTTGATTGGCTTGAAGTAAATGCTGATTACCAATCAAGAGATGTGAATCCCAGATTTATCTCTTCTTGCATTGTATGAATGGTTGACCAAATATTCAAAATATGGAAAGCAGATTGATGACAGATGCTTCTACCCTTCATCGCATAGTGATTGATTCTCTTTCCAAACTTGATCTACAATAGATAAACTTTCCATCTTCGTGAGATCTGCTCATGTGGCAAGGTGATTTGGATTCACTTAAGTACATCTGGACATACAATCGAATGTCAGATGACTGGGTTGATCTGATCCAGGCTGGCTCACTTTATAAGATCGATCTTGTCATAGCAGATTGGCATTGATCTGGTCAAAGTTAAGCTTGTTCCAGAAATGCTCCGAAGCATGGTTGCAATCTCTGTGAATGATTTCTCAGCAACCAGATCGAGTGGCTACCAATCAGATCATCTGCTTGCTTTGTACGCTCCTTCTGATCTGGTTCTTCGAACAGAACGAGAGCTAACAGAATGACTTCTATAGGATTGAATCCTTTACATTTTAAGTCGTTCACTAACCTGGTCTAAAGTCGTGTTCTCTATTAGTTTCACTTTATATGACAGTGATATGGTACAAGTAGAACAGATTAAAACCTAGCAAACAAAATTAAATCTAAGTGTGTTACGAGAGAACATCATCAAAACTAAATATTGTGGGGTTCCCAACAACAAGTATGGTCGACATGAAGAAAGCAAACCGCATAGCTAGACTTGCGGGCCAAAAAGATGGCGCCGAGCTCTGCAGGGGCCATGTGTTACAAATCTTTATCGACGATGTATCAGACTTGTTTTCAATTACACTTTAATTAGAATAAATGTTTCTATCATTGATTTGTTATTTATTATTGTTAAATATTAAATTGCAAACAAGTCCATTTATTACAATTGTAGACTGCGTGGTGGATCGATGATCACAGAAGGTAACATAGTCAGCTCTTTTGTAATATAAAGTCACAGTCTAGACAGACTTGGACAGTCTAGTCGGTAAAGGCTACGATATCATTTCGATGCGAGAGCTGACGTTGACCCGCGGAATGATGTCGGTATGTATAAGGGGATACACATGCTTTGCGTATATATATTGAGAGGTTTCACAGTGAGATAAGTTCTAACGTGTTGATACTTAGAACGAGGTCTCAGAAATTAGTTCATTTCTGAATCTGTGACGATGACATTAGTATAGACGGTTGGTTATACGCTGCTTTGATTCATCTACACTTGCGAGTTTTTCTTAACTCTAAATAGTGATGTCTTGGGTAGTAGTGATTGGCTTAGCCAGAAGTACTCGACTGTCAATCGTACATAATCGCATCTCGGTGACACTAGTTGATAAATTCACGTTAGGTGTTTAGATATGTTTATTACATGAGAAACCCGACCGGTTGGGAATTTATTCCATATGTAATATTAAAGATCTAAATCGGATCGCTCACAAATAAATAATTAATTAATTGTGAGTTGTCAGCAAACTGAATTAATTAATGGATTTAAAAAATCTTAAACGCGGGAAACAATTAATAACAAAAGGGTTACGTCCGTAATTCGAATGAATCAAGACGAGTTCAAAATTTATCCTATAGTGGAGTCGATAAATATTTATAATAGAACTATTGTTTATTGCATTAACATGGAGTAATTAATTTGAGGATAATTTAATTTAAATTAAATAATTTAAGTCTAAAGGTGGGCCAGCCAATTAATTAAATTCAATTGGGCCCAAAAGGAGACTTGAAAATTAATTTAATCTAATTATGGATTTGTCCAAGGCCATATTAATTTCGAATATAATTCAAATTTGAATTTGAATTATAGTTGTAACTGCAAGAGATAAACAGAGGATTATGGTTCTATTATTTGGGACCTAATTCATTCTCATTAGAAGCCCTATCATAGCCCACTATGTGTATAAATAGAGAATAAGAAGAAGCCACTTTCTCTTTGTAGTGTGAAAATCTGCACCCCATATGAGATTTAATTCTCATATTTTTCGAAAATTATAGAGCATTCAACGCTCCAATTTTCGATTTTCTTTTTTCTCTAAATTGCTAGATAGTTTCGCCCACACGATATTCTAGTAAGTAGACGGAGAATAGGATAGAAGTTCATAGGGTTGGATTCGGTGGAGATTCAAGAAGGAGATTCGAACGGCGTGGATTGCAGTTCGATAGCTAGCAATTCAAATCGCCTCTCCACAAGCGGAGGACTAGCGTAGGAGAAGGTAGAATTTACATAATTCCGCATTATATTCTCCTATGTATTTTAAGAATTAATTATTTGTGTAATTTAATAAACCTATGGATCCTGCGGTTTCGTGATCCCTCCATACGGGTTCCATCAGTTGGTATCAGAGGCGATCATAGGATTTTAATTTATCATATGAATTGAATTTAATTATTAATTATTTGCCTATGATCGTAATTTGATATTAGGGGTGTTAGATTTATTTTAGCATTATATCATGATATTACGTGGCTTATATGATTTTATTCCGATTTTATTCATTTATTTTGTTCTTTGGTGCCCGATTTGTGGCTTAAAATATGTAATCAATGGGGGTTGACCGTGTTATTTTAGGATTTATTTTATTTTTCCATGTATTGCATTTTATTATGTAATTGAGTGGGAGACGAAGAATGAGATGAGAAATGAAGGCCAGAACCGGGCCACGACACCGCCGTGGGGTCCCAAGGCAGCACTCGCGGCGCAACCCCTCCCGCGGCACAGCTCCAGGCGGGCGCTGTCGCAAGGCGAGCGCCCGAGAGAACAACGGCACAACGCCAGCGAGTGTTAGCCCAGCCTCAGCGGTCGCTGGGCGTGCGGGCCAGCGCAAGCGAGGGCAGGGACGAGCGAGCGGGGGCGCGGGGAGAGCGGCACAGCGTGCGCCGGTGCAGGCTAGCGTGGACTGGCGGGCCTGGCACGGGCGCTGGCCCTTGACAGCGCACGCGGGACGCCTCAGCAGCACGCGGAGCGCCTCAGCGGGCCTCGACAGTGGCGTGCGAGGCTTCGGAAGCTGTCGGACGTGTCTTGGTAGCCCCGACTGCGAGCGAGACGGGCCCGGGGCTAACCTGTCCCAACTCTAGAATTCAAAATTCTAATTTTTGGACTTTTAAGTCCCGATTTAAATTTGAAATTTGAATTGGAGATCATATAAAAAAGAAGAAGATAAAGGATTTAATTTGAATTCCTTAGTGTTAGGAATTAGTTAGTTATATCCTACTTTTGGATAATCGATGTAATTATTTGCCTTATTATGTGCTTAATTGTTTAATTTGGCTTTTATTTTCTCTTTTTTACGTGGAACTTGTCTAAATTGATATTCCAATTTATTGGAGATCGTATCTGGATTTTAGACATGTCATAATATATAATTATAATTGCATTTTATTAATTTAACTTGCTAAGATTACATATGGTCTCCATGAGACGGTCTTAAATTGTTTTAATTGTTGGCAATATGACCCCTCCGTTGTGGGTTTATTAAAGTCAATTAAATTCTTTGGTGTTAGCTCATGGTAATAGCTTAGGTGTAATTTGGCAGTTGTAGCAGCATAGAGCGGCTCTGACTGTTAAGTTGCATGACCAATTAAAACGTTTTGAAATTGATTGTGTAATCGATCACATTGCGTGGCTCATGATTGGTTTTAAACAGTTTGTTCAAAAGCATGTTTTCTTTAAAGGTTTTGATTATTTGCGTTTGAGCATGTATTTATGAGAGTTTATTTGATTTATTCTCAGTTCTGTGAAGCATGACTTTCAATCCACTCGCCACGATTCTTGAAAAGAATCGGGTTGAGATGGATAATTATATACACTGGAAAAGGAATTTGGAAATTGTCCTTACTGCTGACGACATTAAGTCTGTCCTAGACGAATCATGTCCGCCAGTTCTTCCAGACAATGCATCTGCCAATGCTAGGGTTAAATATGATAAGTAGATGAAGGCTAACAAGATGGCGAGGTGTTACATTATGTCTTCCATAAATAACGCCTTGCAGCATCAGTATGAAAACATCAAGATATCTGCTGATATCATGTTTAGTCCGAATGAGATGTTCGGTACACAGAGTCGGTTGGCCAAGCAAGTGGCCATTCGCAATGTGATGAACGTTTTTATGGCAGAGGAATCATCGGTTCGGGACCATGTCCTGAAGATGATAGACTATTTGAGCAAGATCAAGACTCTTGGCGGGAAAATCGATAAGGAGTCTCAGATAGATATCGTTCTACAAAGTTTATCGTTGAGCTTTGAGTCGTTCCGGGTCAACTACATCATGAATAAAAGTGATTGCACATTGATGGAACTTCTGGCTGATCTAGAAACGGTGGAAGTTATTGTAAAAGCCCAACCCAAGACTGCGTTGGTAGTATCGGCTCCAGCTTCTTCTAGCAACCTTAGAAAGGGTAAGGGTAAGAAGAAGGGGGTACCGAAGATTGCTAAGAAGAGGAAGGCGACGGATGGTGCGAAGAAAAAGGAAGGAACTGGGAAATGTTTCAAGTGCGGTAAGAAAGGACATTGGAAACAAGACTGTCCGCTTCACAAGAAGTTGGTGAGCAGTCAAAGTACATCTTCAGCTTTTGTGGTAACATTATGTTATATGGCAAATTCTGCCCATTCTTGGGTAGTAGATACAGACGCCACTGACCATGTTTGTTGTGATTCGCAGGCACTTCTGCGATCCAGACCACTTAGAGATGGGGAGATTTTCATCTCGTTGGGCGACGCTACACGAGTGGCGGCGGTTGCAGTGGGAGACGTAGAGTTGTAGTTTGCCTCTACCGTTTTAGTTTTACATGATGTTTTATTAGTACCTAGTTTTAGAAAGAATCTTGTTTCGGTTTCTAAACTTGTTTTCGATGGATATTTTGTTTCTTTTGATGATTCCGTTATTATGAAGAAAAGAGACTTGTTTATTTGTTCTGGTACTATGGTTAACAACTTGTATTCTATATCTGTAATATCCCGCTAATTTCTAGTTATACTTTTATGTGGTTCTAACTATTAAGGGACCTAGGAATGATGAAATAAGAATTTTAGAAAAAATCTAGACCCTGTTAGAACCTACCATGTTAATTTGGCAGACCGACCAAGCTTTTTAAAAGATTTATTTAAAAATGAGCTTTTCATGCATAAGTTGAAAGTATATACATATTATACTCCTTGCGTAGAGTTTTTCAAAAGAAAAATATTGACACTGAGTTTGCCCAAAAAGGAGATCATCTGCAGTCACTACATATTTTTAAAGTTAAGGTATGTCATTCGAAAAACGAGCTTTTTCATGCATGATTGAAAGTATATCAATATTATAGTCATTGTGTAGAGTTTTTAAAATGAAAATTATTGACGTTAAGTTTGCTCGAAAAGGAGATCTCATGTAGAAGTTACAAATTTTCGAGCTTTAAACATTTAATAATAATATAATATTATTATATTAAATATATTATAATAAAAAAAAGAAAAAAAGGAAAAAAAAAACTCTATAAATACAATGGGGGAGTCGGCAACTCTTCCTCCCTCCCCCATTCGCACAGAACCATTCCCCCCCCCTCTTTTTCTCTTTCCTTTACTTCTTCATTTCTTTCTTTTTCCCGTTACCATTGACGACCATCCAAGCTTGAGGAGCTTTCTTCCAAGGTCAAGGCGAGTCGAAGAGGTACGTCAAGGCGAGGCAATGGAAGCTCGGGAACTCAATGATGGTGGCTCAGCCGCCGTTGGGTGACCGTAGCGACCTCGTACGTCGTCGCCGTAATTTTATCATAACTTCACCTCTCGTATTCTTCTTCGTTTCACGTCCTTTTTCGAAACGGTTTTCTCCTATGCATAGCCCCCATTGCATAGAACTCGAGTAACGAAGGAAGTTTAGGACGATGATGGACGGAAGTGACCTGAAGGGACCACGACCGACCACCACTGTCTCCACTATTTCGTGGTCACCGATGGAGTCCGAAAACTCCAATTCGGTGGTCGACCGTTCTTCGGACGGCTAGGGTCCCTTAAGGTTTTGTATTCACGGCCATGCATTCTACATATCGGCATGATCATATTGTGTTTTCGTCTACGTAAATGTTTTGCATGCATTTTATTTTTTTTTTATTTTTTTCTAAAGGAAATTTATTCACCGGTTATCATTTTACCGTGAAATTTATGATGCATGTAAAGAAAAAAACTATAGGATTTTTTAAAAGAAACTGAACTAAATTTTATCGAACGATTTTTCTTAAAATTGAGAAATGACGACGTTACTTCTAGGTGGAGTAAAAATGAAGTTGCATGCATGCATGATTTCTTTGCATATATCACTAAAGAATATTGCACTGATTATTTTTGCCTTGGCCAAAATCATTTGAAAGCCCGGTTGCTACCAAATTAATTTATTACGTGATAAAAAGAATAATATTGAGCCTAAAAATTTAGTACTAGTTATCTATAGTTCCTTTTTAGAAATTAAATTCAAAATATAGTCCCTATGACTAACAGGTACCTACACTGAAATTTGAGCTCATAAGGATTTACGGTTTTCCCGTAATCGAGGAATTTCATCGGTGAAAGGTTGGGGATATATACGTATTTTGAGTTATTAAGCTCTTTTCTTTAAATGAAAATTGCATGGATCTCTGTTAAAATGTTTTCACGAAGGTATCGACTGTTTAATGCTCTTATCGACCGCCGGGGGTTCTTATTCCGCCTAACACGTCGATTTAAGGATTGTGATCACTTAGTCTCTACTGCGGTGGGTTGATCACCATCGGGTTTTGACTCATGCTATGTTAGGGTGTACGGTTCGCCGAACCCTATTTGACTGAATGTTTATGATCCGTCGGTGGTAAAAGGCCCAGGACATAACCTATATAAGAGTAACGTCATGCCGGGTCATGTTTAATTTATGCACAAATGTTTTGCTTACTTAGAAGTTATTTTGTTTTAAAACCTTCTAAGGTAAGTATACTGAACAGAGACAATGTTTTTCGTTTTATGAAAAACCCAACTAAGTGCTCTAGTACACACCCCACGTTTTTTAAAATTTTTCACAGGCTAAGGAAGCAGCATGATGTGTGTGGCTGATGAATGGTGTTATTGGGATGACGATTGCTTCATCACGAGAACGGTTTACCATTCTATATATAAGAATTTCCGCTGTCATGCTCACGTATGTTATGATATATGAAGTATTATCATTCACATATATGTGTGTGATAATATATATTTTCAAACTTTAAGATCATTTCCTCATTCCACGAAGGCCTCATCGGCCATTATTAATAAAGATTCATGTTATCATATTATCATTATCCATTACATGCATACACGTCCATAGGAGAGCTTAGAAGTAGTCGGCCCCTATTGGACGCTCAACTCCTCGGCCCCATGTGTAGTGTTCGAGCGAATGCCGACCACACTTGGTGAGCTGGGTGAGTGACTCCTTTTGGCAAGCTAGGCTCACTAACCTCCGCCTTTGATCGACGGTTCTTATTGGACGATTCGGCCTCTCAAGGATTCTGGATTACCGTTCCTACTAGACGAGCTGTATTATCTCCAATTCATTTCATCTTGGACGATTCGGCCGCTTGGGATTCTGGATTACCACTCCCATGTATCGAGCTGTATTATCTCCAAATTGCATATGATTCATTTTAGATTCATTATTATAAATATTACCTTTGCACTAGTTAGATGTTTGGTCTGTAAAACGGCATAGTCGAAGTTATAGAGTAGATGCTGCCAGATTTTTAAGGAGGACCTGCAGACTTAAGCTCGAGGAGCTAAGCAAAAAGATGGATGATGACAGATCTGCTGCAGATCAAAGAAAGGAACAGATTGATCAGATTCTGTCATCCATGGAGCACAAGGTCCAAGAGATGTACCAAATTGTCACAGAATTTGCCAAAAAGGAGAAAGACATGGTTCATGCCATAGTCAAGGACCAGACTGATGGAGTTTCTGAGGAAGTGATCAAAGCAGCCAAAATTGAAATCAGATCACAACTTAGAAAATTTGAAGATGATGAAAGTGAGAGATCTGAGATACCCCACAAAGACAATGATTGACTCTTACATAGACGAGATTGGGGCTATCAAAGAAGAACAAGAAAATTTCACTGCTAATCTCACCAGTGCCAAATCCTCCATGGAACAAAAGATTGATGAATCCAACGCCAACATCACGTCCCTACTCAACTACAAGATGGATTCAGAAAAAGAGATGAAGGAGATGAAGGAGGAGATCACCTCCCTTAAGGCACTCATCAAAATCTATATTGATAATGTCGAAAAGGGGGAAAGATCTAGCATGAGGAAAGAGAAAGGAGCTGGAGGAAAGAGTAAAGGTCAATCTGGTGCTACAGAAGAAAGGAGAGAGGCTCAACCTGAGCAGCCAGCACAACCAGATCGACCAAGTCAACCATCTGCTCAATCTAAGAGATCATCATCAAGCAAATCAAGTCAATCTCAACCATTGAAGAAGAAGAAGAAGTCTGGATCTGGTTGGTTCTCCTCTGTACTTAGTCATTACAGCTTTAATTTGTGTCAAACTGTTCTACATGTTAACAGATCACTACGCATAAAGTGAATTCTGATAGAAAACAGATTAGGAGATGACTTGGCATGTAAAGGAATTACTCCTATAGAAGTCATTTCTATAATAGTCCAGGATGAAGACAAAGACATTTTTTTTAAAGAGAAGAAATCGATCTGCAATGACAGTCATCGACCAAATCATCGACCAGATCGATGATCACAACAAGGCACCAGATCGATAGAGTTATCAAACCACCAGATGACATCACTCTACACATCATATCCACTTGCCACGTCAATATTGAAATCCATCCACTAGGGTTTGGAAGAAGAATCCTTGATTGACACGAAGAAGGAAAGTAATCACTATCGATCTGCTTTCCATACTTAGAGGATTGAGTCAACACCTCTACAAGGCAAGAACAGATATGATGGACATCATTGATTGGGAATCTACAATCTATCCCATGCCAATAAACAAACGGCTATAATTTCAAATTCAAAGCCTATATATTTTTGAAGTTCAAAGTCTGGAGGAGATAGATGCTACATCGATCAAATATTCTCAAGCAATCAATCTCAACATCAGACTCAAGATTTCAAACTGTTTGTGATTCAAAATCACACCAACCCAACCTCAATTCAAGTCTGTCTTATCGAGAGAAAGGAGATCACCCTGCTAGTTAGTAGTTTTCTAGTGGTAACGTAGAGGTAATCTGTTGTAAAGGGACACGACCCTTATTCGTGCATAAGTTTCAACCAGACTGTGTTTGAGACTTGTGACTCGTTCTCCACGAGTATAAAGAAAAAGAGTATCCTAGTAGTGGATAATCTGATCTAGTTTTGATCAGATCGTGGACGTAGGGATTTCCCGAACCACGTTAAACAACTGTGTCATTTACCTTTCTGCATATTTAGATTCAATTGTTTATTTATTATAACTCCTTACACTTTCATATAGAGTGCATCTCAAATCAACCGTCTTTAACGATCTGGTTAATCATTAAGGTTTTCTATATAAGAGCACCAACTAAGTCCACCATATTTCCACACACACACAATACTTAGAAAGTAATAAGATCACTCTTATTATTGTCTAAGTATTTGAACTAGAGAGCAATCTGTTTGGATTGACCTGCTATCGATCTATCTACCGAACTTGTCTTTCATCTGCCGAGCAATTTTTTGTTTAAGAATAGCTTGAACTCTCTGAAAATTAACCAAGTAAACTGAAAAAATTTTATTTGGTGTATTCCCCCCCCCCATACACCAAACCTTACTCTTTCGGGACCAACATCAAATAATGGAAAATGATGGTCACCAAATATGATCGTGTATTCAATCAACTATCATGCTATGCACCCCATCTAGTTGAAACTGATGCAGCCAGGGCAGACAAATTCAGAAGGGGACTTCGACCAGAGATTGGAATCTCGCTTGTCAGTCAAAGTACGCTAACCTATGTTCAATCTTTGAGCAGAGCACTGAACATTGAATCAATGTTAGCACAAGAAAGAGTGCAATTGCATGCTCAAAATAAAGATGGAGGAAAAGAAAAAAGAAAATGGGATAACCGAAATCAAGAAAATCAGGGTAGAGAGATGCCACAACAGCCACAACTACCGCAACGACATCCACAACAAGGTTACAACAATAACAAACCTGTTTCTGCTACTTGTGGTAAAAACCACCAAGATGAATGTCGCCAAGGTAGCAACGAGTGTTTTCATTGCAAAAAGCCTGGGCACTTCGCTAGAGACTGCACCGAGAATCAAAGAACTATGTCTCCCCCACATATGCAGCAAAATGGACCTCAAAGGCCAAACCAGTTGGTGAGGCCTAATCCAGCACATAATGGAAACCACCGAGCAACACAACAAGCAAGGGTATATGTTCTGAATCAGGAACTATTGGTCCCGAAAGAGCTAGGTTTGGTGTATGGGGGGGGGGAATACACCAAATACACAAACTTTTCAGTTTACTTGACTAATTTAAAGGAGAGATTTAAGCTTTCTGTATTACAGATTGCTCAATGTGTCAGACCAGATCGATTATCTACTCGATCTTGTTCTGTCCAAACAGAATCTCTCGAGTGAGTAATACAAAGCAGAAAGTAAGAGTAATCTTATTCTCCAACTGTGTATTGTGTGCGGAATAATGGTGGACTTAGTCGGTGCTCTTTGATTAGAAAATCTTTCAAATCTTAGTCGAGTATTTAGTGAATTGATTAAGAATGCAGTTTGTATGAGAGTGACAGATAGTGAATAAAAAAACTGGAATGTAAATGCAGAAAGTAAATAACACAGTTATTTTACGTGGTTCGGGAAACCCCCTACGTCCACGGTCTAATCCAAACTGGATTAGATATCCACTACTAGGATACTCTCTTATTGATACTCGCTGAGAACGAGCCACAAGTTTCAATTACAAACCTGATTGAAACTTATGCACGAATAAGGGTCGTGTCCCCTTACAACTTACAGAAAACTACTGTAAATAGGATTTCTTCACGTTAATCCACTAGAAAACTACTAGCTAGCAAATATCTCCTTCCTTTCTCGATAAGACAGACTTGAATCGAGGTGTGATTGCGATCACGAACGGTTTGAAGCTTTTGTCTGATGTAAGGTAGAATTGCTTGAGAATGTTCCTTTTTATGTAGCTCTTATGACCCTTCAGACTATAAAAACTCCAAATATATATAGGCTTTGAATTTGAATTTCTAGCCGTTTGTTGATTGGTGTTAATTGATTGTGGATTGCCAATCAATATTATTCATCATATCTCTTCTTTCTTTGTAGAGTCGTTGACTGAATCTTCTATGAATGGGAAGCAGATCAACTGAGATTACTTTCCTTCTTCTTCTCAATCAGTGATTTTCCTTCCAATTCTCAAAGGATGGACTTAAATACTGACGTGGTAAGTGGATATGATGAGTAGGGCAATGTTTTCTGAGGGTTTTGATAGTTCTATCGATCTGTTGCCACTTCTGTCTGGTTGATTCAACTCTTTCTGTTTGATTGGAACCTTCTGGTTAGGCTCTTTCTGGTTTTAAGTGCATATCTGGTTGAACACTGGTTGAGTACTTTCTGGTTGAACAACTTTCTGTTAAAGTTGATTTGCTCCAACTTTCTGTTCGAGACTTGCTGGTTCAACTTTCTGTCTAAGACTTGCTGGTTCAACTTTCTGTCTAAGACTTGCTCGTTCAACTTTCTGTTAAAGTTGTCTTGCTCCAGCTTTCTGTCTGAGACTTCTTTCATCTTTCTGTTTGAAGCTTTCTGATTCAACTTTCTGTTAAGATTGTCTTGCTCCAACTTTCTGGTGCTTAGAGACAAAATAGAAATAATACAGAACATGAATAATATCAAGTGTGTTTTCGAGAGAACATCATCAAAACTTAAATTATCTGTGGGGTTCCCAACAATTTCCCCCTTTTTGATGATGTCGAAACCACACTAAATCAGCGTAACCAAATTAACATGTATCATGTTCTGGAGAGATTAGCCAATTGTTATTTAAGTTAAATAACAATAAATAACAATAAAGATTCTGGACAATAAGATTTTGTCTTTAGAAAACTCCACATCAATAGATATCAGAATCGATAAGTACAGGTGGACAACAGTAATAACAGAGAGCAAAAAACAGAGAATAAGAGGAAAGATCTATCTAAGAGAACCATCTGGCAGCTCCGCCTTTCTTCATCTTTTCTCTCTGTGCATCAGAAACTAACTGAATGCTCTCGTAAATCCCATCCCTTACTCTGGCATAGTTTGAGTCGTGATTGTCGATTTTGTAACCTTTAATCTTGGCCAGCTGGTTGATGTAGTTCAAAATGTATGTCTTATCAGGGATGTTGCTGCCTGGTATGGTTGGGCACACCATAAACTCTTTCTCTGGGGCCTTGAGTTGGATTTTGGCATTAGAAGCAGCCGTTCTGATCCTCTGTATAAGGCCCTGGTCACTAAAATTCTCCAGATATCGAATAAAGTCTTCATCCGGTGTAGACTCTGAGTATGTAGGCTCCTTCAAGAAGTATCGGTTCAAAATGAAGCCTTGCTTGACCTTTTCCCAGTCATTTTGGTCACCCTCTGGAACCCATGCATCATTGGGTGTTTTCTTCTGCAGGGATAGGTTCCATGAGAATGGTTTCTTCTTCTTCTTTTCGGATTGGGTGGTTGATTGTGATGACTGCTGCTGTGAGCGTTCTGTGGATGAAGGCGAAGAGAAAAGAGTTTGAAATGATTTTTCCTTGGCCTCCTGAGCAGCTAGCTTCTTCTCTCTTTCTGCCTGTTCTTTATAGAACTGCGCTCTAAACACTGGATCACATGCTTGATCCATGCTCACCCCAAACAGCAACAACTCAGCAATTTGATCTCCCTCATCTACTGGTTTCTTTCCTTTGTCACTGGGGATCTGAGGTGCTTGTTGGACTTGTTCAGTGCCAAGTAGAGTGGGGTCAGGTCTTGGAGGTGTGGTAGGCCTGGGTTGAGTTGGAGTTGGTGCTGGTGTTGGTGTTGTTGTTTCGATTTCCACCTCTTCTATCCTCAAGCTCTTGCTGCTATCTTTACCACCCTTGCTGCTACCCTTTCCTCCCGAGATTTCCCCCTTTTCGACATCATCAAAGAAGGTAGTGATGAGTGTGCGAATTGAGGCCATCTCTTCAGTCATTTTCTCCATCTTTTCTTCAGCTTCTGCTTTAAACCCAAGCAGGAAGTTGATTGTCTGGTTGGAGGCGTCCAGTTTCTGCTTGAGCCTGCTGTTCATTGTAGACAGGGTTTTGTCATAGGTCTCTTGAAGTTCTTCAACAGCAGTGAGACGAGTGCTCTGTTGCTCGAACTCTTCTGGGTTAGGATACAGAAGGTTGTTCAGGACTGTCATTTGATGTTTCTGCATTAGCTCCACAAATTTCTCATTTTCAAATCGGGCGAATTGGGAGTGGATGGATAAGTCAGTGTCTTCTTTCAACTGAGCAGCAAGTTGAGTGCCTTTCTGTGCTACCGCAGCATCAATGGTTTCTTGTTGTTTGACCAAGAGGTCAGCTACCAAGGTAGTGGTCTTCTCAGCTTGTTCTTCTATGCCCTTCAGTCGAAGATTGATTTTGGATTGACCTGCTTCGTTTGCCAATCTGTCATCATCAATCTTCTTATCAAGCTCCTTTCTGACTGTTCTGAGCTTGCTTCTGATGTCATGATCCATGTCGTTCACATAATCTTTCTGATGTTGGTTAAAATCAGAAAGTATCTGAGTGGCTTTCTCTTGTAAAGCATTGCAGGTTGCTGTCAAACAATCTTCAACTCTAAGTGTGATGAGATTGTCGAGTTGGAAGTTGTTGAATGGTCTGGTTTCCCTCTCCAGCAGTTCTTCCATTGTATAAAAGTTGACATGCTTCTTCAGCTTCTGTGCAACGCCTTGTGTGTATATGTCATTGCTTGGTTCGCCACCAATGTGCTGGCCGACTGGTTCATCATCACCTGAGTCAAGGTTGATGATTGGTGTTTTCTTGGCAGGCTTCTGGGATTGGGTTGCTCCCTGCTCTGGTTGGGGTGGTTCTTCCATCTGGGCATCAGTATCTGTTGGTTGCAAAGTGATATTCAAATTTTCTGCCTCATGCTGCATGAGCGCAGAGATAAGTTGCTGGTAATCTGTTCTGACTTCTGCGACTGAGTTGGCTTGAAGTAAACTGAGCAGAGTGGCTTCTTCCTTCTTAAGTTCGTCCATTGTCTTGATCTGAAGCAGAGCATCAAAGATATAGTACTCACTGTCTTTGACCAGCAAGTAAAACTTGATGCGCTTGGCTGTTCCCAGACTTTCTGGTAATCTATGAATACCAGGAAAGTCTTGCAGCACAGAGTGTTCTGCTTCATTTTCCAGCAAATGTATAACGCCTTCTGCTTGGCGTTTCTTCTCCTCCTCTTCATCTGTAGATTCTCCTTCCTCTTCATCCTCACTAATTTTCTCCATTCTATTTGGTGAGGGAGTGAGTGTTCTGGCTGGAGAAAAATCTTTCTCTTGGTTAGGGTTGTGGCTTGTTTCTAGTTCCACACCACCTGCTGGGGCCTCTGTTTGTGGAACCTCTGTGTGTGTATCCTCTGCTTCCAGATCTGTTGTTTCTGATGGTGGTGGAGACTCAACTTTCGTTAATCTGCGCTTCTTCTGTTTAGGCTGTGAGGCAGATGTTTCGGTCTCAACAGAGCTTCCTCGTTTGAGTGAGGGCTTGCGGGCCATCTTTTCCTTCACCACTTTCTCTTTTGTGGTCTTACCCTTCTGCTTTTCCACTCCTTTGGAAGGTGGCATCCATGAAGGATTAGAGCTGCCCATTTCCAGAGCTGCTACCCGGTGCACCTCATCAGTTATTTTGTTGAAAAATTGTGGTGAGAGTCCCAAAGACATTTCAAGCTGATGTTGATCTTTGGGTATGGAGAGATTTGTGTTGAATTCCACAGCATCCTCCCATACTTTCTGCTTAAAAAATCGTTCCACCATTAGACTGATCTTGATGGAGTGTCGTAGATTTCTTCTAACTTCCACTGAAGTTCCTCTGCCTCTGCTATCCTTGGTATATGTGACCAATTTTGCTTCCTTAGCCATTAATTCAAACAGTATTCTGCTCCAGTTTACTCGGAGGTTTAGGACAACTGCCGTGAGAATTCGAAATTTCTTAGGAGTTACCTGATCATACGATCCACTGTGGTTGAGGAATATCCTTTGAACCAGTTCGAGTAACAGCTTGAACCCTGGTTGAAGTAGGGATCGTTGAAACATTTTTCCAGTATATATGATTGGTACCACCATCACTATTTCCACTGCTTCTTGCAGTTGCGCAGAAGTGATATCATCCAATGCTAAACCTTCATCTTTCAACCGATACGTCTGGTTGATCATTTCGATGACATTGTATGGTGTTTTGCTAGTTCTATCACCGATTGGCATCAACACATTTGCCTCAAAGCCATGTTTATCATTCTGCCATGTTAGATAGAATGAAGCCACTTGTTTTGCCAAAAATGTGTTGGGATGAGAGGTGACAATATTGCAGAAACCTAATGTCATAAGAACATACAAAGCAAATATATGTGTATTCATCAGTTTATATGAACAAGTATGAATATCCACGTCTAAACAGTTAGTTAGAAGAAAGGACAAGATATAGGCAGTTCATAAGAAAGCAATAATGAGAGCAAGATGCAGAAATAAGGGATATTAGTAATCTAAAAAAAACCTTTGCAGCGAGTAACAATGGCAAAAATTTCTTCCAATTTACGAAATCCGTGAGATTCAAACACAGCATATGGTTTAGGTGAAAGAAAATTCTAAACCTCGGACACATGTTGAAGAAATAGAGAGGTTTGGGGTGCCATGATCAAACGTAAGATGTTTTGGGAAGATTTGCAGAGAAATCAAGATGTAAAAAACCTTAAGTGCTTAGGAAGAGTAGTGCTCAGTGCGATGAAGTGAAGGTGAACAGTTCAGAGATGTATATCACATATTTATAACAAAATAATCAATGGTACAGATGAAGAGCATAGAAAATGAAGGGTTGGATGAGAATCTCCCTTTTTAGGTTTTTCCGCTTTAGTCTTTGTTTTCCCGCCTTTCCTTGCGTGTGATATACGCTCTAGATCCAAGGGTTTGTAGGCGAGCGTGTGCGTATCTCAGTCTTTTCGGTAACTTCCCTTTTTCTATTTCTTGCAGGGATTTTCTCGATCACAGTTTCCAAAGTTGTGCTAATCATCACGAAAATAGAAGATTTAGAAAATCCAGGAAAAGAAATAACTTTTCAGACTGTAATCTCGTAGATTGATTATGGAAAGTGACGTCTTTTATCTCGGTCGCTTCAATTTCCTCAAAAAGTTCCCCCTTGACTTGGTAGTTAAGAAATAATTTTCATGTGATACTCTAATTTTAGTAAATTATGACACATGAAATCATTATTTCTTTCTTGTCATTCTGTAATTCTTGAAAGCGTTCTGTTGTTAACATTCTGGTAACCTTCTGTTGTTAACATTCTGGTGATTCTCTGCTGTTAGCATTCTGCTAACCTTCTGCTATTTTTATCATCCAGACTTAGTAATCCAAGCTTTCCACACAGCATCTTAAATCTTTCTTCTGGCAGAGCTTTAGTCAAGATGTCAGCACGTTGGATATCTGTATGAATCTTCTCGATCTGGATGTGCTTTCTCTCCATATGATCTCTAATAAAATGATGTCTCACATCAACATGTTTGCACTTTGTATGAAGTACCGGATTCTGTGTTATAGCTATTGCACTTGAACTGTCACAGAATATTGGTATCTCTTTAACTTCGATCTCGTAATCCCTTAGTTGTTGTTTCAACCATAAGATTTTTGCACAATAGCTTCCAGCAGCCATATATACTGCTTCTGTTGTTGATGTGGCAACAGATGTCTGTTTCTTTGAAAACCAAGATATCAACTTGTTTCTTAGAAACTGACATGTGCCAGAGGTAGACTTTCTGTCCAGTTTGCATCCTGCATAATCTGAGTCAGAATAGCCTATTAGTTCTAAGTTATCGTCGTGTGGATACCAGAGACCAACGTGAGCTGTTCCTCTAAGATATCTAAGTATCTTTTTGACAGCTTCCATATGTGATTCTTTGGGATTTGCTTGATATCTGGCACATACTCCTACTGCAAACGTGATATCTGGTCGACTTGCAATAAGGTATAATAGTGAGCCAATTATGCCTCTGTATTTTGTTATAGGTGCTGGTTTGCCTTCGGGATCTGGGTCTATCTTTCCATTTGTCTGCATTGGAATCTTGGCTGGCTTGCTGTTTTTAACTCCAAACTTGTTGACCAGATCGTTAATATACTTTGCTTGGTTTACAAAGATACCATCTGGTAGCTGTTTTACCTGCAGACCTAAGAAGAAATTCATCTCGCCCATCATGGACATTTGATATTTGTTCTTCATTAGTTCAGCAAATTTATCACATAAATGGGAAGATTGAGATCCAAAAATTATGTCGTCTACATATATCTGCACCAAAAGGATATGTTCTTTGACTTTAATGACAAACAGTGTTTTGTCAACAGAACCTCTCTTGAAACCTGATTCCAGCAGAAATGTTGATAACGTCTCATACCACACTCTTGGTGCCTGTTTCAATCCATAGACAGCTTTAGCTAATCTATATACCTTCTGGTCAGGATTTCCTTCTTCAAAACCAGGTGGTTGTTCAACATATACTTCTTCTTCAAGTATACCATTGAGGAATGCACTTTTAACATCCATCTGGTACACTTTGAATCTCTTGTATGCTACATATGCGAGAAATAATCTGATTGCTTCCAATCTGGCAACTGGTGCAAAAGTTTCGTCAAAATCGATACCTTCCTGTTGACTGTATCCCTTCGCAACAAGTCTAGCTTTGTTTTTGACTACTTCTCCGTTTTCATCTCGTTTATTCTTGAATACCCATTTGACACCTATTACTCCCTGATGTTTTGGTCTGTCTACCATATACCAGACTTGGTTTCTTTTAAACTCATTGAGTTCTTCTTGCATAGCAATGACCCAGTCTGCATCTTTGAGTGCTTCATAAGTGTCAGAGGGTTCAACACGTGATAGATAGCAACTGAGAAGTGCACTTTCTCCATGCATTCTTCTAGTTCTTACTCTATCACTTGGGTTCCCAACAATCTGTTCAGGAGGATGATTGTCCTATATCCATCTCCTCCTGCTGGTCATTTCTTCTTCTGATATCTCAGGTTCTGGTTCATTTGTTGGGTCCTCAAATTCTGGATGAGATGTTTGAAAAGGATTGTCCACATCTGGTTCTTCAATCTCTTGATTATTGTTCCAACCATTTGTATCTGTTGATTCTTCTGGTTGATCATGATTTTGCTCATTGTTATCTCCTTCTTCTGGTTGATTACCTTCTGGTTGAGTTATTGATCTATTGGGGTCAAGAATGATATGTTCTGTTCCCCCTTTGCTGTGAGCTTATTGCTTCAGCATTAGATGGAACATCAATATCATTATCATCTGTTGTATTCCAGATTAGAATATCTTCTAGCAGAATTCCTTCTGTTCTCTTTCCTTTGTTCTGGCCTTGTATATGATCATCACTCAACTCTCTGTCAGTGACAAAAGATTCATCAAAGACAATATGAGGTGTTACCTCCACAATATGGGTCTTCTTGTTGTAGACCCTATAAGCTTTACTAACTTCAGAATATCCTAAGAATATTCCAGGGTCAGCTTTACTATCAAAGGTTTTCAACTGTGATTTCCCATTATTATGGATGTAACATAAACAACCAAAAGTACGGAAGTAATGTATCCTGGGCTTTCTGTTGTTCCAGACTTCGTATGGTGTCTTCCCATGTCTGATGGTAACTACAGCTCTATTTTGTGTATAGCAAGCTGTAGAGATTGCTTCTGCCCAAAATTTCTTAGGTAATCTGGTTGCATTAAGCATAGTGCGAGCTGCTTCTTTTAATGATCTGTTTCTTCTTTCAACTACTCCATTCTGTTGAGGTGTTCTGGCTGCAGATGTCTGATGTGTGATTCCCATCTGGTTGCAGTAATCCTCAATCTTCTGGTTTAGGAATTCTGTACCACGATCTGTTCTGATGGTAGTAACAGAGATTTCCTTTTTCTTGGTGATTTTGTTGAGGAAGTTTGGCAGCTTTACCAATGTTTCTTTCTTCTTATATAAGAAGATTACCCATGTGAATCTTGAATAATCATCAATGATGACCAGAGTGTATTTTCTACCATTTATACTTAATGGCTTAACTGGACCAAATAAGTCTAAGTGTAGTAACTCTAAGATTCTGGTAGATGACTGGACAGATTTGCTAGAAAATGATGATCTGGTTTGTTTTCCAGCTTGACATGCTTCACAGATGTGATTCTTGTCATATATGTGGTCTGGTAGTCCTTCGACTAGTTTCTCTCGTGCAATCTTATTGATTGACTTGAAATTGAGATGACTTAGTCGTTTATGCCACAGCCAACTAGTTTCTGATACTGTCTTAGTGACCAGACATGTCTCAATCTGGTTGTCCCATTGTACAATATACAATCTATCCTGCAACTTTCCGGTAAGGAGTATTTCATCTCCTTCCTTGCTTTTCACGAAACAATTGTTAGCATCAAAAATAATCTGATTACCATTAGCACAGAACTGACTTACAGAAAACAGATTGTGGCTAAGACCCTCAACATATGATAGATTTGTGATGGTGGTCTTGCCAACTCTTATGTTTCCATATCCTCTGGTATATCCTTTTGAATTACAACCAAAAGTGACCTGAGGACCTGATTTCTCTATATAATCTGATAGTAGGTTCTTGTCACACATCATGTGTTTCGAGCAGCCACTATCTATGATCCAGATTGCACCTTTAGCTATCTTGTACCTTCTTGCAGTCTTCTGGTCCTGCAATTAATTACACTTAGCTACCCTTTCAATATTTGGGTGCCTGGTTATTAGCAAATGTTCCCTTTCGAATCCAGAACAATTTTGGGTTGGGGACAGCAGTATAGCAAGTGATAGTATTTCCATCATTATCAACTTTTGACATAGAATGAAATATAGATGGATGATATCTTTCTATTCCATCATTCTTCAATCCTTTATTAGTGGGTACTGTCCTGTTGACATTCTTGTTGTGTACCCTCTCTGTTCCTGTGTAATCTTCTGGTTGTTCTCTTGTTTGATGGTACTGTCTGTTGCCAGTCTATTTCACCATCATCTTCTGAGGTTGTTCTTTCTTGTTTCTAAGATTTATCACTTGGTCTGGTATTTGTTTCCTTTCTGGTACGAATTTTATGGTACTAGAGAGCTTTTCTGAGTGGCCTGGATATCCTACTCCAGATGTACCCTTTTGCTGCATGTTAATTAGCAGTTTAGCACGTTCATCACTCTTGTAGATCATTTCTTTTCCTTTCTTGATCTTTTCCTCAGCTACATTGTTTCTTGTGATAAGATCCTTCACTTTTGAATTTAGTGAATGAATCTCACTGTCCTTTCCTTTGATCTGTTCTTCCAGATCGTTTATGTTACCAACAAAATGAGTGTTTGCTTTACTCAATATCTCTTCAGATTTCTTCAATCTGTCATTTTCTTCAACAACTTCTCTAAATAGTCTCTTGATGCTCGAGTAGCTCTTGAACATCTCATTAACTTCATCCCATGAATATTCATCTTGATCTTCTATTTCCTGTTCCAGGTTAATATCATTAGAAGAATTAGAGTTGCAAGAATTTACCTCTACATCATCTAGACCGTTGTCTAGTCCTACATAGCATTCATCCCAGTCTTCTTCTTCATTGGCAAAGAATGCTTCATCATCTTCTGATGAACTATCTGATAGGTGACTTGAGCTAGAGTCTTCTTCTTCTGCTATCATGGCTTTACGTTGAGCTTTTAGTTTTCTGTCCCTCTTAGCTCGTAGTTCTTCTCTTTGACTTTTAGATAAGTCTGGGCAATCTGTTTTGAAATGGCCTGTTCTCCCACAACCATAACAAGTATAGTCAGTAGAATTAGTGATTTTACCATTACTTCTACTTTCTCTTTTGTCATCAGATCGTTCTGCTTCTTTGTTCTTCTGGTATCTGCTCTTGTTGTCTTTGTAGAACCTTCGGTATTTTCTTGATCTGATTTCCATTTTGTCCATTCTCTTTGCAATCATTGAGAATTCTTTGAGTAACTTATCATATCCTCCTTCTTCTGGTGTGGCAGAGGCTGCTGATTCATTTGTTTTGCACTTCACTTTGAAGGCAGTCTCTTTCTCCTTCTTTGAGTTATTCTCGCTCTTCTTACTGGAGGAATGATCTGATCCGTGAATCCTTCTGATGTCACATTCATGGACAGCTAGGTGATCAAATAGTGCTTCTACGGACAAGTCATTAAAATCAGCACGTAAAGGTTGCATAGCTGAATAAATCTCCCAGCTTGGTGGTAGAGCTCTAAGAATCCTGAGATTCTTCTCTCTCTGTGTGTACTTATTCTTTTTGAAGGCAGAAACTTCAAGTAGTACTTCAATGAACCTGTTCTTCATCTGTTCAATGGTTTCTCCAGGTTTCATCTTGAATTCATCGAACTTGTTACATGCTAGGGACAACTTGTTCTCAATCATTGCTTCCGAGCCTAGACTGAGATCTCTCAAGGCTTCCCACATTTCTTTGGCTGTATCGAGATCTTGAATCTTAGCCAGATGGACTCCTTTTACAGTACTGGAAATAACTTCTTTGGCAAAATCATCAAGATTTGCTTCTCTTCTTTCTTCAGGCGTGTATTTTCTGGGATCTTTGAGTACATCCTCTTTAACAACCCCTGTTTCAGTGATGCGAGTTGTTTCTTCAGTAATGGCCAATGGTCTTTCTTCAATTACCTTCCACATCAGGCAGTGATGAGCCTTGAGACACATCTTGATTCTGAAACTCCACTCTCTGTAGCCTTGGATGGAGAATTCTTCGCATGCTCTGATAACAGATGACTCCATAATGACAGATAGGATGCAAATGATGAAAAAGATTTTCTAGATCTATTCAAGTTGACCACGTAGGTGTTAACCTTGTGAAACAAAACAATGGTCGTATGAACCACTGCTCTGATACCACTTGTTGGTCCCGAAAGAGCTAGGTTTGGTGTATGGGGGGGGGGGAATACACAAAATACACAAACTTTTCAGTTTACTTGACTAATTTAAAGGAGAGATTTAAGCTTTCTGTATTACAGATTGCTCAATGTGTCAGACCAGATCGATTATCTACTCGATCTTGTTCTGTCCAAACAGAATCTCTCAAGTGAGTAATACAAAGCAGAAAGTAAGAGTAATCTTATTCTCCAACTGTGTATTGTGTGCGGAATAATGGTGGACTTAGTCGGTGCTCTTTGATTAGAAAATCTTTCAAATCTTAGTCGAGTATTTAGAGAATTGATTAAGAATGCAGTTTGTATGAGAGTGACAGATAGTGAATAAAACAATTGGAATGTAAATGCAGAAAGTAAATAACACAGTTATTTTACGTAGTTCGGGAAACCCCCTACGTCCACGGTCTAATCCAAACTGGATTAGATATCCACTACTAGGATACTCTCTTATTTATACTCGCTGAGAACGAGCCACAAGTTTCAATTACAAACCTGATTGAAACTTATGCACGAATAAGGGTCGTGTCCCCTTACAACTTACAGAAAACTACTGTAAATAGGATTTCTTCACGTTAATCCACTAGAAAACTACTAGCTAGCAAATATCTCCTTCCTTTCTCGATAAGACAGACTTGAATCGAGGTGTGATTGCGATCACGAACGGTTTGAAGCTTTTGTCTGATGTAAGGTAGAATTGCTTGAGAATGTTCCTTTTTATGTAGCTCTTATGACCCTTCAGACTATAAAAACTCCAAATATATATAGGCTTTGAATTTGAATTTCTAGCCGTTTGTTGATTGGTGTTAATTGATTGTGGATTGCCAATCAATATTATTCATCATATCTCTTCTTTCTTTGTAGAGTCGTTGACTGAATCTTCTATGAATGGGAAGCAGATCAACTGAGATTACTTTCCTTCTTCTTCTCAATCAGTGATTTTCCTTCCAATTCTCAAAGGATGGACTTAAATACTGACGTGGTAAGTGGATATGATGAGTAGGGCAATGTTTTCTGAGGGTTTTGATAGTTCTATCGATCTGTTGCCACTTCTGTCTGGTTGATTCAACTCTTTCTGTTTGATTGGAACCTTCTGGTTGGGCTCTTTCTGGTTTTAAGTGCATATATGGTTGAACACTGGTTGAGTACTTTCTGGTTGAACAACTTTCTGTTAAAGTTGATTTGCTCCAACTTTCTGTTCGAGACTTGCTGGTTCAACTTTCTGTCTAAGACTTGCTGGTTCAACTTTCTGTCTAAGACTTGCTGGTTCAACTTTCTGTCTAAGACTTGCTGGTTCAACTTTCTGTTAAAGTTGTCTTGCTCCAGCTTTCTGTCTGAGACTTCTTTCATCTTTCTGTTTGAAGCTTTCTGATTCAACTTTCTGTTAAGATTGTCTTGCTCCAACTTTCTGGTGCTTAGAGACAAAATAGAAATAATACAGAACATGAATAATATCAAGTGTATTTTCGAGAGAACATCATCAAAACTTAAATTATCTGTGGGGTTCCCAACAGCAACAAACCACCCGAGCTTTGGAAAATTTAGTAGGTATGATCAGTCTAGTTGATGTACATGTATTTGCCTTATTTGACACGGGAGCTTCACATTTTTTTATTGCAAAAAGTACATGCACTAGTTTGGGATTAACAACCTCAAGGGCAGAATATCTGTTGGAAATTAGTATTCCTTCAGGTAAAATAAATTTACAATGGGAAGTGTGTCTGAAGTAGAAATTGAAAATCAACGAATATGAGGTGACAATAGATTTATATGTCATTGAAATGAAGGATTTCGATGTCATTTTGGGTATGGATTGGTTAGAGAAAAATAAGGTGATTATACGTTGCCAGGAAAGGGATGTTTCTTTTCAAGCAAACAACAGATCAAACGTTAGGTACCATGGGTCAAGATTGGAACATCCGATACCCATTATTTCAGCATTCAAGGCTGCTAATTTCTAAGGAATGGAAATTGTCAGACAATTCTTGTCAGTCTGATGACTGATGAACACCAAAAGAAGGACCTCTCACATGAATGGATTGTGAAGGACTATCCAGATGTCTTTCCCGATAATTTCCCAAGATTACCTCTAGATAGAGAAATTGAATTCACCATCGACTTGGAGCCTTGGGCAGCTCCAGTGTCAAAGACACCTTATAGAATGGCGCCAAAGGAATTGCAAGAGCTCAAATTGCTGCTACAAGAACTAATGGAACTTGGTTTCATCCGACCAAATATTTTACCATGGCGCCAGTTCTATTTTTCAAGAAGAAAGATGGGTCACTGAGAATGTGCATCGATTATCGAGAATTAAACAAGCTTACCATTAAAAATAGGTATCCTCTTCCAAGGATAGATGATCTCTTTGATCAATTAAAGGGAGCAACTGTCTTTTCCAAAATTAACTTGCGTTCAGGTTATCACCAACTCAAGATAAGAAAGGAGGATATTCCAAAAATAGCTTTTCGAACAAGATATGGACATTATGAGTTCATTGTGATGTCTTTTGGCTTAACAAATGCTCCAGCGGTTTTCATGGCCTTGGTGAACCAGATATTTCATCAATACCTAGACAACTTTGTCTTTGTATTTATCGACGATATCCTTATATATTCTAAAAATGAGCATCAGCATGCTGAACACCTACTCATTGTGCTTGATACCTTGCGAGCGGAAAAATTGTACACCAAATACAGCAACTGTGATTTTTTGCTCAAGGATGTTATGTTCCTCGGACACATAGTTTCTGCGGAAGGAATCAAAGTTGATCCGGCCAAGATTGTGGCAGTCAAGGATTGAAAAACACCAACAAATGCCAACGAGATTCATAGTTTTCTCGGTTTGGTGGGATATTACGTGAAATTTATTGAAGGATTCTCCAAGCTAGCAAGGCCATTAACGCAATTGCTCAAGAAGGGACTTAAGTTCACATGGTTAGAAAGTTGCGAGGCTAGTTTCCAAGAACTAAAAACAAAGTTGACTACGACCCCAATGTTAGCTGTACCAGAAGGAAATGAAGGATTCATCGTTTATACTGATGCATCTAAGCTTGGATTAGGTTGTGTGTTAATGCAAAACCATAGAGTAATTGCATACGCATCTCGTCAGTTGAAGCCCCATGAGTTAAACTATCAGACTCATGATCTTGAACTCGCTGCAGTTGTTCATGCCTTGAAAATATGGAGACACTATCTCTACGTAGTTAAGTGTAAGATCTTTACTGATCACAAGAGTTTAAAATACTTCTTCGAACAAAAGGATTTGAACATGCAACAAAGAAGATGGCTCGAGCTTGTCAAAGATTATGATTTTACGATCAACTACCATCCAGGGAAGGCCAATGTGGTAGCTGACGCCTTAAGCCGAAAAATAAAAGCTAAGATGGGATGTCTTCTTACACAAGAAAAGAAATTACTCAAGGAATTTGAATCTTCCAAATTGGAAATAGTTTATCCACCAGAAACAGTTAAAGGTTTCGTTACAGCTATGATAGCTGAACTAGACCTAAGGGAGAGAATTGTGATAGCACAACAAGGGGATGAGTTCCTAAAAGAAATGTGTTTAACGGCAAGAACCGAAGATACAAAAGGATACGCGGAGACTAAGGATAATGCCTTGATGTTTCTAGGGAGATTGTGCGTACCAGCTGTTCAAAAGTTAATGGATGAAATCATGAGCGAAGCTCACGATACTCCGTACACCGCTCACCCTGGGAGTACCAAGATGTACAGAGATCTTAAAAGAAATTTTTGGTTGGCTGGAATGAAGAAGGATGCGGCGATGTTCGTTGAACGTTGTCTAGCATGTCAACAAGTCAAGGCTGTACATCAACGACCATCTGGATTGCTGCAACCATTACCAATTCCGGAATGGAAATGGGAACATGTCAACATGGACTTTGTGGTAAGTTTTCCGAAATCAACAAAAGGGAACACTGCTCTCTAGGTAGTGGTCGATCGTTTAACCAAGTCAGCACATTTCTTGCCAATTAGAATGACTTTTGATCTAGAAAAACTAGCCAGATTTATGTCAAGGAGATTGTACGTCTTCATGGCGTACCTGTGTCAATCACATCGGATCGAGACACGAGGTTTACGTCTAAATTCTGGAAAAGTTTACAAGAGTCCATGGGAACAAGGTTGAATTTTAGTACCACATTTCACCCACAAACTGATGGACAGTCGGAACGAACTATACAGATATTAGAAGATATGCTGCGAGCAGTCGTGGCAGACAGAGGTGACAGCTGGGAAGAAATTCTTCCTTTGATCGAGTTTGCTTATAACAATAGTTATCAGGCAACCATAGGAATGGCACCTTAGGAGGCTCTCTATGGGAGAAAATGTCGATCGCCACTTTACTGGGATGAAGTGGGCGAGAGACAATTGTTGGGACCAGAAATGGTACAACAAACAGTTGAGATAATTGCCCAAATCCGACAAAGAATCAAAGAAGCTCAGGATAGGCAAAAGTCCTATTCAGATAAGCGCCGAACAGATTTACAGTTTATGGTCGGGGATCGGGTATTCCTAAAAGTTTCACCTACTCGAGGAATAATACATTTCGGAAAAAGGGGAAAGCTAAGTCCAAGGTATATAGGACCTTTTGAAATCCTAGAAAGGATAGGCCCTGTTGCCTATAAGTTGGCACTGCCACCAAGTATTGGAGATGTTCATAACGTCTTCCATGTTTCCCAATTTCAAAAGTACGTCTTCGATCCGAAGCATGTCATAACATATGATCAGGTAGTCCTTACTGAGGACTTAACTTATGAGGAAAAGCCAGTATCAATACTGGATAGAAATGTCAAAGTATTAAGGAATAAAGAAATTCCTCTCCTAAAAGTTCTATGGAACCATCATGGGCAAGATGAGGCTACATGGAAAATGGAGGATAAATTCAGGAGTCAGTATCCTGATTTATTCTCTCAGGTAACATGAAATTTCGAGGACGAAATTTTTCTAAGGGGAGAGGGATGTAATATCCCGCTAATTTCTAATTATACTTTTAAGTGTTCTAACTATTAAGGGACCTAGGAATGATAAAATAAGAATTTTAGGAAAAACTTAGACCCTGTTAGAACCTACCATGTTAATTTGGCAGACCGACAAAGCTTTTTAAAAGATTTATTTAAAAATGAGCTTTTCATGCATAAGTTGAAAGTATATACATATTATACTCTTTGCGTAGAGTTTTTCAAAAGAAAAATAGTGGCACTGAGTTTGCCCAAAAAGGAGTTCATATGCAGTCACTACATATTTTTAAAGTTAAGGTATGTCATTCGAAAAATGAGCTTTTTCATGCATGATTGAAAGTATATCAATGTAATACCCTTAAATTTTAATTAGTACTTAATTGCTAATTAGAAATGTAATAAGGCTTTGCATCCTTAAGAAAAAAAATTAAATAAAATAAATAGGAAATTTTAAAATTTTAAGGTACTTAGTTGTAATTAGTGAAGATAGGTGATCTAAGTGTGACTTAAGCATGATCTAGAAAATGCTAGCATATTATGGAGAGATAACCATAAAAATTTTCTAGGATATGGTAGAAGTGATGAATAATCATCCTAATTAATTAATTCCAAATGAAATTAATTATTACCTATATAAAGATCCAATATGTTACTATTCATGATAACCAAAAAACTTCTCACTTCTTCTCCCCAAATTTTCGAAAATTCTCTCCTCTTCTACACTAAAAATTTTTCTTGTCCTAAGACCATTAGTGTGATTTCAAGCTATATCAAGCCATGAAGCTTAGTTAGTTGAAGGTGCAGCTGACAAGGGAAAAGAAGTAAAGAAAGAAGGAGACGAAGTCCTGAGTTATACAGATTAAATCATTCAGGTGGGCTTTTGAACTAAAGAATGCACGTACTAAAGAATTAATTGTGTATTGATATGTTGTTATGTTTAAAAATATTTGACTTTCTTATTTTGAGCATGTTGCATTTTACCTATCTACAAGAGAATTACGATATCGGCCTTATGTCGGACGAGCTGCCAGTAAGAGTTTGTGTACACATTGGACCGTGAGTCAACGAGCGGGTTGGCCGGTCAGAGTGTTTGAGAGGGAGGCCTACCTCTCAACACATGCGCGTAGATATGGTGTTACAGATATGAGATAATTGTCTGCAGACACATGACATGCATATTCAGCTTTTATTTTATTTTGAGCGTGAAAGATATATGTTTAAAGTAGCGTATGTAGGTTATTTATTAAAAGTCTTGTGTATGCTAAAGTTGGCAAATCAACAGTATAGCTCTAAGAGCAAGTTTTAAATATTTTGGCATGTGTCCACTGAGTGCTTTATGTACTCATGCCCTGCATGTATTTCTAAACGTGCAGGTTGAGCTCGGAGATGGCAATGGAGATGAACACTGTAGCATACTTTTGATATGTAAATATTGAGTGAGATTTCTCGTTATTTTGTTAAAACCTTATTCGAAAACAGAATTCTGTAAGCCCTGAGTTATATGTCGTCACACATATAGCTCATCCACTCTTTCTGATGCTGAACTCTGTTTCCTTCTTTGTTGTTTTGGATGCTAACCTGAATGTTTGGTACGATTGTGTTTAGCTATTTTATAAAATCCTTGTTGATATTTTCCTTTGTGAATCAACATCTTCAACCATTTAACCATATTGTCTGAGTTTTTGTTTTGGTAAATTGAAACCAGAATTCATAAACAAAACAGGGCAGCATGTTGAAATTTCTTTGTTGTTCGTTTCATCTATCCAAATTCTATCAAAATTGGTATCATTTTAAAGATATTCTCGATACCTTTCTAACGGAACCTTCGGATGACAAATCGGAGTTCAGATGAGTAAGATATTATCCTTTGAAGTTAGAGTGTCAAATCTGCCCTGAGGGTTCCTGCGAAATTCACGATTCAATTTATCCATTAGATTAAATTTCATTTCCAAGAGTTGTTTTTTTGTAACCGAGTCATGGTCTAATTACTTAACTAAGATATGGTTAAAAAATTGGGCTGTGACAGTTTGGTATCAGAGCGGTTCTCTTTCTTGAGTCTATGAGTTAGTAAAAGCTCAGTGTTCTGAATCCATCTCCTATAGCTCAACCAGGTAAGAAGTTAGAATACATTTTCAGATAAATTGAGAATTATAATTTTAGCATGCAAGTGTTGTGTTTATATATAGAACTTGATTTGTGAATGAATGTAAAATATGTGTTCAATTATTTTGTCTATGTGAAAAGTTTAGATGAATCTTGAGAAGTACAGAAAGAGAAGGTAAGTACGATAGATAAGAATTTATTGTATAAACAAATAAGTTATATTTTATAGGATGGTGAGAACCGTTACTACTCCATGAAAGAGTACAAGGCCTAGACCTACAATAATGGGAAGAACAAATAGTTTATATGAGCTTAGAAGAGGAAAACAACAAATTTGATCGAGTTTCTAGAGCAATTTTGGAGCATGTGGTGGTGAGTCAGAGAGTTCGGGGTGACTGAGTTTGATGGTATAATTCAATTAGTGCACTTGATTTTAATGGATTTATCGATGTTATCATCGGACAATATCAAAGTACTCAGATTCCACCCCTTGGTTCTTATCCTTCTTTGGAGGAGTTTATTCCAGCCGTACATTTCATTATTTCATCGGATGTTCGTATCCGAGATGAAAATTCTCATCCAGAGGCTGAAGAAACCATTGTTCTAGAAACAATTGTTGAAAAACCCACTTCTGTTGAGTCTAATGATATTATCGTTCCTTCGGATCATGAATTGATTATTTCAGAATCTCAACCGATTCTTCTTGATGATGACCTTTCTCAGGATGCTTCTGACTTTTCTGATCCAGATTCCGAGATGTTTCTTATTGATTTGGATTGGTATGATCAACCCTTTGCTTCACCACCACTTCAAGCCATTCCAGATGATTTTCTATCTGAGATCTCATCTTCACCCCAGAGTCCACTTCCATTTGAATCTTCACAGTCAGAAGCAGGACCTTCTCGATCACTGATAGTTAAGAGATCTTTTAAATATGAACCTGAATTTTTGCCGAGTATTGGCACTACGAAGCAACAGCCCCTCCAAATTAGTCAAATGTCTTTCATTACAGATCCCTCCGAATTATAACCATCACTCTCATTTACTAGCCGCTCTTATGGACCACCACCACCAGAGTCAGACAGCATGGAAGAAGAGTTAGAATTTGAGAATGATGAAGATGAGCTAAAATCTAATGAAGCAATAATTGGTGTCGGAAACAGTATGATCAACATCAACCAGGAGCAAGATGGAAGTAATGTTGAATCATCACGAAGGATAGATTAAGGGATATAGAGGAGTTCTCTATTACGAGAAAGGAACAAGGGAAAGTTCAGTGATGTACATATGTAAATAGTTAAGGAGGTAGTGAAATAGAATGTAGTATGGGATAGTGTGAAATAAATAAGTGGGAGCCCTACTATGTACCAAAACTTTGTTTGATAAATAAATAAAAATCCTTAAAAGAAGTTTCTTCTTTGACATGCAAACTTGAAACTTGTGATATTAGCATTTTGTTACTTTCTTATTTGAACCTATCGTTTAAACATGAGAAAATATTTTTATATATGAATTTGGTCTGTTATTGGGAAAAACCATGTGTTCCTTTCAAAATCAGTGTATACATACGCTTAACCTTGGAGTTTCTACTAAGGGGTCACCTGAAAAGATGATGCACCATGTTGGTATGAGTAGTACTAATCAATTCATTTAACCTCTCGTCAACAATGGTAGTGCAGGCCCTTTTCGACTGAGGCAGGCCGCACTCCCATAAGTTCTCTCGGGTACGATACACGGAGGACTCCCCCTCCGGGAGGTGCTGGAGTCCACTTCCCAACATCCTGCAGAAGCAGAAGCATGGGTTCGTGCTATAGAACGAATCTTTAAGTTTCTGGATTATTCAGATCGAGAATGTCTTTTATGTATCTCTTTTCAGTTAAAGGGTCCTGCCGATTTCTGGTGGGAAGCGCGCCAGAAAACTCTTACACAAGAACAGTTGGAAGGCTTTACTTGGGAGCAATTCAAAGAGGAATTGTATGCTAAGTATATTACACGAAGTTATCGGAAGCAGAAAGAAATAGAGTTCATTAATTTGAAGCAAGGGAAGAAGTCAGTGGCTGAGTATGACTGAGAATTTTGTAGCCTAGCTCGATATGCTCCTTATAAAATCGAGACGGATGAGAAGATGGCAGAATTATTTCGATCAGGGTTACGTCAAGAAAAATAAGGGTTATTTTAGCAAGCCAATCCTCCTTATCGTATGCTGAGACATTAAATTGAGCTATTGACATGGAATTGGAAATGCAATCCGAAAAGATGGTAATGGAATCCACTCCAACACCATCACAGACGCAAATTCCATCGAAGGCGCTGTTTTCAAACCAAAAATTTAAAGGAAAAAGGAAGTGGGAAATGAAAGATTTTCCTAACAAGAAATCATGACAAAGGTTGAGTCAGACAACTCCAACTCAATTTCGACCATCATCTCAGAGTTTGACTCAAGTTTCTCCAAGTTCCACCGGGATACCTTTATGTCCCAGATGTAATAGAACACACGTAGGAGTTTGTAAGTGGGGCAGCAATAGTTGTTACACTTGTGGCCAAGTGGGTCACTATTCCAACAATTGCCCTAACAAGAAGAATGCGTCTGGGAGTGGAAGAAAGCATGGTTCTTCAAGGCAAGTGCTACAGATGAAGGCTATAAGTGGAGGTGTTCAGCCGCAAGCTCAATTACAACAGACACCTCAGTTATTGCAGCAGCAACCACAGTATCAAAGAACATTTGCTTTAACCCAAAAACAATTGGGAAAAAGTGCTGAGAATCTTACAGGTATGGGTACTTTAAATAATGTACCTATAAAAATTCTTTTTGATACTGGAGCTTCGCACTCTTTCCTTTCAACAGCATATGTCGATACTTTTAAACTTAAGATAGAAAGAAGTGATCAAAGTTAAAAGTAATAACTCTTTTGGGTAAATTCTCCGTATTTTCTCACATATGCCCTAACGTAGAATTTAAGTTAGGACTTCTCGAACTAAAAGCGAAATCTTTGAAATTGCTGCCTATGTGGGATGTGGATATTATCTTGGGAATGAATCCGTACAACTGAACGTATTTTTGAATACATCGGTAGTGAGGATAACGAGAAGCTGAATTGTGCAATATTTCAACTGGCGGAAGAGGCAGACTTCTGGTGGGAGTCTATAAGGAGAACTATGACAGCACCACAATGGGAAGCTTACACATGAGAGGACTTCAAGGGGGAATTGATGGAAAAATATGTGCCAAGCTGATATCAACAAAAGAAACAAAATGAATTTTGGAATCTCAAATAATGGAAAATGATGGTCACCGAATACGATTGTGTATTCAGTCAACTATCATGCTATGCACCCCATCTAGTTGAAACTGATGCAGCCAGGGCAAACAAATTCAGAAGGGGACTTCAACCACAGATTGGAATCTCGCTTGTCTGTCAAGGTACGCTAACCTATGCTCAATCTCTGACCAGAGCACTGAACATTGAATCAATGTTACCACAAGAAAGAGTGCAATTTCATGCTCAAAATCAAGATGGTGGGAAAAAAAAGAAAATGGGATAATCGAAATGAAGGAAATCAGGGTAGGGAGAAGCCACAACTATCGCAACGACATCCACAACAAGGTTACAACAATAACAAACCTGTTTCTGCTACTTGTGGTAAAAACCACCAAGATGAATGTCGCCAAGGTAGCAACGAGTGTTTTCGTTGCAAAAAGCCTGGGCACTTTGCTAGAGACTGCACCGATAATCAAAGAACTATGCCTCCCCCACGTAGGCAGCAAAATGGACCTTAAAGGCCAAACCAGTTGGTGAGGCCTAATCCAGCACATAATGGAAACCACCGAGCAACACAACAGGCAAGGGCATATGTTCTGAATCAGCAACAAACCACCCGAGTTTCGGGAAATTTAGTAGGTATGATCAGTCTAGTTGATGTACCTGTATTTGCCTTATTTGACACGGGAGCTTCACATTCTTTTATTGCAAAAAGTACATGCACTAGATTGGGATTAACAACCTCAAGGGCAGAATATCTGTTGGAAATTAGTATTCCTTCAGGTAAAACAATTTTAGCATGGGAAGTGTGCTTGAAGCAGAAATTGAAAATCAACGAATATGAGGTGACAACAGATTTATATGTCATTGAAATGAAGGATTTCGATGTCATTTTGGGTATGGATTGGTTAGAGAAAAATAAGGTGACTATACGTTGCCAGGAAAGGGATGTTTCTTTTCAAGCAAACGACGGATCAAACGTTAGGTACCATGGGTCAAGATTGGGACATCCGAAACCCATTATTTCAGGATTCAAGGATGCTAATTTCTAAGGAAAGGAAAATGTCAGGCAATTTTTGTCAGTCTGATGACTGATGAACACCAAAAAAATGACCTCTCACATGAATGGATTGTGAAGGACTATCCAGATGTCTTTCCCGATGATTTCCCAGGATTACCTATAGATAGAGAAATTGAATTCACCATCGACTTGGAACCTGGAGCAGCTCCAGTGTCAAAGGCACCTTATCGACCGTCGGGGGTTCTTATTCGGCCTAACACGTCGATTTATGGACTGTGATCACTGAGTCTCTACTGCGGTGGGTTGATCACCATCGGGTTTTAACTCATGCTATGTTAGGGTGTACGGTTAACCGAGCCCTATTTGACTTAATGTTTATGATTCGTCGGTGGTAAAAGGCCCAGGACATAACCTATATAAGAGTAACGTCATGTCGGGTCATGTTTAATTTATGCACAAATGTTTTGCTTACTTAGAAGTTATTTTTGTTTTAAAAACTTCTAAGGTAAGTATAGTGAACACAGACTATGTTTTTCGTTTTATGAAAAACTCAACTGAGTGCACTAGTACTCACCCCACATTTTCTAAAATTTTTCGCAGGCTAAGGAAGCAGCATGATGTGTGTGGCTGAGGAATGGTGTTATTGGGATGACGATTGCTTCATCACGAGAACGGTTTACCGTTCTATATATAAGAATTTTTGCTGCCATGCTCACGTATGTTATGATATTATGAAGTATTATCATTCACGTATATGTGTGTGATAATATATATTTTCAAACTCTAAGATCATTTCATCATTCCACAAAGACCTCAACGGCCATTATTAATAAAGATTCATGTTATCATATTATCATTTTCCATTACATGCATACACGTGCATAGGAGAGCTGTTGGGAACCCCATAAACTATTCTGAGTTTTGATGATACTCTTACAAAACACACTTAGTATTATACATGTTCTGTACCTTTTTCCTTTGGTTTCAGCAAACCAGATAGTCGAAGATCGTTCAACCAGAAAGATAGAAATTGTCTCTGTCAGAATCTCAAAACCAGCAAGTCTCACAGACAGAAGGCTAAACCAGAGAATCTCAAAACCAGCAAGTCTCACAGACAGAAGGCTAAACCAGAGAGTCTCAATCAGAAAATGAAGACTTTAACAGAAAGTAGAACCAGAGAAGCTTCAGCCAGAAAGATGGAAGATGCTTCAACCAGAAAGTGGTTAACATATGCTCTACCAGAAAGTACCTCAACCAGAAAGTGTCAAAATCAATATTCAACCAGAAAGACACTAGACCAGAGAGGACACAACCAGAAGGTTAGAAGCAAACCAGAAAGAGCAGAATCAAATCTGTCGATGAAGCATTTAAGACTTTCCATTGAAGATTTGGAAATTGAATCACTGATTGACATGGAGAAGGAAAGCAATCACAGATGATCTGCTTACCAATCATAGAAGATTCAATCAACAACTCTACAAGGAAAGAAGAGATTTAATTGATTGACAATCCACAAATCAAATCTCGTCAATCAACAAACGGCTAGAATTTCAAATTCAGAGCCTATATATGTTTGAAGTTTCAAAGTCTGAATATATACGCAAGCGCTATACTGCAGAAATATTCTCAAGCATTCTATCCTCAAATCAGACAAAAGCTTCAAACCGTTCATGATCGCAAACACACCTCGATTCAAGTCTGTCTTATCGAGAGAAGAAGGAGATCTTTGCTAGCTAGTAGTTATCTAGTGGATTAACGTGAAGATAGCCTGTTTACAGTAGTTTTCTGTAAGTTGTAAAGGGACACGACCCTTATTCGTGCATAAGTTTTAGTTAGTCTGTACTTGGAACTTGTGGCTCGTTCTCAGCGAGGTTAAATAAGAAGAGTATCCTAGTAGTGGATATCTAATCCAGTTTGGATTAGACCGTGGACGTAGGGGGTTTCCCGAACCACGTAAAAATAACTGTGCCTTTTAAATTCTGCAATTTATATTCAGTTATTTTTATTCTGCATCTATCATACTCATTCAAATCTGCATTCTTAATCAACCTCTAAATACTCGATTAAGTTTTCAAAAGATTTTCTTAACATAGAGCACCGACTAAGTCCACCATTATTCTGCACACGATACACTGTTAGAGTTTAAGTATAAACTTACTCTCTGCCTTGTATAACTCACTTGAGAGACTTTACCTGGATAGAACAAGATCGATTGAAAATCAATCTGTTTTATCACCTTGAGCTATCTGTGTTTCAGAAAGCTACATCTCTCAGATTTAATTAGTCAAGTAAACTGAAAAGTTTGTATTTGGTGTATTCCCCCCCCATACACCAAACCTTGCTCTTCCGGGACCAACAAGAGCTTAGAAGTATTCGGCCCCTCTTGGACGCTCAACTCCTCGGCCCCTTGTGTAGTGTTCGAGCGAATGCCGACCACACTTGGTGAGCTAGGTGAGTGACTCCTTTTGGCAAGCTAGGCTCACTAACCTCTGCCTTTGATCGACGATACTTATTGGATGATTCGGCCTCTCAAGGATTCTGGGTTACCATTCCTACGAGACGAGCTGTATTATCTCCAATTCATTTCATCTTGGACGATTCAGCCACTTGGGATTCTGGATTACCGCTCCCATGTATCGAGCTGTCTTATCTCCAAATTGCATATGATTCATTTTAAATTCATTATTATAAATATTTCCTTTGCACTAGTTAGATGTCTGGTCTGTAAAACGGCATAGTCAAAATTATAGAGGAGATGCTGCCCAATTTTCAAGGACAACTCTCTTATATAATGCACACGAACATAATGCTCTATTTCTTCCCCGCTTTTTTTATCCCCGTCCAGTCACGCCCTTGGCGCGTGCGCCGTTCCTCAGGATTTGGGGTGTGACAATATCTGCACAACCTAAACAATGTTTAACTTCAACTTTTAACTTATCGACTAACTCCAAGAAGAGAAAAAATTCTTTTCCTTCGTCGAATGATACATATATTTGGCACTTAAGACTTGGACATATTAACCTTAAGAGGATTCAAAAGCTAGTGGAACATGGGCCTTTGGATAAATACCATGTTGAGCCATATCCTACTTGTGAATCCTACTTGGAAGGTAAAATGACAAAGAGACCATTCAGGGTCAAGGGAAATAAAGCCCAAGATGTGTTGGATATCATTCACTCCGACGTTTATAGTCCAATGTCGACTTAGGCTAGAGGTGGCATGTAGTATTTCATCACTTTTATTGATGATTACACAAAATACGGATATGTCTATTTAATTCACCACAAGTCAGAATCCTTTCATAAATTTAAGGAATCCAGGGCACTTGTGGAGAATCTTCATGGAAAGACTATTAAGTGTCTACGTTCTGATCGCGGAGGCAAATACATCAGTGCTGAGTTTTTGAGCCATTTATAGGAAGTAGGGAGTCAATCCCACTTAACTACACCAGGTACACCCCAACAAAATGGTGTATCAGAAAGACCGAATAGAACGCTTATGGAGATGGTCAGATCTATGATGAGTTATGCAAAGTTACCTATTTTGTTTTGGGGACATGCCCTAGAGGCAGCAGTTTACACATTAAACTTGGTACCATCCAAGTCGGTTCATAAGACACGGATTCAGCTGTGGACCGGGCGCCAGCCCAGTCTAAGATATCTTAAGGTGTGGGGTTTTCTAGCACACATGCAAGAGAAGGATGCCGATAAATTGACACCTCGTACTGACATGTGTCTACTCGTGGGTTACCCCAAAGAGACAAAGGGGTGGGAGTTTTACAGTCATAGAGATCGTAAGGTTGTGATTAGCACTCACTCTCGATTTATAGAAGAAAACTACGTAAACAAACACAAGTTAAAGAGTGAAATAGTTCTCGAGGAAATGAGAACTTTAACTAATCCAAATTCACAAGAAACATAATGTGCAACAACACCAAATCAAACAGTTGTAACACCGATTCATTGGAGTGGGAAGGCATCTGACTCAGTCCTAGGCCTAGATGAATCGGATCCCTGGAACTAAAAAGAGACAGTACACGACAAGGACTGTCACCTCTGGCTAGAGGTGATGGAGTCTAAACTGAAATCCAAGAGTTACTCACTCCCTTATTCCCCTTTCTCAAGCTTGCACTCAAGCCAAGCCTATTCCAGCATACCCAAATAGGCATTAGTGGGACTGTGCAACCATTGGCACGCCATCTCAGACACCGTCCCATTGCGTTCCAACCTAAATCACCACGCTGATCCCTTTGACTGGAAAGCAAGGAGTCGCTAACACTTGGAGTTTCCAGTTCGCAGTGGTAACCTGATCTTGCCCAAGACTACTACTGGCAAGACAAAACCGAGGACTTTATCAAGTTGTATAAGATTCAGATCCAACGCTTTAGGAACATGCTAATACAACTATAAGTACATTTAGACCTCTCAAGACGTTATACGCTTTGACTCAATTCATCTTTCTCAAGCTAAGTAAATAAACCTAGCTACTCATACAGAAAGTAAAGAACACAAACGAAATAACCAAAAGCATACTTGTATTGAAATAGCAAAAATACGAGTTACCAAATGATCCTCTTGTCATGACAAACCCTGAGCAAGGCCGAAAGTATGAACATAAAATAAATATTAAATTTGCATGTAGGACTTGGTTCTTTCCTCCAAGGTACTTCGTTTGCAAACTTGCCTCTTTCTTGAGATGACCTCCAACCTTGACCTGTATCCTGCCACCCCAGACTCGTGACCTCCAACCTTGACCTGTGATTTTGAAATTGAACCTTACCGCGAAGCGCAATTGCTCCTTCTCTGGAGTGATAATAAAAATTCACAATCCTGCTCCAGATTTAACAACTGAGCCATCCATGTAAACCTCACATAGCTCTTCTTCTGAAGGTCTGGTGGTTTCTTGAATGAAATATGCTAAAGCATGAGCTTTAATAGCATATCTTGTTTCAAATTCTATTTCATATTCGCTAAGATCTACTGTCCATTTTACCATCCTTCTTGAATGATCTGGACGTCCCAGGATTTGTTTAAAAGGCAAATTCCTATGCGATAAGAATTAAGGTCTCAACCTTCTAGTAGCCACCATTATTGCAAGCGTTGCCTTTTCGATATCAGAATACCGCAGCTCTGGTCCCTGTATCATCTTACTTACATAATAAATAGGTCTTTGTTGACCCTCCCTTTCCTTTAGTAAAGGTAGATTCACCAAGTGCTTTTTAAGTATTCGAATGCCCTTTGGCATTGTTTTGTTCACTCGAAGTTAGCCCATTTTCATAATATCTTGAAGAAAGGAAAACTACGTTCAACTGACCTTGATATAAATCTTCTCAAGGCTGCAATTCGCCCATTCAATCTCTAAATTTCTCTCATGATTTTTGGGGGTGACATGTCTAATACTGCTTGGGCTTTTGCTTTATTTACTTCAATACCACTAAGGGTTACAATGTACCTAGAAATTTTCCTGATCTCACACCGAAAGCACATTTGGCTGGGTTAAGCTTGAGGCATGCCTTCCTAGCTACCGAGAACACCTCTTCTAAGTCTTTGTCATGTGTTTCTTCGATAACACTTTTGACTACTTGTCGTCTACATACACCTGCATATTTTTTGCCGATTTGGTCCTGGAAGACCTTGTCCATCATTCATTGGTATGTAGCGCTTGCATTTTCAAAGCCGAACGGCATGCTTGTATATTCAAAAACCACCGCACATACCCTTAAAGCACATTTGGGAACGTATGCCAGGTTCATTTTTATTTGGTAATACCCCTGATAAGCATCCATCATGAATAATAACTGACATCCAGAAGTGGAGTCAACTAGTTGATCAATCCTTGGCAAATGGTAGTGATCCTTCGGGCAAGCCTTATTCAGATATCTAAAATCATTGCACATTCGCCATTTGTCATTGCTTTTCTTCACCATAACTGCGTTGGATAACCAAACTGGGAATTGAACTTCCTTAATGTGCCCTCTAGAATTCTTAAGAGCTATCTAATTATGAACTTTCATATTGATAATTAGATCATGACTACGACTTCCGTTTTTAGCCACACAATTAAGAATCCGAGTTAAACAAGCAAATACTCGATTAATACGTTACCGATTATAATCAAATTTAGTTGGACTATGATCCAACACAAGGATCGTCTCTTGACCTTACCCTACATCTAACGAATTGGAATGGTGATCAATCGGAACAATTTAATAAGCACGAATCCAAACAACAAGTATGATTAAATAATAACATCCACGATCGATTAAGAAATTCAACAACCTAGTGGAGATCAACTAATCAACCCAATACATAATCATAAACTAAGAACTCAAAACAAGAACTTACAAATGACTACACTATGGGAATAAACAATCAATCTCAACCTTAATTTGTCTCTCCAAGTTGAATACAAGTAAAAGCGCTAAATAACGAGTTCTTAGACTGAAGGATTGGAGTTCTATATGAGAGGTATCAAGAGTGTCCTTCAAATGGCCTGAAATATCCTTTATAAACCCGCAAATAACCATCGCCCAGCGACCGCTGAGAAGCCTGCAGTCGCTGGCTTTCCTGCGTTGGTGCACAAAATCAACGGGCCCAGCGGTCGCTGGCCTGACCTCTCTGTCCCTCGCTTTTTCTGCAATCCAACGACCGCTAGCTATCACTCTCTGGCCCCTGAACCCTGCATCCCAGTGAACGCTGAGAGGCCTGCGAACGCTGGCCTTCAATCTCGCTCCTTCCGTGCCATTTCTCCCGTCGTGCCATGTAAAATCCTGAAAAAAAAATCGATATGTTTGTTTGAAAATTAATTAATATTATTATTATAATTATTATATGAAGAAAATCTTGGTGCAATATGTTCGTTTCTTTTTAGCGTAATTAAAAACTTCAATTATTTTAGCTTAAGGTTTAATTAAGATATTCTATGTATAGAACGGTAACGGTAACGTTTGCGCATGAGTAACTTGGAAAAATAATTTTTCTTTTCATGTGATTATACTACCTAATAATAGAGCTCGTTAAGACGAATCCATAGACACCAAGATCGTAAAAATCGGACATCGTTTGAGCGCTCGGTGAATTTTTAAAGTTCAATACAAAGTGGGTATAAATATACTTCCTTCTTATTTTCTCTTCATTTTCACCCTACACATATTTGAGAGAGAGAAAAGTGTAGAGAGAGATGCTCTCCACCCTACTGCCGGAAACTTGTCGGCCGGCCATCGGACCACCGCTGGCCATCGTCGGAAAAAATTTTCGACTACCAAATGAGCCCAAATTTCACCCCAAGCTTCCTCTCAATGTGTACATTCCATTTTTTGGGTCCGATTGTTCAAAAAATGGTTGGAAAGCAGCCATACAAGACCAAACTTTTGTCCAAAGCAGTAAGTTTGAACTCTTCCACATTCTCTTTTCTCCATTGACATCTCTCCCTTCTCACCCCTTCTCTCTACCTTTTTTTTCTTAACTATCCTCCGGAAAGAAGGGGGTATCTCCGTTGAGGATAGGAAAACTCCGGAAAACCCACCATGAAAGCTTCACCTTCACACCTTAGTTCTTCCATAAGGTAGTCATTCTTTCTCTTTACCGTTTTAGACCGAATGGGGTAGGATTATGAATTATCATGAGTTCATATGTGATAACATAGTTATTTTATTTTAGGATTATTAATTTGATATTGTGTTGGTAATGAAACATGATGAACTAGATGATTAAATTTTGTTTTACATTCTTATGTTGAAGCTTCTGCCGACTTCTGCCTCGTCATTTCTGTACAGTATGAGTATTCTAAACCTGGTCTTGTTAACATAGTTAAATATTAGATCGAGTTAAGAGTAATCTTCAATTTGAATCAGTCAATTTCATTATGTTTTCAATTTACTACGATTTTTACAAAATGGTTGCGCAAACTGTCAATTCCTGCGAAAATCTGGGCACTTGTCTAACTTTGAAAATTCGGGAAAAATAGAATTGAAATGATTTTACGTGTTTTATTTTTGGAAAATACAAATTTAAGACATTGGATCATTTTAAAATTTTATTCGACTAAATTCGAGTTATTTCAATATATTATGATTTTTCAAAGTCAACTACTCATATGATATGAATTGATGTGTTTGTGAAAATTATTTCGAAAGTATGTGATTTTATTTAATATTATTGGCTCAATGAAACTCAAAACTGTTTATAAGTCATGTTCCTTTTGATGTTTTTAGTGTGTGTGTAAAATTTCACATCAATTAGAGTTCGTTTGATAGACTAACAAAAATTCAAGTTTTAAATCGTCGTAAAAGGTCTTGAAAGTATAACCTAACATTTTTATTCCTTGATAGCTATCAAAAATGAGTTTTTGAAATGTTCTTTTGAAAATCATTGACTTTGGAATTTTGAAAAGCTATTGTTAAAATTTTACAAATTTATCATTAGTAGTTTGAGAGAAACTTCTTTGAAAAAAAATGTGTGTGCATAAGTTTTCACTAAGAACCACGATTGGAAGTCCAAACATATCTCAACTCATTAGCCATTACGAATTCCATTACTTTTAAGTGAAATTTAGGACATGATTATTTCGAATAAGTATAATGAGAATTCAAAATCCTATTAAGTTGGAACGCGTCTTACTTGAAGTCGACGAACGATATGATTATGTACAATACATGTGTAATCGAGATAAGTGTTACTTCTTCTATCGTGACGAATGGAAATGACTAATAATAGATTGAAATATGTTAAGTAGTTAGCAGACAAGTCTTTGTAAATGATGATCACTGGGTAACTAATAGGTCGATGTTAGAATGGTTAGACATTAAGTTCAAGAAGCACTAGAAGTGTTTAAGATTGGAGAAGAGGTTAACGACTTTTGATTTGTACTCAGTCATGAGATTCATTTTGTAGGGGTTTAACGAGAAATATCATCTATCCTTTACAATGGAATGTGTACATCGGTGACAGGTGTGGGTCTATTTACAGCACGGTATTTTGAGTTAATAAGCTCGAACTGCTTTTTTCTAAAAATATGAATTTACATGCCAAATATTTTTATTATGCTCATGTGTATCATATATGTGATGGATCGGCATTACCGTACCCATTGAATGGTGCTGCCAATGATGTAAGTTAACAATTGTTCCTTGAGCCGGATCCGGCCAAGGTAGTGTACACGGAAAGTCTTGATCCGGTGAACTTGGCCAGGTTCCCCGATCTTGGCGAAAGAGAATTATTCGCGGAAGACTTTGGTTTTTCCTGTCTAGTCGCAATGAGGAACATTGTGAATGAGTAGAAAATGATGACGAACTCGATATGATGATAAAATGTATGTTTTCATATGTGTATGGTGGGCTTTTGCTTTAAAACGCCATGCATCATATGGTTGGACATGTAATATTCTTTAAATGGATATTTATGTTATTTTTCATTGAAAAAGTCGGACAACGACTCACGCTAAATACACTAGTGCTCAGCCCAAAATATTTTTCAAATGTTTTTATAGATTTTAGAAGGATGGTGATGAGCTGGCGACGAGGTGGGCCTAATCGGATGTCTTATTCATAAATGTCGATTACCAAGGTGATAATGATATCATATTGATACTTATTCTGCTGTCATTTGCTTTCATCTTGTGAATGACTTTCGTATCAAAACTCTTAGTCTTATCATGTTGACCTTCAATACAATATTTTCAATCTTCTATATATCCCTATCATTTCAATGTTTTGCGGTTCAATGTCTTTATACGTTGAACTCGTGTCATATCCAGTGTGTCCAAATTCCTGAAGTTTACCTTTCTTCTTCAATTGTTAATCATTATTCCTTGTTTTGAAACTTTTTCAATTATATTTTTATTGAATTCCTATTCCACATAGGCCCCCTTCTGCGGGGCGTTACATGTCATCCTCGACTGGTGCTGCTTCGTTCGGCTTAGCTTCCTTGGCATTTTCGGTATTGTTTCAGCTCACTTTAGCTTATTCTCGTCATCCTACATCCAAAATAAGAACAAACAAAACATGACATAAACACAAACTAAAAGACACTAACTCAACTCGGACTAAAAGCTAGACATGACCAAAATAAATCATAAACACCCACATAAACGAGCTAAACAACTCTCCCACGCTTAATCATTTGCTTGTCCTCAAGCAAAATACAATTATAATGCATCGATTCATATCAATGATTGTTGGTCTCGAAAGAGCAAGGTTTGGTGTATGGGGGAGGGGGGAATACACCAAATACAAACTTTTCAGTTTACTTGATTAATTAATAGAGAGTTTAAGCTATTCTTAAGTAAGAAATTGCTCGGCAGATAACTAATCAGATTGATCAGCAGATCGATACTAGATTAGTCCAAACAGATGGCTCTCCAGTGTAGACACTTAGACAATAATAAGAGTGATCTTATTACTTTCTAAGTATTGTGTGTGCGGAAATAAGGTGGATTTAGTCAATGCTCTTGTTTAGAAAACCTTAAGGATTAATCAGATCGTTAAGCAGATTGATTGAGATGCAGATTATGTGATAGTGCAGAAATATAAAGAACACAGTTGTTTAACGTGGTTCGGGAAATCCCTACGTCCACGATCTGGTCAAAACTAGACCAGATTATCCACTACTAGGATACTCTTCTTCTTTATACTCGTGGAGAGCGAGTCACAGGTATCAATCAAAGCTAGAAAGATACTTGTGCACAAAATAAGGGTCGTGTCTCTTTACAACAGATTACCTCTACGTTACCACTAGAAAACTACTAGCTAGCAGGGTGATCTCCTTTCTCTCGATAAGACAGACATGAATCGATGTGGGGTTGGTGTGATGTAGTATCATAGGTAGTTTTGAAGCTCTTAGTCTGGCTCACAGATTGATTGCTTGAGAGTATTTTATCAATGTAGCTCGCATGTGTGTCTTCCAGACCTTGAACTTCATACATATATAGGCATTGAATTTAAAATTCTAGCCGTTGTTGATTGGCGTGAGATTGATTGTGGATTGTCAATCAATGATATCCCTCATATCTGTTCTTGCCTTGTAGAAACATTGACTCAATCCTCTAAGTATGGAAAGCAGATCGCTAACGGTTACTTTCCTTCATTGTGTCAATCGTGGATTCTCTTCCCAAACCCTATTGGATGGACTTCAATCTTGACGTGGCAAGTGGATATGATGTGTAGGATGATGTCATCTGGTGGTTTGATGATTCTATCGATCTGGTGCTTCGCTGTGGTCATCGATCTGGTCGGTGATCTGGTTGCTGTCTGTTACAGCAGATCGATTTCTTCTTGGCAAAAAATCTTGTCCTTCATCCTATACTAATATTGAAATGACTTCTATAAAGATAATTCCTTTACATGCTAAGTCATCTCCTAATCTGTTCTTTATCATAATTCACTTTATATGTAGTGATCTGTTAACACGTAGAACAGTCTAACTCTAAAAAGAACTAAGTGTGTTTCGAAAGATCATCATCAAAACCAAAATTACTTAGGGTTCCCAACAATTTCCCCCTTTTTGATGATGTCGAAACCACACTTTAGAATTACATCCTAATAGCTCATTTAAGAGTTATTTGGTTTGATGGCCAGATTGATTATGTTTCGTTATTAGGTTATAACGATTAAAGAAGATTGTATATGTTCTGGACAATAAGAGGTTGTCATCAGAAACTTAAATGAACTTTATAGAAGAGAAACAGGAATAAGTCTCAGCACATAAAAAAAACAGAAATTTCAGATAGTAAAGATATGAAAATAAGAGTCTATATGTTTTTCCTTCTCTCTTCCTGTTGTTTTTTCATTTTGGCCCTTGTCTCGTCAGATATAAGTTGTACGCTCTCATATACTCCCTCTCTAACTCTTATGTAATCTGGATCCTCAGCATCTATCTTGTATCCTCTGTTTTCTACGAGCTGGTTTATGAAGTTGAGTAGAAAGGTTTTGTCTGGAAGCTCAATGCCAGGTATGTTGGGACATGTTCTGAATTCCCTCTCCGGGGCAGTAATTGTAACCTGGGCTTTTGCTGCTGCTGCTCGTATATCCTTCTCATGATCTCTTGCATCGTTTAAGTCCAGATAGAGGTTGAATGCTTCATTAGGTGTCCCCTCGCAGTATGCCCTTCCCATCCATCCATAATGAAGCTGTATTTGAGTCCTTCCCATCCATCCTTTAAGTTCTCTGGGACCCAGTTGGTCTCTCCTTCTTTTGTCTTCATTGTCTTGATAGGAGCAGATGAGAACCAACCAGATCCAGATCTTTTCTTCTTCTTCAAAGGTTGGGAGTGGCTTGATCTTCTTGATGTTGATATAGATATCTTCTGAGCTTGAGCAGGTGGTGGGCTGAGTCGATCTGGTGCAATTTGTAGAGCATTCAAAAACAATAAAAGGAAACTTCAAGAGATTTGCAGAGCATTCAAAAACAATAAAAGGAAACTTATAAATTGAAACCTTTGCAGCGCTTAACAAGGTCGAAGGCCTTGTCCAGTTTGTGAAAATCGAAAGTATCAAGAACAGCATAAAGATCCTGATGAATGTATGGTTTCAAGAAGTTTACTTGCTCAAGAAATAAAGAAGATTTGCGTTCCATATTGACAGATGAGTATTTGAAATTTTGGACGATTTTGGAATGAGAAAAATTCGCTAAGTGTTTAAGGAAGAAGAACAGTGTATGTGATAGTCGAACCGCCTTATCAAAATGTATATATAGATAGATAAGCGATAAGAAAGAGTAATATTTTAATTGATTTTCTTCCCTTTTTCAGCTTTTCCCGCCTTTATGAGTTATAGACTTAGGGTCTATTATCTCCTTTTCTCGCGTTTGATACACGCGCTTGATCCTACGGTTGTAGTGTGGTGCGTATTTGCTATAGCCGTCAATTCTCTTCCTTTTTCTTGGTTTGGTAAATATCTCCTCGATCACGTTTCCCAAACATTGTACTTAATCATCAAAAAATAAAAGATTTGATATATTTATGTCAGGATTAGATATAAGAAATATGACATAATCGCCTTATCTTATTGACTTTCCCCCTTGACCAGGTAATGGGGATATTAATAAAGGATTTAATTAATATCCACGTGGCATCTAGTTATCTGGTCCATATCGATCTCATAATTAACAAATTGTTGTTAATATTATCGATCTGTTTATGCCACTTTCAAGTTTTGGACATTAATCTTGTGTGATGATCTGTTAATAATTCCCGGTTGGAATTTAATCGATCTGTTGACCATCAACTTCTACTTAGATGTTCTGGTGTCAATGACCTGTTTTCATCAATCTTGTTTATATCAATCTGGTTCTAATTCCCTGTTGGAATATTGAACTTGATTTGATCTAAATCAATCTGGTCCTATCTTCAAGATTTAATAGTCCTAGTTTACCACAAAGCATCTTGAATCTTTCTTCTGGTAATGCGTTAGTAAGGATGTCAGCTCTCTGTACTTCTGTGTGTATTTTCTCGATCTGTACATGTTTTCTTTCAACATGATCTCTTATAAAATGATGTCTCACATCCACATGCTTACATCTAGTATGTAAAACAGGATTCTGTGTGATAGCTATAGCACTTGAACTATCACAGAAAATGGGTATCTCCTTAACATCAATCTCATAATCTTTAAGCTGTTGTCTTAACCAGAGAATTTGTGCACAACAACTTCCAACTGCCATATATTCTGTCTCTGTGGTTGATGTGGCAATAGATGTCTGTTTCTTTGAGAACCAAGAGATTAATTTATTTCCTAAAAACTGACATGTACCAGATGTTGACTTTCTGTCCAGCTTACATCCAGCATAATCTGAATCTGTGTATCCAGTTAGCTCAAAGTTGTCTTCACATGGATACCATAATCCAATATGGGTTGTTCCCTTAAGATATCTTAATATCTTCTTAGCTGCTTCCATGTGAGACTCTTTAGGATTTGCTTGATATCTTGCACATACTCTTACCGCAAATTTAATGTCAGGTCGACTGGCAGTTAGGTAAAGTAGTGATCCAATAATCCCTCTGTATTGAGTAATATTAGCTGGTTTTCTCTCTGGATCAGGATCAATTTTCCCGTTGGTCTGCATTGGGATTTTAACTGGTTTACTATCTTTAATCCCAAATTTAGTCAGCAGATCGTTGATGTACTTTGTTTGATTAATGAAGATGTCATCTGGTTCCTGCTTGACCTGCAAACCTAAAAAGAAACTCATCTCGCCCATCATGGACATTTGATACTTATTTTTCATAAGTTCAGCAAATTTATCACATAAATAGGTGGATTGAGATCCAAAAATAATATCATCTACATAGATCTGTACTAGAAGGATATTTTCTTTGACTTTGATGATGAACCGAGTCTTGTCAACTGATCCTCTTCTGAATCCAGATTCTAGTAGAAATGTTGATAATGTTTCATACCAACCTCTAGGGGCTTGTTTGAGACCATAGACTGCTTTTGTCAGTCTGTATACTTTCTGATTTGGATCTCCTTCTTCAAATCCAGGTGGCTGTTCCACATAGACTTCCTCTTCAAGGATACCATTTAGAAAGGCACTTTTGACATCCATCTGGTATACCTTGAATATTTTGTGTGCAGCATATGCCAAGAACAGCCTTATTGCTTCTAGTCTGGCTACGGGTGCAAATGTTTCATCAAAATCAATGCCTTCTTGTTGATTATAGCCTTTAGCTACTAATCTGACTTTGTTTCTGACTACTTCACCATTTTCATCTCGTTTGTTTTTGAACACCCATTTTACACCTATTACTCCTTGGTGTTTGGGTCTGTCCACGAGATACCAGACTTTATTTCTTTTGAACTCATTTAGTTCTTCTTGCATTGCTGTTATCCAGTCTGCATCTTGTAATGCTTCGTGAGCATTAGCTGGTTCAATGCGAGATAGGTAACAGCTCAACAAGGCACTTTCTCCGTGTATTCTTCTGGTCTTCACACGATCAGATTGGTTCCCAACGATCTGTTCTGGTGGATGATCTTGTATCCATCTCCTTCTCCTGGTCAACTCTTCATCAGATATCTCAGGATCAGGTTGATCTGTTGGATCCTCAAATTCAGTGTGAATTGTTGATGAAGTTTGAAATGGATTTTCATCTATTCTTTGTTGGTCCCGAAAGAGCAAAGTTTGGTGTATGGGGGGGGGG
>JAPKLX010000219.1:176337-241277 GCA_026898415.1 Leonotis leonurus | reverse complement strand
TGAAATTCTAGCCGTTGTTGATTGGCGTGAGATAGATGGTATATTGCGAATCAATGATTTCCATCATATCTGTTCTTGCCATATAGGAAAGGTTGACTTAATCTTTGAGTTATGGAAAGCAGATTGCTAACGGTCTCTTTCCTTCTATATGTTAACCGAAGATCTTCTTTCCAATCCCAGTTGGATGGACTTTAATCTTGGTGTGGCAAGAGCATATGATGTGTAGGATGATGTCAGCTGGTGGATTGATGACTCAATCGTTATGGTTCCTCGCCTTAGGCATCGATCTGGTCATCGATCTGGTCGCTGTCTGTTACAGCAGATCGATTCCTTTTGGCGTGAAATCTTGACCTTCATCCTATTCTAAGTTGAGATTGACTTCTATAGGAGTATTTCCTTTACATTTCAAGTCATCTCCTAATCTGTTCTATAACAAGATTCACTTTATCTCTAGTGATCTGTTTTTACACGTAGAACAGTTCAAGCTCTAGAACAGCTAAGTGTGTTTCGAAAGACCATCATCAAAACTAAATATCTTAGGGTTCCCAACATTCTTTCTTCTGGATTTAGATTTCCAGATTGATCATCATCTGCAATGACTGTTTCATTGCTTTCAGTTGGTGATCTGACTTCATCCAGTTCATGTTGGATTGTTCCCCCTTGCTGTATGATTTCTTCAGCAATTGGTGGAGTGTTGATATCTTCATCATCACTTTTTGAATTCCAGATAAGAATATCTTCAAGTAGCAGTTCGTTCATCTTTCTTGTAGTCATCTGGTTCTCTGTCTGTCTATTATCTAGTGACCTGTACTCAACAATAGACTCATCAAAAACAACATGAGGTGTTACCTCCACAATATGAGAGTTCTTATTGTAGACTCGATATGCTTTACTGACATCAGAATATCCTAAGAATATTCCAGTGTCAGTTTTGCTATTAAAAGTCCTCAATTGAGTTTTCTCGTTATTGTGTATGTAACACAGACAACCAAAAGTGCGAAAGTAAGATATCTTACGCTTTCTGTTGTTCCAGATCTCATATGGTGTCTTTCCATGTCTCAGTGTAATTGATGATTTGTTCTGAGTATAACAGGCTGTGTAGACAGCTTATGCCCAGAACTTCTTGGGTAGATTGGTAGCATTTAGTATAGTACGAGCTGCTTCTTTAAGTTATCTGTTTCTCCTTTCAACAACTCCATTCTGTTGAGGAGTTCTAGCAGCTGAAGTTTGATGAGTGATTCCCATTTTGTTGCAGTATGCTTCAATCTTCTGGTTGAGAAATTATGTTCCTTGATATGTTCTGATAGTAGCTACACTCACCTCTTTCTGTTTGGTAATCTTGTGTAGAAAATCAGGTAGTTTGGCTAGAGTCTCTTTCTTCTTTAACAGAAAGATGAACCAGGTGAACCTGGAGTAGTCATCTATGATTACTAAGGTGTATTTTCTCCCATTTATGCTTAGTGGTTTAACTGGTCCAAACAGATCTAGATGCAAAAGCTCCAGTATTCTTGATGTTGAGTGTGCTGTTTTGCTTGTAAAGGATGATCTGGTCTGCTTCCCAGCTTGACAAGCATCACATATATGATCTTTATCATATACTTGATCTGATAGTCCTTCTACTAATTTTTCTTTGGCAATCCTGTTGATTGACTTGAAGTTTAGGTGACTTAATCTCTTGTGCCATAACCAGCTTGTTTCTGATACAATTTTAGTGACTAAGTAGGTCTCGATCTGGTTTGTCCATTGGACGATATATAGCATATCCTGCAGTTTTCCGGTAAGGAGTATCTCATCTCCTTCCTTGTTCTTCACAAAGCAGTTGTTAGTATCAAAAACGATCTGATTACCGTTAGCATAGAATTGACTTACAGAAAACAGATTGTGACTAAGACCCTCAACATAAGAAACATTTGAGATGGTGGTCTTGCCAACTTTTATATTTCCATATCCTCTGGTGTATCCTTTTGAGTTACATCCAAAGGTGACCTGTGGTCCTGGTTTTTCTATGTAATCTGATAGTAGATTCTTGTCACATGTCATGTGCTTCGAACACCCACTATCTATTATCCAGATTGCTCCTCTTGCTATCTTGTTTCTTCTTGCAGTCTTCTGGTCCTGCAATTAATTACACTTAGCTACCCTTCAACGTTTGGGTGCTTGGTTATTAGCAAATGTTCCCTTTCGAATCCAGAACATTTTTGGGTTAGGAACAGAAATATAACAGGTAATGATATTCCCATCATTATCAACTTTAGATAGCGAGTGAATTTCAGATGGATGGAATCTCTCTATTCTATCGTTCTTCAGACCCCTTTTAATAGGTAATGTCCTGTTGACATTTTTATTGGGCAATGTCCTGTTGACATTATTTTTATGATCATGATCTGTTTTTGTGTAGCGAGCTGGTTGACCCTTTGTTTGGTGGTATTGTCTGTATCCAGTCTCTTTTAACATCATCTTCTGGGGATGATCTCTCATGTTCTTTAGATCTATCACTTGATCTGGTATTTGCTTTCTTTCTGGTACAAAGTTTATGGTTCCAGAAGATTTTTCTGAGTGACCTGGATATCCTAATCCAGATGTGCCCTGTTGTTGCAGGTTGATTAACAACTTAGCACGTTCGTCACTTTTGTAAATCATTTCTTTGCCTTTCTTTATCTTGTCTTCTGCAACGTTGTTTCTTGTAATAAGATCCTTCACTTTTGAATTTAGTGAATGGATCTCACTATCTTTTCCTTTGATCTGTTCTTCCAGATCAGCTATTTGGACAACGAATTGGGTGTTGGCTGTACTCCGTATCTGTTCAGATTTCTTCAGCCTTTCATTCTCTTCTACAACTTCTCTAAACAGTCTTTTGATGCTCGAATAGCTCTTGAACATCTCATTTACTTCTTCCCATGAGTAATCAGATTGATCTTCAACTTCCAGTTCCAGATCATTATCATTTGAGGAATTTGAATTGCAAGAATTTACCTCGACTTCATCCAGACCGCTGTCTAATCCCATAAAGCATTCATCCCAGCCTTCTTCGTCATTAGCAAAGAATGCTTCATCATTCTCTGATGAGCTATCTGAAAAATGACTCGAGCTGCTTGAATCTTGTTCAGCTAGCATGGCCTTGCGCTCATATTTGAGTTTTCGATCTCTTTTTGCTCTCAGCTCTTCTCTTTGGCTTTTGGACAAATCAGGGCAATCTGTTTTGAAGTGACCTGTTCTACTACAACCAAAGCAGGTATAATCTGTTGCGTTAGATGTTTTTGAGATTTTACCTGTCTGCTATTTTGATTCATCCTTGTTATCAGATCGATCATTGTCACGTTTCTTGTAGAATTTGTTTTTGTTATCTTTATAAAACCGTCTGAATTTCTTCGATCTGATCTCCATCTTGTCTATGCGTTTGGCTATCATTACAAACTCTTTTAGTAGTTTGTCATATCCCTTTTCTTCATCTGGTGTAGAAGGTTCAGAGGGTTCATCAGGTTTGCTCTTTGCTTTGAAGGCTACTTCTTTGTCCTTCTTCGAGCTGCTTTCTGCCTTTTTGGACAGATGATCTGGTCCACGAATTCTTTGTATATCACATTCATGGCCTTCAAGATGATCAAATAATGTTTCAGTAGATAGTTCATTGAAGTCTGCACGAAGAGGTTGCATAGCTGCATATATCTCCCAGCTAGGTGGAAGTGATCTGAGTACTTTCATGTTCTTCTCTCTTTGAGTATATTTGTTCTTATTGAACGCTGATATCTCAAGGAGAATTCCAGTAAATCTCATCTTCATTTGCTCAATGGTCTCGCCTGGTTTCATTTTGAATTCGTCGTATTTATTGCAGGCAAGAGACAACTTGTTCTCAATCATGACTTCAGATCCAAGACACAAGTCTCTTAAGGCTTCCCACATCTCTTTGGCAGTATCCAGATCTTGGAATTTGGCCAGATGTACGCCTTTGACTGTGCTAGATATGATTCCTTTAGCAAAGCCATCCAGATTGGCTTCGCGATGTTCCTCTGCAGTATATTTCCTTGGATCTTTAGGAACAGTCTGTGTAGTTACACCAGTTGAGTTTGTTACCGTCACTTCTTCAGTGATCTGTAGTGGCCCATCTTCGATAACTTTTCACATCAGATAGTGATGGGCTTTGAGTGCCATTTTGCTTCTGAAGCTCCATTCTCTATATCCTTGAATGGAGAATTCTTCACAAGCCCTAACGACAGATGATTCCATAGCAGATAGTATGCACGTGAATGAAAAATAGGTTTTCCTAGATCTATTCAAGTTGACCACGCAGGTTTTAACCTTGTGAAACAAAAACAATGGTTGTTTGAACCACTGCTCTAATACCACTTGTTGGTCCCGAAAGAGCAAGGTTTGGTGTATGGGGGGGGGGAATACACCAAATACAAACTTTTCAGTTTACTTGATTAATTAATAGAGAGTTTAAGCTATTCTTAGTAAGAAATTGCTCGGCAGATAACTAATCAGATTGATCAGCAGATCGATACCAGATTAGTCCAAACAGATGGCTCTCCAGTGTAGACACTTAGACAATAATAAGAATGATCTTATTACTTTTTAAGTATTGTGTGTGCGGAAATAAGGTGGATTTAGTTAATGCTCTTGTTTAGAAAACCTTAAGGATTAATCAGATCGTTAAGCAGATTGATTGAGATGCAGATTATGTGATAGTGCAGAAATATAAAGAACACAGTTGTTTAACGTGGTTCGGGAAATCCCTACGTCCACGATCTGGTCAAAAATAGACCAGATTATCCACTACTAGGATACTCTTCTTCTTTATACTCCTGGAGAGCGAGTCACAGGTATCAATCAAAGCTAGAAAGATACTTGTGCACGAAATAAGGGTCGTGTGCCTTTACAACAGATTACATCTACGTTACCACTAGAAAACTACTAGCTAGCAGGGTGATCTCCTTTCTCTCGATAAGACAGACTTGAATCGAGGTGGGGTTGGTGTGATGTAGTATCACATGTAGTTTTGAAGCTCTTAGTCTGGCTCACAGATTGATTGCTTGAGAGTATGTTATCAATGTAGCTCGCGTGTGTGTCTTCCAGACCTTGAACTTCATATATATATAGGCATTGAATTTAAAATTCTAGCCGTTGTTGATTGGCGTGAAATTGATTGTGGATTGCCAATCAATGATATCCCTCATATCTGTTCTTGCCTTGTAGAAACATTGACTCAATCCTCTAAGTATGGAAAGCAGATCGCTAACGGTTACTTTCCTTCATTGTGTCAATCGTGGATTCTCTTCCCAAACCCTATTGGATGGACTTCAATCTTGACGTGGAAAGTGGATATGATGTGTATGATGATTTCATCTGGTGGTTTGATGATTCTATCGATCTGGTGCTTCGCTGTGGTCATCGATCTGGTCGGTGATCTGGTTGCTGTCTGTTACAGCAGATCGATTTCTTCTTGGCGAAAAATCTTGTCCTTCATCCTATACTAATATTGAAATGACTTCTATAAGGATAATTCCTTTACATGCTAAGTCATATCCTAATCTGTTCTTTATCATAATTCACTTTATATGTAGTGATTTGTTAACACGTAGAACAGTCTAACTCTAAAAAGAACTAAGTGTGTTTCGAAAGATCATCATCAAAACCAAAATTACTTAGGGTTCCCAACAATTTCTCCCTTTTTGATGATGTTGAAACCACACTTTACAATCACAATTACAATACGATCACGATGTACACACATCTCACACCTCCCTATCATTCATGTGTCCAATTCCCCTTTATTAACGCCCTTCTAGCGTTTATTAACTAACTTTCTTTTTTTTTTATCTTTTTGAAGAGTTAAAACTCTTTTTATTCTTCATTTCGTTCTATTTCCTTTTTTTTATTCAAGGGGAACCGAACACATAAACATTAGGGAGTAGTCACTCATAATCCTAATCATGGTTGGTACATGCCAACTAGCAAAGCAACATGCCCCACTACATGTCTTAATCACACAACCAAGCCCAATCAAGAACCAAAATCAATTTAAGCTTACAATCATACATACTCATACCTAGGCTCACATGCTAATAATCGATAGTCATCAACACAAAGTAATCGAATAAGCAAGACAAAGAGCATCTGATCAAGATTGGGAAAGTACACGACATCATGAAATAACAATCACGAACAACGATATCGCAGCTCACACATGCACAAACAAATCAAAAATAACAAATCCACACAAATCACAAACATTAGATAAAACGTAACATTAGGAACGTTACAATACGACAACATATAAACACGAACACACGGAAATCTAAATCCCCCCCCCCCACACTTAAGTAATACAATGCCCCCATTGTATAAAAGCCAAGGGGAAAAATGGAAGATTTCCCTGCAGGACGATGAATTGTAGCATTCAGTTGTGAAAAGTTGAGATACTACGTAAGAGTGATACGGCCGCCGTCCCTCTTTCCACTTATCTTTCGCTGGACTCCATATCTAGCTGAATTTACCTACATTCTGAACTTTCATTTTCTCTCTATTACATATATATATATATAATATAGAAATAACGAAGTCTAGACTAGAAATAAACTAAAACATAATTAAGGATACGATTTACGTGGGTTGCCTCCCACAAAGCGCTCGTTTATCATCATGAGCTTGACACTACTTTCTCCTCCCTGAGTTAGTTGCCCTACCTAGGAAGCTTGTCCTTCCTATTGAGTTGAACGAACTCTCCCACTGTCTCGGCCAGTTGACCAAATTGAGTTTCAATCCCCTTCATCGAAGCCTCCACAGTTTCGAACCTTTTGTTGTTTGCCTCAATGACTCTGTTAAGAGTTTCCTCGACTGTAGCCTTTTGAGGGGCATCTGTGGTTGAACGAAATGTTGAAACCAATGCTGAGGTGGCATCTGTTTCCCTTGTTGTGCTTGAGGTCTCCACGAAACGATGGGATGATACCGGTACCCAGGATTGTATGTGTTCGAGTAGGGATTGAACTTGGGTTGAGGTTGAAAACCTTGAAGAGCATTCACCTGCTCTTCATATTCCACACCGAAATCAACAACACGTGCACACAGATTTGCACCGTGCCCAAACTCTCCACAAATCCCACACGTGTCCTTCACAAGGATCCGCCTCAGTTGCTCGTCTGCAGTCCTAATGGCTTGGACTTGCCTCGTGAGCTCAGCCAACTGCCTCATCATATCAATGCTAGAAGTAGCCTCATTCACCTTCTTCTTCTGGCCTCTCGAGCTTCTCTGCTGCGAATTCTCAGCCATTGTCTCGAATATTTTAGTCAGCTCCTCTGCCGTTCTATTCCCAATGTCCCCTCCGGCTGCATTGTCCACCATATACTGAAAGTTTTGGTGGAGACTCTCATAGAAGAACTAATTGAGTAGCTCCGGAGATAGGTTGTGATGAGGACACTACATCTGGAGACCCTTTAATCTTTCCCAGGCCTCGTGAAAGGGGCTCACCTTCCATCTGTATGAAGGTCACCAATTGTGACCTCACCTCTTGAGTCTTCTGATTTGGGTACCACTTTGACATGAACTTCTCGAATACTTGATTCTAATTCTGCAGCGAATTGCGCGCCAACGACATGAACCATGTCTTGGATCTATCCTTCAGCGTGTAGGGGAAACAATGCATCTTCAGCTGATCCTCATTCAAACCTCCAAGAGGGAAGGTTAGAACAATAGCATAGAACTCCCGGATGAAGTTCAGTGCATCATTCACCGGCATGCCGTAGAAGGAAGGTAGTTAGCTGAAATGGATATTCTTCAGCTCATAATTCCGAGCTATTTCTCCCAAAACAATTGATGACGCCAAAGCTCCAATAACCGGCCTAGCTAGCTCTCGTATCTGCCTTACCGCCATGACTGTCCTCGAGCTTGTTTCACTGTAATTTGTGTTCGATTCCTCCGAGTAGTGTGACTGATACCCCATATCCAGGAGATGTCTGTTCCTGTAATCCCCGTCTAGGTTGATGACTTGTAACTCCCTCCTTCGATGTACATTATCCAACACCGGTGCAAATATTCTATTCAAGCTTCGAGGACCGTGCATAAACAACCTAGCACCATAGTAGACACGTCAAACGTAACTTGTGGGAGGAAGATATACTAAAATTAAGTAAAACAAAAGCAATTACAAAGTGCACCAAATTAACACTACACAAAAGAGGAAACACAACATCCACCAAACACGACAAAAAGGAGAAAAATAGCAATAGGATACAAAAAAAAGAGAAATTCACAAGAACATAAAAGGATAAACACTACAAATGATAGCACTTAAACCAAGAATGCCTAAAGCCTTCCCCAGCAACGGCGCCAAAATTTGTTCAACTTAGAACGTGTGTTCAAGTTATCGGAATTAAACGAGTCCTATAGCATGTAATAAGCTAACCCTATTCGTATCTCAAGGAAGGCTTAGCAGGGCTTCATAATTCAAGTGCTACAGATTAAACAACAAAAAGTGGTCATAAACATTCTAACCAGATAGCATACATATAATTAACTAAGTTAACTAATCAACAACAATTTAAATAATGAAAATCTGAAATTAAGGCTCTAAGAGTTGAACACTCGCTTTGATCATCACATGATATGATTAATACACACATTCACATGCCCATCTAGAATTCTTAAGAGCTATCTAATTATGAACTTTCGTATTGATAACTAGATCATGACTATGACTTCCGTATTTAGCCACACAATTAAGAATCCGAGTTAAACAAGCAAATACTCGATTAATACGTTTTCGGTTATAATCGAAGTTGGTTGGACTATGATCCGACACAAGGATCGTCTCTCGACCTCACCCTACGTATAACAAATTGGAACGGTGATCCATCGGAACAATTTAATAAGTACGAATCCAAACAACAAGTATGATTAAATAATAACATCAACGATCGATTGAGAAATTCAACAACTTAGTTGAGATCAACTACTCAACCCAATACATAATCATAAACTAAGAACTCAAAACAAGAACTTACAAATGACTACACTATGAGAATAAACAATCAATCTCAACCTTAATCCGTCTCTCCAAGTTGAATACAAGTAAAAACGTTAAATAACGAGTTCTAAGACTGAAGGATTCGAGTTCTATATGAGAGGTATCAAGAGTGTCATTCAAATGGCCTGAAATATCCTTTCAAAACCCGCCAATAACCGTCGTCCAGCGACTGTTGAGAAGCCAGCGGTCGCTGGCTTTCCTACATTGGTGCACAAAATCAGCGGGCCCAGCAGCCGCTGGGTTCCCAGTGGTCGCTGGCCCGACCTCTCTGTCCCTCGCTTTTCTGGAGTACCCTACATCCCAGCAAGTGCTGAAAAGCCAGTGCTCGATGGCCTTCAACCTCGCTCCTTCCCTGCCATTTCTCCCGGTGTGCCATTCTCGACCCATGCTACTTCGTTCGTTTTAGCTTCCTGGGCATTTTCGGCATCGTTTCATCTCACTTTAGCTTATTCTCGTCATCCTATATCCAAAATAAAAACAAACAAAACACGATAAAACATGAACTAAAAGACACTAACTCAACTCGGACTAAAAGCTAGATACGACCAAAATGAACCATAAACTCCCACAAAAATGAGCTAAACAACATCCCTCGCCGCCGCCATCACCGAAGCTCAGCCGTCAGCTCCTTCCTTCTCCTCAGCAGTCCTCTGTCTCAAGTAACTTCTCCCCTTATCCCTCCTAATTGATTTATTCATTTTTCCGCATATTCCATCTCATGTTTTAATTGCGAGTGTTAAGGGAAATTTAAATTTTCAGATTTGTTTAGATTCCTAACTGATTGAATTTATTTTCCCTTGTTATGGAGGTCTCGATTGGTGAAGCTAGGATTGGGGATGGCTTGGTTCGGGGTTGGACAACCCTTCAACCTCAGATAAGTTTTCTTTTTTTTCTTTCTTTATAAGTAAAATGAGGTTGAGTTTCTATATATGTTCCAGATTGATGAATGTTCAGTTATGCTCTTCAAGTATTTATACAGTAGAGCAAATGTTTCTTCTAAGATTAAGGCATAGTTTGGCTAGGCTCATGTTGTAGGATTATAAGCTATAGTTTTGTATGTCATTGCGTGTAGTACCCCGAAATACTGTAGCTGTAATTAAATGACGATTAAAGCTTAATTAGAGCATTGCATCCTTAAGAAAATGTAATTATGAGATTAAGAAGGGTTCGAGGATTCTATTATGTGATTTAGAAGAAAGAATTACGATTATTTCGTTAAGAAAGAAAATGGAATTTATTAATTCCATATTAGAGATAAAAGAGAGGGGTTAAGATAGAATAAATTCAGACGAAGCATACCCCTCAGAAGAGAAATTTTTTATCTATTAGATAACATAGAAAAATGGATTTAGAAATTTCATTAAGCTAGAAAACAGATAAAATAAAGAATAAAAATTTATTATTGCAATTTCGGCAATAATTAAATAAGTTTTCGGTTAAAACTCAGTTTGAGAATTTACCAGTTGTAGGAATACCTACAAATTATGCCCGATTTTCTAAGATATATAGAAGAGATTATTATGAGGATTTTGTTAGAAAATATTGTTTTAGAAAGGAATTTATTTAATTAAATTCATTCGGTATCTTAAAACTCGAATAATTTGTTCAAATGAACTCGGAATCACGAACTGTTTGAACCGGGGGATTCCTTGTGTCGAGATGAATCATCCAGTATTAAAATCTCGATGCACGAAAAACGAGGAGGCGGGGTGTTCTAGAAGCCTCTAGAGTGATGTAGATGATTAATAATTATTTAATTAATAAAAAAATCTCTTACTTAAGACATAAGAATATTATTTTATCACATTTTTCATCATCATCCACCTTATTTCTCCCTCCCATGGTCGTGCACCCCCTCTCCCACCATAGCCAAGATTTCTTCTTCCATAGTTCAAGTTCTAAGCTAGATTTGAGGTCCAATTTCAAGAAATAATCATCTTTGAGGTAATTAACCATCCTCTTTACATCTTTAATTAGTAGAAATGGAAGAAAGTTTATGTATTTATCTATGATAGATTATGTTTCATAATTCATAGGATATGATGTTAATTTTCAAGTATGTGATAGGAAATGAATAGAATTCCATGGATTAAGTGATGTTTTGGAAAGAATTGGATAAGATGTTGGATAATTAGATTTTCCCTAAATCTTCTATAAGAACCCTAATTGGAATTAGTGGAATTTGAATGGAATTGTTTGATTTAAGCATAGATAAGTGTTATTAGATATCAATAAACATGATTAGAGCAAGAAATTAGATCAAAAATCAAACTTCTAATTTTTTTTCATAATGGCCGAAAATCCCCATAATTTGTTCTATAAGATTTTGATTTTATTTGTGTAATTTGAGATCATATTTGAGTTTAATGGTATGAATAAACCTTAGAATAATTTTTGGGGAATTTTTCATACACTAGAATTGGACTTTCAAAAATTTAAGAGCTAATGAAGTTATAGTTTACAAATATATGGATGGTAAATTGCTTAGGTGATGATGAATAGAAGTTAATTAGATGATAATAAGCATAGATGAATTAAGAGATTGAAGAAAAAATTAATATTTCATTAAGATTCATAAAATACTTGGAGAAGGGGATGATCCAAAAGTATATGTAGAGGATTTAATTGTTTGATCTAAGATCATATTTGAGATGAGGGAAGAATATGATGGATAATGTAAAGTTATTAGATTTAAAGAGCTATGTATGTAGAAGTTGGAAATTGTTAGATAAGGGATGCAATGACCCGAAAGAGAGTAAACCGATAGAAATCTAAGTTAAGATAAGAGATTATATGAAGTAATAACTTTCTAATCTACTCCAAATTTACATATTTAAGGTGCAAGTGGAGTAGAAAGAAGAGGAACGGATCCCAAGAAAGAAGAAGGCGAGCCTTCGACTTATATAGAACAAGTCAGTCAGGTGGGCATATTCTTTTAAAGTATGCATGCTATTTATGCAATGTTTGATTATGCATGTTATGTTTTCTTAAAAGATGTGACTTGCATGTTTTTAGCATGATGCATATTGCCTATCTACGAGAGAATGACGATATCGGCCCTATGCCGGACGAGCTGCCGGTAAGGGTTTGTGTACACATATGTGACCGTGAGCCGGTGAGCGGACTGGCCGGTCATAGTGTTTGAGAGGGAGGCCTACCTCTCAACACAAGAAGTGCGTAGATATGGTGTATTTAAATGATTTTGTCTGCAGACATCATTATGTTTCCATTATGTTACAGTTTGAGCATGAGAAAGTTTATTTTAAAGAAAGTATTTGCATGTCACAAGAGCATGTTTTAAAAGTTTTGGCAGTGTGCCCACTGAGTACATATCGTACTCATGCCTTGCATACTCATTTACATGTGCAGGTTGAGCAGCGGAGATGGAGATGGGGTTGAATGCTGGCTTTTGGGCTTGTGATTTCCCTTGCTTCGTTCTTATATGTATTTAGTTAGTTGGAGTTGGGTTGTTATACTTATGTTCATCCACTCTTGTTGTTGAGTAAATTGGTACCCTGTCGCCTTTGATATGAACGTAGTATGTTGATACGTTTGGTTAATCCATGAGACTCATGTTGATATGTTTCCGTTGCGAACCTTTGTTTGTTGTCACTTGAACGTTAGGTACCTTGATATTGTGTTAGCCTTTGTTATTCATTGTGGTACTTTCCTTGGTGAATTATCATGTCCGATGTCTCTTTCATGGTTGCTTGAGTTGATCGTTGATAGTTGGGAACTCAGAGTTCATAAATTGTGTAAACTTGAAATTTACTAGAAACAGGGCAGCCTCTGCATTTCCATTTTCTGCACGCTTTACTTGTCCGAATTTTCTGAAATTGGTGTCATTTGAAAGATCTTTTCGATACCTTTCCAACAGTTCTTTCGGATCTTAATTCGGAGCTCAGATGAGAAAGTTATGAGCTTCCGAAGTCGATGTATCCGCCCTGCCCTGTTTTTCGCGAAAGTCATTTTGAGTTCCTTTGTGTTTAAACATCAATTGCTATAGTTTCTTCCAAGTTAATTAAGTCATGGCTTAATCTCTTAACTAAGAGAGGGTTAAGAAATTGGGCTGTGACATTGCGGCTGGTGTGTTTTCTTTATTTAAGTCAGTCTATATGCATATTTGCTAAGTTCAAGCAGTAAATCATTAAGCATGTCAAGTTCTAAGTCCTTACAAACAATAAAGCTCTAGATTTGGCATGTTTAGGGCTTGAAAATAGAGTGCAAAATATCTAATAAGCATGCCATGTTCTTTACTAAGTCAATTGCTGAAATCTAGAGTTTGATGATGGGGTTCTTGTTTTGGAGTCTTACCTTAAGGATTGATTGTGCTTGATTTGGTGCTTGGTCCCTTCTCCCTTTGGCTCCTCCTAAGTGTCCTTCCTTAAGGACATGTTGGAAAGAGATGTTAGGGACATGTTGGAAAGGGATGTTAGGGCTGGTTTCTGAATCTTTGCAGAAATGTTCTCAACGTTTAAACTTAGAATTCCTTACCGTAATGTTGTTCTAGGTTAGCCTTAAACTGACACGATTCCTTGTTAGAGTAGGACCATTCACAACCTCTTCTTCCAAAACTCTTAAGTGTTCGTATGTCTCTGGTGTGAATTCTAAACTCTTGAGGAGAATGAAGGTTTCGGTTTTTATAGTGGTTTTTGGCTAAGTCCAGTCACTTTCTTAGAGATATGTTATGTTTCTAATGACTATTTTGTCTTATCATGCAGATTGTATGGGGTTTTGGAAGCTGAAATGTCAACTTTTGGTAGAGCAACTCTCCACAGCTCCCTTCTCTTCGACCAATGTGAAGGCAGTAGTGCAGACCTTCCATTCTTCATATCTCCTCTTTGATAGAGGGTTGTACTTGTGTGGTTTCACCTCTTTGTTTTGTTACTAATTTAGCACCTCTACTCACCTTCTATCTTATTATATAGACTTAGTGTGGCAGTTTGTAGAGTGTGGGAGAAACAATATGGACTCTTCCTTGGTCCTTGTTCCCATTCCATTCTTTCCTTTTCCATTATTAGTCTTTTTCTTTCCTAAGTTTCCTTGTTTGTTTTCACTACTAAAATAGAAGATTCTCATGTAGTCTTTCTATGCAGAGATTTGTGTGCTTTGTAATATGTGTTAATCAGTTCTTAACATATCTTAAAATTTCTAGAAGTTCCTGATCTTATGATCCTTGAAAGGGTTGTCACGGTGGTTCTCACCCTGTTCATTCTTAGCATTTGTTTTGTAGTTATATCTATTTCACTTCTACTTAATTTGTCTTATTCTATCTGTGGTTTGTTAGGACCCACATGATCAACTACATAGATCACTAAATAGATATAATGAGACAAGATGATTAAAGTGGAATGAGGACTACTTAATCATCCATACATACCTATATATACATCGATTTTGTTCTTCTTAAATCTAATTTATTTCACCAACTTATAAATCATTGTTATTAATGATTCTGAATGAGGCATTTATCAACATCAGTAATTCCCCTTCACTATTATTAATTACATTAAAACCTTATTATTACTATCAATAACTCTATAAATCATAAATTATTCCAAATGTTGCATCACTTGTCTAGCTATAAATACTTTGCAGTTTAAATGTCAATCCATTTAAATGTCACATCATACCATTAATCACCATTAATGGTTGTTATCCTCAACTAATTTAGACTTGATTGTAGTCTTAAAGTTAAGAAATTCTATCATGGCCTCAAATCTATATATAAGGTCACCAATCCACAATTAGTGATTTGCTACTATCTTATAATTGACGACGCCGGCTCACGATTAAAGGTTCAAATGTTTCTACGTGGCATGTGTCGTGATAATATTAGACTATTCTCATTAATTATAGAAACCTTGGTCTCATAAATTGAATACAAGTTTAAGATTTCGAGAGGTTTGCTAATTTATTAGGAATTAAAAGGCGGGACATTACAACATGTCTCTGTGTTCATGTATATATCACTTATTGTGCAATCATGACTCAAGTTTCAGGTTTGAGGTTTATGTGAATTTGGTTCTGAGATGGGATGACATGTTAGCCTAAGGTTGACATTCTGCTTTAGAACTATCTATATCTAAATTTCTCTATATAAAGAGTCACCAAATTGTGTCTCTTAAGATTTAAAGTTTGCTTAATGTTGAACATAACATTATTTAGTTGCTTTTAATCCTAGTCACTGAATTTTAACTGTTGCTATATTCGTTTCTGAGCATAACTTGACTTCTAAAGTTCAATAGTTTATAATATGTCCTTAAATTTTTTTCCATATTGCTAGATAAAAAAAAAATAGCATAACATGTTTTATTATTATTTTGTTCTGGAATATGTTTGTGTAAGAAGATTGTTCGAACTCAATGCTAAAAGAATAAAAATTATAATATGAAATTTGTATGCCTCGTGGATTTCTTCTCCTTGGAACTTGTTGTGAACTTCCTAATGGGGGATAATTGGGCAAAGCTTTGTATTCTATCAAAATTTTCTAAGTGTTTTGTGTGCTTGAAATTTCTGATTTGCTAAAGAACTTAGCTTGCTTATATAGTGGTAAATTGGTAATAAGAGTGTTTTATGCTGAACTTTGAATTGTGAATCCGTCAATTATGTATAGACAGAAGTTCTTAGGGTATGCTTGTAGTAGCCTTTGATGTGATTTGATCTATCATAGCCCTCAGTCTATGTCTAATTCTAATAATCCGACTTTGTGGCATTTCAAATCTTTGATAACACGTTATTAGTATCTGCAGGGATTTTGGCAAGATATTGTGAAGATTTAGCCACATGGCCCTCCTTCATTGAGCTTGTGCTATTATTCCCTCTCTCTCATTTGTACTATTGTAAATAAGAGGATGTATTGTATGTATATTTATTTAAAAACTAAATTGAGAAATCCCTTTCAGATTTCTGTAAAATGCCAGATCTTCACCCTTTTTCTTTCGGCTGAAGTGTATTTTAATAGCCTAGGATGATTGAGCATTCTTTGTTCTATTATTATATGGTTGTAAAGATATTTCTAAAATCTGCTTGATATTGCAAGATTTTTATCTATTTTATTTTTTTTCTTTCTCACGGCTAGTGCAAGTATAGTCTTATAGGGTAGATTTAGGCTTGTATCATACTCCCTCCGTTTTTTAATAAGTGTCTTATTTCATTTATTTATGTATATTAATGAAGTAAAATATTTACTTATATAATCTCATCAATTTATTATATTCACATAAATGCATTCATACACTTTACTTTCATATTATACAAATATTAAATAAAGGTAAAATGAGAAAAATTATACATTTTTTGTCTAGATTGTTGAAATGGGACACTTATTAGAAAACAAAAATATATCAAAACAGGATATTTATAAAAAAAACAGAGGAAGTATAAGTTTTTACCCATTAATCTTGAATTACAATTAGTCTTATGCTTGATATCTCAGCATCACATGTATTTTATATATCAAATCTTAATAATTAATATAAACCAAATGTTAATAACTAATAATCATATCACTTATCTTAAGTGATTAATGAATGACATGTATATATCAACTATATGTTGTTTTCTTGTAAAATTCTTTTTGTGATATAATTTCCTTTATGAAATTAAGTTTTTAACTTAATCTGTGTAAGATATTCTCTTTTATCGATTAGCTAATCGATAAATCTTAAAAAAAAAATTTAATCCACTTAAAATAAATTTCTATAAATTCGTTAACCTCTACGAAAACGAACGGGGTATTACATTCTACCCTTCTTAAAATAAATTTTGTCCCGAAATTTATATATTTTATTTAACCATCTCTGGTACTTGTCTTTCATTTTATTTTCAAACTTACTTGTAGCGTCTCTAGAAACTTTCACCAACTTGATTTAGTTACGAGTGTTACACCTTTAAATCTGATATATCTACGGTTCTTTCCTCGTAGCTCAGTTAGGGATTATCGATCATCTCAACCTGATGAGACAATTTGCTTGGGTCAACCACATATTTCTTAAATTACGATACTTGGAAAATAATGTGAACATTTCTATATCTTGGCGGTCATACTCGTATGTATGTTATTAAACTAACCTATCTTTTATAAAATATCTTATGATCTAACAAATGGCCTAAGTTTACTCTTCACACTAAATCTGATTATGCTCTTAAAATAAGATACTTTTAGGAAAAACATTATCTCCCATTTTAAACTGAAGCTTAGTTCTACATATGTTGATATCACACTTCTATCAATCGTGACTATTTTTCTCCTTGCTTTCTTAACATCTTCGCGTAAACTAAAAGGTCGAACATCATTATCTTATTAGTTTATTGGCTTGCAATGCCGAAATAGCCAGCTTCTTTGGTTCTTTGTGATTACATAGAAATTGATGTTTCTTTTCTAGGGTTTGAAAGAAATTGATCTTTCTTTGTAAAGGATTGTAGCTAAATTTTCTAATACTCAATCAATACTTAATATTATGTTCACATCGTTCATGGGATAACACTAAGATTATCTACTAAATCTTTAAGTGATCTTAAATCCAAACTTAAGTTATAGCAAATGAATGAGATTACTAGTTCTTCCTAAACATGAAGCGAATCTCTTGATTGTCTCTACTTGGTTAGGCTCTTAAAACATTCTACCTTCTTATCTCATGAATAAGAGTTTGGTTTATACTCAAGATCACTTTCTAACTACGACTCATAGCTAATAATCGATGATCATGACTTTTTAAAGCTTTTAGTCTACTATACTTATCGTTTTAGAATTATTGGGAATTTTAGTTTTAAGATCTATTATACAAAGATAATTAAATCTTTTTTTCTTTTAAATAGAATTAACAGTTACTTTCTATTTAGATTATAGCGGTGAAACAAACACTTTTCAATTTCTTGCCGTAGTTTTGATTTATACGAAGGAAAAGATCTCATTCCGATCTATATCTCGAAATTGGATTCATCTCTATCTTGCTTGTTCCTGCCTTTCGGGGTTCTTCTCGTCTATTCTTCTTCTTGTCTCTTTGTCCTTGATCTAAATTTCGAGTAACTAGCAAACAATTCTTTTAAGTCCTCGTCTATGTTCTTGTTTCTTAAAGGGAACATACATCTTAAAGCATTCTACGTTCTTAGGAAAAAGCCCTAACGCCATGACCTTTTACTTAAACTTCGGTTCAAAACATCTTAAAAACTTCACTTTCAAATAATAAATTCTTTTCTTTAGTATCTCACTTTAACTAAAAGAAATACATGCATTTCTTTTTAAATCTCAAACTCAAATTGAAAATAAATACATCTTTTAATTTTTAACAACTTTAGACTAAACTTGGAAGAAATATGTCTATTTCTTTTAAAATCTCAAACTTCAGCTAAAAGAATATTCTTATTCCTCTTAAAATCTCAACTTAAATTCGAAAGAAATACGCTCACTTCTTTTTTTAAAAACTTCAAAACACTACCTCAAAAGAACTATGCTTTTTTTTGGAAATATGAAACTTCAACTCCATAAAAATATTTATTTACCTTTTTCTTGTTGAGCGTGATGTGTCAAAGTGCTAAACTTTTGTCAACCCACTTAACTAGTCTAGTGAAACAATACTAGACTAAGACTGGAGAGAGACTCTTGGGTTCAAAGCAATTCTTGCTCTAATACCACTTTGTCACGACTGCACTTTACTAAGGATAGTAAAGATGGAGAAACTGTGACTATGGAAGGGGTTAAAGGAGTAGGGTAGAAATGAGAGTTAATGAATCGTATGTGAAGCTGAATAAAGTCTCGATAACTTAGATGAATCATTAGAATACATTGTACATCACCGACTGATTCGGATATGAAATTGAGTCATACACTCATTACTCAATTGTTACATAACTGCAGCGGAAAGGCCTCAAGATCTAGTACATCTTTACATGCATGAAAACATGTAAAACCCCCAAGAGTTTGGACTAAACAAAGAGATCGACAAAAATCTTTGCTAAACACTCCCTTTTATCATCACAGCTCGACCTGCACATTTATAAATACATGCAGGGCTGAGTACAAATTCTACTCTGTAGACACATGCCGAAATTACACACATACATATATAATGGTCATGCCATTGTAAGTGTAACATAGAGATTTTGTCTCTAAAGAACCTATATTCACTAAAATCCTTCTTTGAAATCTTAAAGTTCGATCATGATCTAAGTTCTTTTTGTAATCTACCATATCTGTAACTTCTTCTTCTTCTTTGTGTCGGGAAGGTGGCCACCTTCTCCGAACACCTTGACCGACCAACACCTTCGTCAGCTCATAGTCACTTTAACCGGTCAACTCCTTCATCGACTCACGGTTACTTTGTGCACACTAGTCCTAGTAGAATAGCTGTCCCACTGGAACTCGAATTCAATTCTTTAACTTAACTGAGCAGAGAGGTATCATACAAAACACAAACATTTTATGGCAAGACAACACTTGAAAGATATTTTCATTTCAAAAGCTTTTTTGAAAAGAAAAACATAAATTGATATCACACACATATATTTTCTTTTATCGTGTAAGAAAGCTTACACTTAGAAAGCCTACCTGACGTGCTCCTCTTCTCGACTTCAAACTTTTACTCCCGTATTAACCTTTAAATAAATTACGGAGTGAGATACTCGAACTGAGTATATATGCGATTTTCTATTTTGAAAGGAAATATTATCCTTATTATTTCGATAATTATTTTTGAGTCTTAACTCGACTAATATTCGAGTGCTTTAATTCTATTTCTAAAAATATTATCGAATAATTTTAAATCAATTTCATTTATTAAATTCTTTGTATTTTTTTCATTCACTTTACCCTATTAATTTAATAATAGGTACAAAAATTGCTTAAGATAATTCACTAGAAATATTGATCTTGAATTAGAACCATTTATTTAAGCGTATGTATGGGTTAGTATTAATCTATTTATACCCCTTGGAATTTATTAAGATTTTCTATAAGATTTAAATATAGTACAACCAAGAAGTACTGGATTCGCTTTCGGATAGGCCCTTAAAGGAGAAGGAAATACATTGTTTGCGTATCATTGGAAAGTGCATTAACATAAATACAGCATTAAATTAATCATAGCTAATTCATTCTTACATGGCCCATAGCAACTAAAACACTTTCGGCCCATAAGACAATTTAAAGAAGCCCTCACTTGCATCCCACTCAGGCGATCTACACCCCTTATACATCCTTCTAATTTCCTTTTTCCTTCTTTTACAATTTCTAAATGTAAATATCTATTTCATTTTCTCATTGTATTTTTTTTTAAATATGAGTTTTAGGAAAAAGCCTTAATCAATTCAAATATTCAGAATTTGATTTCTCGTTCATTACTGATTTTCTGGTTTATTTTGCTTCTGGCCGAGGGGTGCTATGGCTCTGGTGAAGATTTTCTCGGTTCGTGGTTGGGATTGGTTCTGGGTTTGAAACTCCGGTCAGTGGGTTTGCAAGTATAAGGTTTTGTATTTAAACCCCCTTGTTTTGAATTTTACTATACTTTTCCTCTACATGTTTTGGTTATGTGAAAATTGTACTGGAAATGATGTTTTATCCTAAGTTTGCTATTTGCATCTTAAGGTAAATTTTATGAAGCATGTCTATGAGTTCATGTATATGTCGCTTATATTTTGTAATCATGTCTCAAGTTTGGTTTGAGGTTTATGTAAATTTTGTTCTAGATGGGATGACATGTTAGCATAAGGTTGACATTCTGCTTTAGAACTATCTATATCTAAATTTGTCTATATAAAGAGTCACCGAATTGTGTCTCTTAAGATTTAAAGTTTTCTTAATGTTGAACATAAGATTATTTAGTTGCTTTTAATCCTAGTCACTGAATTTTAACTGTCGCTATGTTCGTTTCTGAGCATAACTTGAGTTCTAAAATTCAAGAGTTTATAATAAGTATTTAAATTTTTTGCCATATAGCTAGATAAAAAAAAAATAGCATAACATGTTCTATTATTATTTTGTTCTGGAATATGTATGAGTAAGAAGATTGTTCGAACTCAATGCTAAAAGAATAAAAATTATAGTATGAAATTTGTATACCCCATGGATTTCTTCTCCTTTGAACTTGTTGTGAACTTCCTAATGGGGGATAATTAGGCAGAGCTTCCTCTTTCATGTATTCTATCAAAAAATTTAAGTATTTTGTGTGCTTGAAATTTCTGATTTGCTAAAGAACTTAGCTTGCTTATATAGTGGTAATAGGAGTGTTTTATGCAACTTTGACATATGTCAGACATGAAGTTGACATATGTCAGGTAGCACTATAAGTGTGACTATAATGCTTAACAGACATTTGGAACCAGACCCCTCGAGGTAGATTCCAGAGATGACCTCATGCAGAGGTGAGGGATGCTCATAACCTGCGCTCTTGATATTAGTCAGACCACAGGGGTCCTCAACTCTTCTCCGCTTCTGGGTATTCCAGAACTTAATTCACCATTGGACAGTGTTTTCTTCCATAGCGCGTTTCTTTTTATATTTTTAAAAGTAGTGCTGATATTTTTCTCTATTAGAAATTAAATGTACAAATACCCTAAGGAGTTTTGTAATTTGTAGAGGGACCAAATTGCCAAATTTTATAATAACTAATTATTATTTAAGTAGGGTTAATAGTCCCCAAATAACAGTACGCAAAATACAGAAAACTGCATTTCTTCTGCAGTTCTATATTGAAAAAATTAATACTGATTATTTGGAAGATTCATATCACTACATCAAGATCCGAGATCCTCCATGGATTTAGGTTAGTGTTTCCGCTATTCTTTCTCTGATTATCATCATAGAGTTCTTTAATTTAGGGTTTATGATTCAGATTAAGTATGTTTTAATTGTGAATAATTTCTAACAACAAGTCCATAGTAAAAAAAGTTCTTCACGAAAAAAATTCAGACACTCAAATTAACGCAAAGTAAACTAAACATATAAGAGTGCATGCATGAGATTATTGAAAATAATTAGTCAAATTGAGGGTTAGAATGCATATAACAAATAAAAGAGGTATCCTCTGATAGAACCCGAATGAAGAGCTTACGAAACTACAAGATTCACAGGTCGGATAATCGAATAAAAACATGCAATTGTAATAAACAAATAAATATCAATTCAATCATGCATATAACGAAGAAGATATAAACGGAAAATAGAGTATTTAGCAGGCTCCTAAGAATTGAATTTTACTTCCTTTTAAAGTTGTAGAATTAGTTGTTAAGAGATGATCAATCGCGAGCAGCGAACATCAATCCGCTCCGGAAAACCATGAACAAATTCGACCTCAAAGATTTTTTGCATATGACCCAATCTACAGTTCGACTATCAAGTGGGCGATAATCAGTCCGATTTGTCAAAGAAGGGGGAATCAAAAACTTGCAGTGTTAGAATACTACACAGGCCGAATTCAATGTGCGCAAAAGTGAAGAATATTTTCGCCCATCTCCTCTCCCATCTTATTTATAAAAGTGGGAGAGCTTGTTCAGTTGAACAAGAAAGACAAGCTCCCTAGTCAGCCTAAACATGCTCAAGCCGTTACAGTTCTGCGTAGTGGGAAGGTAGTCAACAACAAGGTGGAAATGCCACCTGATGAAAGTGATGACAAAGTGGAGGAAGTAAGCACTACACCTGCCCCTCCTGAAGAGAAAGGAAAGGAAGGAAAGCTTCATAAGGCAGAAAATCCTTATAAGCCCCCTATTCCTTTTCCAGGGCGACTTAGAAACGAGAAGCAGGACCAGCAGTTCCTTTGTTGGTCTCGTAAGAGCAAGGTTTGGTGTATGGGGGGGGGGGGAATACACCAAACACAAACTTTTCAGTTTACTTGACAAATTATAAGAGATTTCAAGCTATTCTGTATAAGAAATTGCTCGGCAGATGACTAAACAGATTGATACACAGATCGATTACCAGTTTAGTCCAAACAGATTGCTCTCTTAGTGAAAACACTTAGTCAATAATAAGAGTGATCTTATTACTTTCTGAGTGTTGAGTGTGCAGAATAATGGTGGATTTAATGAGTGCTCTTGTTTAGAAAACCTTAGGAACTATTCAGATTGTTAAGCAGATTGATTGAGATGCAGATTTATATGATAGTGCAGATGATTAGAATAATAAACAACTGAAAGTAAATATGCAGGAATGTAAATAACACAGTTGTTTAACGTGGTTCGGGAAATCCCTACGTCCACGATCTGGTCAAAACTAGACCAGATTATCCACTACTATGATACTCTACTTGTTTATACTCGTGGAGAATGAGTCACAAGTATCAATCAAAACTAGAGAGATACTTATGCACGAAATAAGGGTCGTGTCCCTTTACAACAGATTACCTCTACGTTACCACTAGAAATCTACTAGCTAGCAGGGTGATCTCCTTTCTCTCGATAAGACAGACTTGAATCGAGGTTGATTGGTGTGATGTAGAATCACAACTCTCTTGAAGCTCTAAGTCTGGATCAAAGTTGATAGCTTGAGAGTATGTTAATAGTTTAGCTTGCGTGTGTTGTATATATGTCCAGATTTGAACTTCAAATATATATAGGCATTAAATTGAAAATTCTAGCCGTTGTTTATTGGCGTGAGATTGATGGTATATTGCCAATCAATGTTGTCCATCATATCTCTTCTTGCCTTGCATAAATGTTGACTCAATCCTTAAGTTATGGAAAGCAGATTGCCAACGGTTTCTTTCCTTCTATGTGTCAACCGAAGATTCTCTTTCCAATCCCTGTTGGATGGACTTTAATTTTGTCGTGGCAAGATGGTATGATGTGTAGGATGATGTCATCTGGTGGTTTGATGACTCTATCGATCTGGTGCTTCGCTGTAACTATCGATCTGGTCATCGATCTGGTCGCTGTCTGTTACAGCAGATCGATTTCTTTTTGGAGTGAAATCTTGGCCTTCATCCTAAACTATTTATAGAAATGACTTCTATAGGTATATTACCTTTACATGACAAGTCATTTACTAATCTGTTCTTTAACAAAATTCACTTTATATGTAGTGATCTGTTTTACATGCAGAACAGCTTAATACAAAGAAATACTAAGTGTGTTTCGAAAGATCATCATCAAAACTAAAAATACTTAGGGGTTCCCAACATCCGTGACTTCTACAAAATGCTCTCCAAAGTGAATGTCAATCTCCCATTTCTAGATGTGATCCGAAACGTCCCAGCTTATGTCAAATTCTTCAAAGAGCTGGCATCTAAGAAGAGAAAGTTCATGGAAAACGAGCAGATTGTTGTGTCGGAGGTAGCCAGTGCAGTTCTGAAGCACCAGGATGTCTTTGCAGTTAGCTGATAGGTCAATTAGATACCCTAAAGGAATTATTGAGGATATTCTTGTTAGAGTAGGTGATCTTATTGTGCCTGTTGATTTTGTGGTTTTAGATGTAGGCGAAGTGTATGAAACCGGTAGTGAGCATACTGTTTTGTTAGGGCGACCTTTCATGGCTACTACTAACACTCTCATTGATGTAAAAAATGGGAAATTACAAATGACTGTGCTAGGAGAGACTATTTCCCTGTCTGTCAGGGAAATTTCACATCCCGTGCAATCTTTAACTGACAATTGCTCTTTCATTGATACTATTGATGCCTTGGCCGAGATGGTTTTTATGCAGGGTGCAGGTGCAGCTGAAGAAGAACCAGAAGAAGCTGACAGTCAAGATGAGTTGGAGATCATAGACAGTCGAGAGGAGGACCTGTTTCTCGACTCAAGTGTGGGGGTGTTAGAGATTCTCCAGTGTGAAGAGGAGAAAGAGCCACTTAGTAGTCCAGTAGAACTTAAGGAGCTGCCTAAACACCTTAAGTACGTGTTTCTCGAAGAAGGCAAGACTAAGCCGGTAATCATCTTTGCCGAGCTCGATCCGGAACAAGAAGAAGAGCTAGTGGAAGTCCTAAAAAGGAATAAAGGTGCATTCGGGTGGAGCCTAGCAGACATTAAAGGGATCAGCCCTTCTATGTGCATGCACCGGATCATCTTGGAGGAAGGGGCGAAGCCATCCCGTGACGGCCAAAGAAGACTCAACCCCAATCTGATGGAGGTTGTTAAGAAGGAAATCCTGAAGCTTCATGCTGAAGGATTGATATATCCAGTAGCCGAGAGCGAGTGGGTGAGCCCAGTTCACGTTGTACCGAAGAAAGGAGGCATCACCGTGACGACTAATGAAAAAGGCGAAATGGTTTCCACGAGACTCACCACCGGATGGCGCATGTGCATTGATTACAAGAAGTTGAATGCGGCCACCCGCAAAGACCATTTTCCTTTGCCTTTCATAGATCAAATGTTAGATAAATTAGCTGGACATGAGTTTTATTATTTTTTTGACGGCTTGTCTGGCTATTATCAGGTGGCGATTGCTCCGGAAGATCAAATCAAGACCACTTTCACTAGCCCGTTTGGTACTTATGCATATCGGAGGATGCCTTTCGGCCTTTGCAATGCTCCAGGGACTTTCCAGAGGTGCATGCTCTCTATCTTTTCGGAGATGATAGACGATTTCATTGAGGTATTCATGGATAACTTTTCTGTTTTTGGTAATTCTTTTCCTGACTGCTTGAAAAAGCTTGATCTTGTTCTTAAGAGGTGCATTGAATGCAATCTAACTCTTAGTTGGAAGAAAAGTCATTTCATGGTTACTAGTGGTACTGTATTAGGGCATGTTGTGCGAATAAGGGGATATCTGTTGATAAGGCGAAGGTTGATGTTATTGAACAGCTACCCCCACCAATAAATGTTAAGGGAATTCGAAGTTTTTTGGGGCATGCCGGGTTCTATCGTAGGTTTATTAAGGATTTTTCCAAAATAAGCCAACCTTTATGTCGTTTGCTTGCTCAGGATGTTCCTTTTGTGTTTGATGATAATTGCATGCATGCTTTTACCACATTGAAGGAGAAATTGATTTTTGCGCCTATTGTTATTTCACTTGATTGGTCCAAGCCTTTTGAAATTATGTGTGATGCATCTGATTAGGCTGTAGGAGCAGTGTTAGGACAACGTGTTGATAATATGTCTCGTGTGATTTATTATGCTAGTTTAACTTTGAATGAAGCACAAATAAATTACACAACTACTGAGAAAGAGATGTTAGCTGTCGTGTTTGCTCTAGATAAATTCAGATCTTACATTATAGGTTCTAAGGTGATAGTACATAGTGATCATTCTGCACTTAGATATTTGCTCAATAAGTCACAAGCTAAACCTCGGCTTATTAGGTGGATACTTTTGTTGCAATAATTTGATTTAGAAATCAAGGACAGAAAAGGTAGTGAAAATCCCGTTGCTGATCACCTATCTAGGCTAGAGAACATTAAGGATTCTTTAATTGTTTTTAAGCATGATAAGATTCCTGATTCGTTTCCCTATGAGAATGTGCTTGAAGTGTCATCTTTCCCTTGGTATGCCGATATTGTAAACTACCTTGCTGCTGATAAGATACGTGATGATCTAACTTTCCAAGAGAAAGCAAGGTTTTTGAGACTGTGCAGGTACTACTATTGGGAAGATCCATACCTTTTCCGGCTTGGAAAATATGAGGTAATCCTGAGGTGTGTACCGGAGAATGAGCAATCGAGTGTCCTCTCATTTTGTCATGCAGCTGAGTGTGGAGGACATTTCGGAGGCCGGAAGACCGCCTTTAAGGTTCTTCAGTCTGGTTTGTACTGGCCTACTCTGTTTAAAGATGCTCATACTTTTTATGCTTCATGTGATAGATGCCAAAGGGTAGGGAATATAAGCCGTAGGAACGAAATGCCTCTAGTTAATAATCTTGTTGTTGAAATTTTTGACGTATGGGGGATTGATTTCATGGGGCCGTTTCCTAGCTCTCATGGTTATTCGTATATTCTTCTTGCTGTAGATTACGTGTCCAAGTGGGTGGAGGCGATCCCCACGAGGACATGTGATGCTAATGTCGTTTTGAAGTTTGTGCAGGAAAACATTCTTAATAGGTTCGGATTTCCAAAAGCGATCATTAGCGATGGGGGGAAGCACTTTTGTAATAAGCTTTTCGGGAAGCTTATGAAGAAGAATGGCATCAAGCATAGAGTAGCGACTCCATACCACCCTCAGACGTCCGGACAGGCCGAGACGAGCAACAAATAGATTAAGGGGATTTTGGAGAAGACGGTCAAACCTTCGAGGAAAGATTGGCCCCTCAAGCTCGGAGATGCGTTATGGGCATACCGAACCGCCTTTAAAACGGTGTTAGGTATGAGCCCATATCGGTTGGTGTATGGGAAGGCGTGCCATCTCCCCGTCGAGATCGAGCACAAAGCTCTTTGGGCGATTAAGTCCGCGAATATGGAACTACGAAAGGCGGAAGAGAAACGGCTTCTTGAGATGTCGGAGCTTGATGAGCTAAGGAATGAGGCATATGAGAATGCCAAGATTTACAAGGAGAAGGTGAAGATCATTCAAGCCGAAACATTTTAAGGAAGGACCTCGAAGCGGGAATGAAGGTCCTTTTGTTCAATTCTCGGCTTCGACTATTTCCGGGCAAGCTCAAGTCACGTTGGAGCGGGCCGTTTGAAATCACGGAAGTATTTCCGTACGGAGTAGTTGAGCTTCTAAATCCTCGCATGAAGGAGAAGTTTCGGGTCAATGGACAGAGGGTGAAGCCATATCTCGAAGATGAGCTACAAAGGAAACCAATCGAGACTCTAGTTCTCGATGACATGGTTCAAGAATGAAGAAGGAATGTCGAGCTTGAGACAATAAACGAGCGCTTCATGGGAGGCAACCCACGCGAACAATTTTTCGTATTGTTTTCATTAGTTCTATTTCCATCTGTTGCGTTTTGTTTTGTTTTTCTCTATAACTGGAATTAAAGCTTGAGCGTGTTGTGCAGGTGCAAGCGCCCGCGTGGCTCGAGCGGGCGCTGGGCGAGGGGAACAAACAGTATATCCCAGCGGGCGCTGGAACTCAACGCTCGCTGGGAATGGCTAGCGTAGGAGGACAGAAGCTGGGGTCCAACGGTCGCTGGACCTCCAGCGGGCGCTGGACACCCGCGGCGGGCGAGACAGAATACGCGCTCCAATGGGCGCTGGGATCTCAGCTAGCGCTGGGTGCGCGATTCTGCACTATTTACCTCACGCGACACACACAAATTACCATTCCCAATCTCTTTCTTCTTCCTTTATTTTTTCCCAAACATAAACCCTACCATCTCCATTCCAAATTCCTCCATTCTTCTCCACTCATCCTCTAATTAAACTCCAAATTTCTTCCACCCACCATCTCCCTTCCCCAATTTCTCCATTCCTACTCCCAATTTCTCACTTCCACCACTCAAATCCTTTTCTTTCTACCACATTCTCCCTTTTTCCACCAATTTCGGTTGTTATGGGTCGAGGAAAGCAAAAGAGGTCGGAACTTCAACGAAGGGATACCGAAGAAGAAGAGGAGCAACACGAAGAAGAAACACGAGTCAACATGCAACGGGGCTACGCCGGTTGCACCTTTCCGGTGTACACCACCACAGAAGGTCGACTCTTTTATTGTTTACGTGATCTTCCTCTTACGCATGCTCGTCACTTTAATTGGGATCTTATTAATACTTTGCATGTTCGTACTCCCTTGCGTTTCTATCTGAAAAATTTAAGTTTGCTCAAACTAGCTGAAAGTGATCTAGAGGGATGCACGGAATTATGCTATGAAATGATCTCTACTTTTAACTTGGGCCCTGGGAATACTACGATGCATTGTAGATTATTAGGAACTGAAGTTGTTGTTACTCGCTCTATTATGCACACTGTTTTTGGCTTCTCGTCTGTGAGAGGGGCAGCTACTGCAACTCCTAAGTAGTTTAACCCAGTAGCTGCTTGGCATGATCTCACGGGGTTCTATAATTGGAACCCCAATGGCACCCCTAGTGATTTTATTAGGGAAAATCCTCTTTGCTTGTTGCATAAATTCATATCTTATAATGTATCTGGCAAAGAATCTGCCAACAAAGTGAGTGAGAGGGAGTGTTTTCTACTCCACGCCACCAAACATGGCCGGAAGGTATGCATTACATCCTTCATCTGGGGCCAACTGGACGGGATTCAGAAGAGGAAGAAAGCTCATCCTTCTTTCGCCTATATTGCTCTTCGTCTTGCCTTGCATTTTAATTTGCAGGTACCTCCACAACTGACACGTGTTCCGAGCACGCCCATATCATTCTCAATGCTTAAAAACGGCGGCCTCATCGTAATCGAGAACGAGTTTGTACCGTTCGAGGAGCGAGAGTGTGTTCGCCACCACAGGGCTTTGGAGCGCGAAGGGGGTGCAGGACCGTCTACTGAGGTTGGCCCAGATGTTGGCACGGGAGCCGGCAGCGACACTATGATGGAGGAGCAGGCCTATGAGGACGCCGCCTTCGGAGGCTACTTCGGAGGATATGATGTCGGGCATCAGGGGGGCTTTGCTAGTGCCTCCGGGAGCGGACAAGCCAGTTCCAGAACCGGCTATGGCTATCCTTCCGAGGAAGCCTTTAGCAGGTTTCAGACTGATCTTTTCGCCAGGATGTATACCCAACACACTCTCCTCACTTCGGTGCAGACCGAAGTTGGCAGCCTAGGCACCGCATTCACGGAGCAGCGCACGATGCTGCAGAACCTTGGGACTCAATTTCAGTCCCTCGACACCCGCTTCACCTCACTTGAGGAACAGTGGGCGAGATGGACGGAATTGCACCCTCAACCACCACCATATGATCAGGATCATCAGGATCTGCAGAACCCGACATATTAGGTTGTTTCTTTCCTTTTCTGCATTTTCGTTTTCATTTCTTTTTCCTTATTTTCCTTTCTAGTGTTTTTGTGCCCTATTATGCATTTTGTGTCTTTGTTTTTGTCTGTACAGGTACGCGACTTTGAGGCCTTTCGGTTTCTAGCTCGTTGCCGGTTGTTTCAATTATCAAGGAAGTTTCTTTCTCCTCCATTTTTACATACTACGAGGACGTAGCATGACTTTAAAGTGTGCGGGGGTTCTCGTTCTTGATGATTGTGTTCTTGTCTTTTTGTTTGCATGTTTGTCTCGTTTGAGTCTACTTCCCTTACTTGATTCTTTATTTGCATTCTTGCATGACCTATTATGAACATATCTTGATGAAAAGTTGACATTAGCATGTTGAGCTTCGGTATGTGAATGTTTGGTTGTAGAACTTAGATTGACTCGTGTATTGATTATGCTTTAATTGTTCGGTTGAGTCGTTTAGTGGGGCATGTAGCCTAGCTCGTTGACTTGCACCAATCATGATTCGGATTATGAGTGTTACTCCCGAGTCACTTGCATGTTTTATTCCCCTAGTTATTCTCAAAAAAAAAAAACGAGAAGCAATTCTCCAAAAAAATCGAATGAACTACGCTAGAAGGGCATAAAATAAATAACCAGTCGAGTTCGTGGGTTATACTCCTCTTATCCTCGATAATGAGTACGAGAAACCGTGTTGGAGCCACTCGATGTGAACCATCGATGTTTACACCCAATGACCATACCTTTATACGTTCTTGCTCGTTTTCGTAAAGAATTTTAGGGGGATTTGTTGTGTTAAGTGTTAGGGAGATGTGAGAATGTGTGTACATCGTGATTGTGTGTTTGTCAATAGGTTGAGCTTATGGGCAACACTTCGGTCTTGATTGAACAGTTTAGCGTGATTGATAGGCGAGTTAGTCGAAGTTCGTGTAGAGAGGTATGAATGGATGTTAGCTCGCCTGTTAATGTTGATTTGATTCGAGCATGTTTATGATTTGTTTTTGCTTGAGGACAAGCAAAGGATTAAGTGTGGGGGGGGTTGTTTATTATATTTTTGTCGTTGAGTTAGTCGTGTTTCGTGTCTCGAGTCGTGTCTTTTCGGTTATTTTATTTCTTGTTTTTGTGCGTTTTTATATCGGGTTGTCTTTGGTTATGAATTTGATGTAGGTGGTGGAATCGTGCCCAAATGGAGTGCCAAAGGAGTGTGAATGGTCCGAGGGAGCGTTTCGGGTGAGCCAGGGTCGAGCCGGAGCTGCGGGAGATGAGCCGAGCGAGCCACGGGTAACCAAGGCCACCCCGCGGGCGCTGGGCATGCCATGCCCGCTAGGGTGGCGAAGTGGAATCGGGCAGAAGACCGTGCCCAGCGGGCGCTGGTCCCCAGCCAGCGCTGGGCTTGGCACAATGGCATGGACAGAAAGCCCGGTCCAGCGCGCGGTGGAACTCCAGCGACCGCTGGCCCGGCGTGACTGATCGGGCAGAGACAAGCGCGCAGCGCGCGCTGGCATCCCAGCCACCGCTGCGCGTGAGTTAATGACGTGCGTAGTGGCTTTAAATAGGATTTTTCAGTTATAAACCGAGACCTGGATTTTATTTGAGGGCAGCGCAACTTCTTACTTTACTTTTGTGTAGTTTAGAGATTTAATTTCCTTGCGGATTGAAGTGTGGATTTGCATTCGGAGATTGAGTTTAATTTAGTAAGTATCTATTTTATGGATTCATCTCTTGATTTCTCTCTTATCTCCATGAGTAGCTAAATTCCATCTAGGGTTTAGATGTTTTAATTCTTCGATTGATTTCATATCCGTACATGCTTGTGATTAATTCTCGTGCCTAAATTGAATTGGATGCTTGATCACCATTTGATTCGCCCTAAACTCTAGATTTAATTGAGAGATTATTCTTGTGTTGGATCTAGAATTAATCAACCCCTTTCTAATCGGAAACGTGAGAATTGGGATTTGTTATTGCAATTATAGAATTCCCTCTTGTGTGATTCATATATGCGAGTTAGGATCACCGTTTAATAATCAAACACGTAAGCTAGGTGTTAAACAAGCTTTTGGGAATCTTAATTGGATACAAATTCATAATTTGATGTGGAATTAATTGTTGAACAATGAACGTCTAAACCTTAGGCTTTAATCTCTCGATTTTATTACCTCATTTATTCGCTGAATTAGATTAGATAAATCTTACCAAATTTTTATAGCGTGTTTAGAATTTTTTCAATTCGTGTCACCTAGTATTATTAATTGATAGCCCTGTTTAGCTTTTCGTTGAGATTCGACCGGGGTTAGCTTGCTACGTGCAATCGACCTCGTAATAATTTGTGAGTACCTAGAATATAATAACTGGAAGTATATTGGCTGGAAACATTCCTCGTGCCCGATACTGATTCCCTTTAACGGACAGTGGGTCTGGACTTAACAACGCCATGTACTACAGTTAAAATTTTAGCTTAACAATGCGCCCAAACACTAGACTCAGAAAATTTCCTAACACAATCAAATCTCGATGGATCGACTCACGCATTGTCAGAAAAATTCTACCATCAAAGGGTAATACAATAATTGTCAAAAAGGGAAAGATGTCATTCCAAGTAAATTGGCATCGAATAAAACCATATATTGAAAATGACTCAATTCCCGAAGTTGTGGAGTCAACCCCCAATTTTTACACTCCCTATTGATTTAGTTATCTCGTCAAGCTAGTGAGGCAAAAGCAGCGCTTTGTGGGAGTGTTGGTCCCGAAAGAGCAAGGTTTGGTGTATGGGGGGGGGAATACACCAAATGCAAACTTTTTCAGTTTACTTGACTATTTCAATCGGAGAGATGTGAGCTTTCTTAAATACAGATTGCTCAAGTTGATAGAACAAGGTGATTATCTAATCGTTTAGATTCTATCCAAATAAGATCTCTCAAGTGAGATATACAAAGCTGAAAGTAAGCGTGAACTTAATTTTCAACAATGTATTGTGTGCGGAATAATGGTGGACTTAGTCGGTGCTCTTGTTAAGAAAATCTTTTGAAAACTTAATCGAGTATTTAGAGGTTGATTAAGAATGCAGATTTGAATGAGTATGATAGATGCAGAATAAAAACAACTGAATATAAATTGCAGAATTTAAAAGACACAGTTATTTTTACGTGGTTCGGGAAACCCCCTACGTCCACGGTCTAATCCAAACTGAATTAGATATCCACTACTAGGATACTCTTCTTATTTAACCTCGCTGAGAACGAGCCACAAGTTCCAATTACAAACCTTATTGAAACTTATGCACGAATAAGGGTCGTGTCCCTTTACAACTTACAGAAAACTACTGTAAACAGGTTATCTTCACGTTAATCCACTAGAAAACTACTAGCTAGTAAAGATCTCCTTCTTCTCTCGATAAGACAGACTTGAATCGAGGTGTGATTGCGATCACGAACGGTTTGAAGCTTTTGTCTGATTTGAGGATAGAATGCTTGAGAGTATTTCTGCAGTATAGCGCTTGCGTATCTATTCAGACTTTGAAACTTCAAACATATATAGGCTTTGAATTTGAAATTCTAGCCGTTTGTTGATTGACGTGATTTGATTTGTGGATTGTCAATCAATTATATCTCTTCTTTCCTTGTAGAGTTGTTGATTGAATCTTCTATGATTGGTAAGCAGATCATCTGTGATTGCTTTCCTTCTCCATGTCAATCAGTGATTCAATTTCCAAATCTTCAATGGAATGTCTTAAATGCTTCATCGACAGATTTGATTCTGCTCTTTCTGGTTTGCTTCTAACCTTCTGGTTGTGTCCTCTCTGGTCTAGTGTCTTTCTGGTTGAATATTTATTTTGACACTTTCTGGTTGAGGTACTTTCTGGTAGAGCATATGTTAACCACTTTCTGGTTGAAGCATCTTCCATCTTTCTGGCTGAAGCTTCTCTGGTTCTACTTTCTGTTAAAGTCTTCATTTTCTGATTGAGACTCTCTGGTTTAGCATTCTGTCTTTGAGACTTGCTGGTTTTGAGATTCTCTGGTTTAGCCTTCTGTCTGTGACTTGCTGGTTTTGAGATTCTCTGGTTTAGCCTTCTGTCTGTTACTTGCTGGTTTTGAGATTCTCTGGTTTAGCCTTCTGTCTGTTACTTGCTGGTTTTGAGATTCTGACAGAGACAATTTCTATCTTTCTGGTTGAACGATCTTCGACTATCTGGTTTGCTGAAACCAAAGGAAAAAGGTACAGAACATGTATAATACTAAGTGTGTTTTGTAAGAGCATCATCAAAACTCAGAATATTTTATGGGGTTCCCAACAATTTCCCCCTTTTTGATGATGTCAAAACCACACTTAGTCAGTAAAAAAACAATGTAACTTGTATCGTGTTCTAGACAGATAGGTTATTTGTTATTTAAGTTAAATAACAGTAAACAACAGAAAAGATATAAGAACTCCAAATTCATTGATATATGAATTGATGAGTATAGGAATTCAATAGAGATAACAGAGAGCAAAAAGCAGAAGATACAAAAGATCTATCTAAGAGAACCATCTTGCTGCACCTCCCTTCTTCATTCTCACTCTCTGAGCGTCAGACACCAGCTGGATGCTCTCATATATACCATCTCTCACCCTGGCATAGTTTGGATCGTGGTTATCGATCTTGTAGCCTTTAATCTTCGCCAGTTGATTGATGTAGTTCAGAATATAAGTCTTGTCTGGAAGATTACTGCCTGGTATTGTTGGGCAGATCATGAATTCCTTCTCTGGTGCCTTCAGCTGGATTTTGGCGTCTGCAGCAGCTGTTCTTATTCTCTTGATAAGGTCTTGATCTCTGAAATTCTCCAGGTAGCGGTTAAAGTCTTCATCTGGGATCGATTCTGAATATGTGGGCTCTTTTAGGAAATATCTGTTCAGAATGAACCCTTGTTTGACCTTTTCCCAGTCAGCTTGATCATTCTCTGGAACCCATACGTCAGTTGGTGTCTTCTTTTGCAGGGATAGGTTCCAGGAGAATGGTTTCTTCTTTTTCTTCTTGGACTGGGTGGTCGAGGCAGATGACTGTTGTTGTGAGCGTTCAGCAGACGAAGGCGAGGAGAAGGGAGTTTGAAAGGATTTTTCTTTGACTTCCTGTGCAGCAATCTTCCTTTCTCTCTCAGCCTGATCTTTGTAGAATTGTGCTCTGAACACTGGATCACAGGCTTGATCCATGCTCACTCCAAAAAGCAGCAGCTCAGCAATCTGGTCCCCTTCATCGACTGGTTTCTTGCCTTTGTCGCTGGGGGTGTGAATTGTGGTTTGTGCTGGTTCTGCTGGTTCTGTTCCCATCAGAGTGGGGTTTGGTCTGGGAGGAGTGGTAGGTCTAGGTTGAGCTGGTGCTGGTGTTTCTGTTCCAGCATCTGTTGCCTCTGTTAAGCCTTTGCTGCTTTTGCCTCCCTTTCCTCCAGAGATTTCCCCCTTTTTGACATCATCAAAGAGGGTATTGATGAGTGTACGCAGAGAGGTAATCTCCTCAGTCATTTGTGCCATTTTATCCTCAGCATCAGCCTTATACCCGAGCAGTAGATTAACTGTTTGATCAGTAGCATTAAGTTTCTGCTCAAGCCTGCTGTTTAGTGTTGACAGAGTCTTGTCATATGTCTCTTGGAGTTCTTCAACAGCAGTAAGGCGATTGTTCTGTTGCTCAAACTCTTCTGGATTTGGGTAAAGAAGGTCATTTAAGACAGCGACCTGGTTTTTCCGCATCAGCTCCACAAATTTCTCTTTTTCAAAAAGAGCTAGATGGGAGTGGATGGACAGGTCAGTGTCTTCCTTCAGTTGAGCAGCGAGTGCAGTTCCTTTCTTGTCAACAGCAGCACTGATTGATTCATCTTGTTTAGCCAGCAGGTCAGCTACCAAAGTAGTGGCCTTGTCTGCTTTCTCTTCAATGCCTTTTAAACGCAGATGGATCTTGTTCTGATCAGCTTCGTGTACCTCTCTGTCATCATCCATTTTCTTGTTCAGATCATCCCTGATCTTTCTGATTTTCCCCCTGAGGTCTTTATCCATGTCGTTGACGTAGTCCTTCTGGTGTTGGTTAAAGTCAGAAAGGATCTGGGTAGCTTTTTCTTGTAGGATGTTGCAGGTGTCTGTCAAACAGTCTTCAACTCGAAGTGTGATGAGATTGTCGAGTTGATAGTTGTTGAAAGGTCGTGTTTCTCTTTCCAGCAATTCTTCCAGAGTGTAGAAGTTCACGTGTTTCTTCAGTTTCTGTGCTGCTCCCTGTGTGTAGAGCTCATTGGTGAGTTCTCCTCCAATGGTCTGGCCAATAGGTTCATCATCACCTGAGTCGAGGTCGATGATGGGTGTTTTCTTGGGAGACTGTCTTGTGGAGGGTTCACCCTGTTCAGCTTGGTGATGTTGTTCTGTTGGTACAGCTTCGTCCATCCGGACATCAGGGTGTGGTGTGTGCAGGTCAATATTTAATGCTGTTGCCTCCTGCTTCATGAGGTCAAAGATGAGCTGGTGGTATTCTGCTCTGACCTCCTGGACGGTAGTAACCTGGAGTAGACTTAGTAATGTGGCTTCTTCTTTCTTCAATTCATCAATTGATTTGAGTTGGAGCAGGGCATCAAATACATAGTACTCGCTGTCCTTGATCAGCAAGTAGAATTTGACACGCCTTGCTGCTCCCAAACTCTCGGGCAGTTGGTTAATTCCAGGAAACTCCTGCATGACAGAATGTTCTGCCTCATTCTCCAGCAGGTTGATGACATTCTCTGCTTGTTGTTTTCTGACATCCTCCTCGTCTGAAGACTCACCTCCCTCTTCCTCCTCACTGATTCGCTCCATTCTGTCTGGTGAGGGTGTAGGTGTTCTAGCAGGGGAGAAATCCTTCTCTGCTTGTTCTGCTGTTGCTTGTGGTGCCTCTGTTTCTTGTTCTGAGTGTGCAGGCATATCTGATTGTTCTGCTGTTTGTGCTGGTGGAGAAGAAGGCTCTTGCACTTTCTGAAGTCTCCTTTTCTTCTGTTTTGGCAGGGAAGCAGAAGTTTCTGTCTCCACAGAACTGCCTCGCTTTCTGGCTGCCTTTTCTTTTACCACCTTCTCCTTGGAGCTTTTCTCCTTCTTCTTCTCAGCACCTTTAGTAGGTGGAACCCATGCAGGGTTAGAACTGCCTACTTCCAGTGCTGCATTTCTATGCACTTCGTCTGGAATCTTGTTGAAAAATTGAGGTGTCAGTCCCAATGACATCTCCAGCTGGTGTTGGTCTTTGGGAATAGAGTGGTTGATGTTGTATTCCTCAGCGTCATCCCAGATTTTCTGCTTGAAGAATCTTTCAATCATCAAGCTGATCTTGGTGGAGTGTCTCAGATTTCTCCTAACTTCCACCGAAGTACCTCTGCCTCTGCTGTCTTTGGTATAAGTAACCAACTTAGCTTCCTTCGCCATCAGTTCAAATAGGATCCTGCTCCAGTTGACTCGTAGATTGAGAACAACAGCTGTGAGGATTCTGAACTTCTCAGGGGTCACTTGATCATATGTCCCGCTGTGATTCAGAAAAATCCTCTGTACTAATTCCAGTAGCAACTTGTAACCCGGTTGAAGCAGAGATCTCTGGAACATCCTTCCAGTGTAGGAGATAGGGACTACCATCATTTTCTCAATCGCTTCTTGCAATTGTGCAGGGGAGATTTCTTCTAATGACATTCCTTCGTCCTTCAATCTGTACGCTTGGTTGATCATCTCAATCACATTGTAGGGAGTTTTGCTTGTGCGGTCCCCAATCGGCATTAAAACATTGGCTTCAAAGCCATGTTTGTCATTCTGCCATGTCAAATAAAAGGATGCTACTTGTTTTGCCAAAAACATCTTAGGATGTGAGGTGACAATGTTGCAAAAACCTAACATCATAAGAGCATTCACACAAATATACACATATTCATCAGTTCATATGAACAAGTATAAATATACGCACAAGAACAGTAATAAAAACAGTTCATAGGACAAGGAGACACAGAATATGCAATAAACTGCGGACATAAAGAAGTTTGAATAAAATGAAAACCTTTGCAGCGTGAAACCATGGCAAAGATTTCTTCGAGTTTACGAAAACCATGGGTTTCAAGTACAGCGTACGGTTCAGGTGAGAGAAACTTCTGAACCTCAGCTACGTGTTGAAGAAAGAGTGAAGTTTGGGGTGCCATAGTCAAACGCAAGAATGTTTTTGAGAAGAGATTTGCAGAAGATTTGGGAAATTCTTAAGTGCTTAGAAATTTTGAGAAGTGCTCAGTGCGATAAAGTGAAGGTGAACAGTTTAGAGAAGATATCGCATATATATATAACAATAATAATTAAGTAAAATTAAAACAGTAAGTAATATGAAGAGTTGTAAAATTTTCTCCCTTTTTAGATTTTCCCGCTTCTAAGATTGTTTTGCCGCCTTTCCTTGCGTGAGATGGACGCTCTAGATCTTAGGGTCTATATGCGAGCGTGTGCGTATCTCTTACTTTTAGCAACTTTCCTTTTCCTGTTTCTTGCAGGGATTTCCTCGATCCCAGTTCCCAAAGTTGTGCTAATCATGACGAAAATAGAAGATTTAGTAAATCTAGGGTAAAAATATCTCTTACAGTCCTGTAACCTAGGAGAGTGACGTCTTTTATCTTGACGCTTCAATTTCCTTAAAAGTTCCCCCTTGACTTAGCATTTAAGAAATAATTTTCACATGGCTTTTTCGTCAATTTATTGAGAAAATTATGCCACGTGTATTTTATTTCAACTGAGCTTTCTGTCATTCTTGTAATTAGCATTCTGTTGATTATCTGGTAGCCTTCTGATGTTAGCTTTCTGGTGTTAGCTATCTGGTAGCTTTCTGGTCATGGTTATTTGGTAGCCTTCTGGTAATAGCTTATTTGATAGCCTTCTGGTAATCTTCATCTAAACTGAGTAGTCCAAGTTTTCCACACAGCATCTTAAATCTTTCTTCTGGTAGTGCTTTAGTTAAGATATCAGCACGTTGGATGTCTGTATGAATTTTCTCGATCTTGATGTGCTTTCTCTCTACATGATCTCTAATAAAATGATGTCTCACATCGACATGTTTGCATCTTGTGTGGAGTACTGGATTCTGTGTTATAGCTATAGCACTTGAGCTGTCACAGAATATAGGTATCTCCTTCACATCAATCTCATAATCTCTTAGTTGCTGTTTCAACCATAGTATCTGTGCACAACAGCTTCCAGCAGCCATATATTCTGCTTCTGTGGTTGATGTAGCAACAGATGTCTGTTTCTTTGAGAACCAAGATATCAACTTGTTTCCAAGGAATTGACATGTCCCAGAGGTAGACTTTCTGTCCAATTTGCATCCTGCATAATCTGAATCAGAATAGCCTGTAAGCTCAAAGTTATCATCTTTTGGATACCAGAGACCAATGTAAGTTGTTCCCTTAAGATATCTAAGTATCTTTTTGGCAGCTTCCATGTGTGATTCTTTAGGATTGGCTTGATATCTGGCGCAAACTCCGACTGCATATGTGATATCTGGACGACTTGCTGTAAGGTATAGCAGAGAACCAATAATTCCTCTATATTGAGTAATGTTAGCTGGTTTTCCTTCTGAGTCTGGATCTATCTTTCCATTTGATTGCATAGGAATTTTCACTGCTCTGCTGTCTTTCATTCCAAACTTGACTAGCAGATCGTTGATGTATTTTGCTTGATTAACAAAGATACCATCTGGTAATTGTTTTACCTGCAAACCTAAAAAGAAATTCATCTCGCCCATCATGGACATTTGGTATTTGTTCTTCATTAGTTCTGCAAATTTGTCACACAGATAAGGAGATTGTGATCCAAATATTATGTCATCAACATATATCTGGACCAACAGAATGTGTTCTTTGACTTTGATGACAAATAATGTTTTGTCAACAGAACCTCTTCTGAAACCTGATTCCAGTAGGAATGTTGACAATGTTTCATACCACGCTCTGGGTGCCTGTTTCAACCCATAGACAGCTTTAGCTAGTCTATATACTCTCTGGTTAGGATTCTCTTCTTCAAAACCAGGTGGTTGCTCAACATACACTTCTTCTTCAAGTATGCCATTAAGGAATGCACTTTTAACATCCATCTGGTATAATTTGAATTTCTTGTATGCAGCATATGCTAAAAATAGCCTAATTGCTTCCAATCTGGCCACTGGTGCAAAGGTCTCATCAAAGTCGATACCTTCCTGTTGATTGTATCCCTTTGCAACTAGTCTAGCCTTGTTTCTGACTACTTCTCCATTCTCATCTCGTTTGTTTTTGAATACCCATTTTACACCTATCACCCCTTGATGTTTTGGTCTGTCTACCATATACCAGACTTGGTTTCTCTTGAACTCATTGAGTTCTTCTTGCATTGCTATGACCCAGTCTGCATCTCTAAGTGCTTCATAGGTGTCAGAGGGTTCAGCTCGTGATAGATAACAACTGAGAAGTGCACTTTCTCCATGCATTCTTCTGGTTCTCACTCTATCTGTTGGGTTCCCAACAATCTGTTCAGAAGGATGATTTTCTTGAATCCATTTCCTTCTGCTAGATATCTCCTCTTCTGATATCTCTGGTTCTGGTTCACTTGCTGGGTCCTCAAATTCTGGATGAGAAGTTTGAAAAGGATTTTCAGTTTCTGGTTCTTCTTGATCATTATTCCAACCATTTGAATCTCTTGATTCTTCGGGTTGATCTGGTTCTGGCTCATTAGTATTGTTTCCTCCTTCTGGCTGATTGTCTTCTGGTGTAGATAAGGTTGTTTGTTCTGTTCCCCCTTGCTGCAAGCTTACTGCTTCAGCACTGGTTGGAACTTCAACTTCATTCTCTTCTGATGTATTCCAGATTAGAATATCTTCTAACAGAATCCCTTTTGCTTTCTGGTTCTTGTTCTGGATTACTTTCTGGTTTTTGTTCTGGTCTTGTTCTGGTGTTTGATCAGCATCTAGGTCTCTGTCACTAATAACAGATTCATCAAAAACAATATGAGGTGTTACTTCCACAATATGAGTCCTCTGGTTAAAAACCCTATAAGCTTTGCTAACATCAGAATATCCTAAGAATATTCCTGGATCAGCTTTGCTATCAAAGGTTTTCAACTGAGATTTCCCATTATTGTGAATGTAACACAGACAGCCAAAAGAGCGAAAATAATGAATCCTGGGTTTTCTGTTGTTCAATATCTCGTAGGGTGTCTTCCCATGTCTGATTGTAATAACTGATCTGTTCTGGGTGTAGCACGCTGTATAGATGGCTTCTGCCCAAAATTTCTTTGGCAATCTGGTTGCATTGAGCATAGTACGAGCTGCTTCTTTTAGTGATCTGTTTCTTCTCTCAACTACTCCATTCTGTTGAGGAGTTCTAGCAGCAGATGTCTGATGTGTAATTCCCATCTGGTTGCAGTAATCCTCAACTTTCTGGTTTAGAAATTCTGTTCCACGATCTGTTCTGATGGTGGTAACAGAAACTTCCTTTTTCTTGGTGATCTTGTTGAGAAAATTTGGCAGTTTCTCCAGAGTTTCTTTCTTCTTATGCAAGAATATTACCCAAGTAAATCTTGAATAATCATCAATGATGACTAGAGTATATTTCCTACCATTTATGCTTAATGGTTTAACTGGACCAAATAAGTCTAAATGTAGTAATTCTAGTATTCTGGTTGAGCTCTGGGCAGAATTGCTTGAAAAAGATAATCTGGTCTGCTTTCCTGCTTGACATGCTTCACAAACGTGGCTTTTGTCATAGACTTGTTCTGGTAATCCTTCAACTAGTTTCTCTCGTGCAATCTTATTGATTGATTTGAAGTTGAGATGGCTTAATCTTTTATGCCATAGCCAGCTAGTTTCTGACACTGTCTTAGTGACCAGACAGGTCTCTATCTGGTTGTCCCATTGCACAATATATAATCTGTCCTGCAATTTCCCGGTAAGGAGTATCTCATCTCCTTCCTTGTTCTTAACCAAGCAGTTGTTAGTGTCAAAAATGATTTGATTACCATTTGCACAGAACTGACTTACAGAAAACAGATTGTGGCTGAGACCTTCAACATATGAAACATTTGAGATGGTGGTCTTGCCAACTTTTATGTTTCCATATCCTCTGGTATATCCTTTTGAATTACATCCAAAAGTGACATGAGGTCCTGGTTTCTCTATGTAGTCTGATAGTAGGTTCTTGTCACATGTCATGTGTTTTGAACAGCCACTATCAATTATCCAGATTGATCCTTTTGCAATCTTGCTTCTTCTTGCAGCCTTCTGGTCCTGCAATTAAATAGATTTAGCTACCCTTTATTGTCTGGGTGCTTGGTTATTAGCAAATATCCCTTTTTGAATCCAGAATAGCTTTAAATTGGGAACAGTAATGTAGCTGGTGATGATATTCCCATTTTCATCAACAATGGATTTTGAGTGAAGAACAGATGGATGATATCTCTCTGGTCCTTTGCTTTCTGCTTTCTTCTGTGATGTCCTGTTGACATTATTTTTGGACTGTTGTTTGGGTTCAGTATAGTAGGCAAGATGTCCTTTGGTTTGATGATATTGTCTGTTACCAGCTTGTTTAACCATCATCTTCTGGGGAAGGTCCTTCTTATTTTTCAAGTTTATTACTTGATCTGGTATCTGTTTCCTTTCTGGTACGAATTTTATGGTACACGAGGATTTATCTGAATGGCCTGGATATCCTATTCCAGATGTACCCTTTTGCTGCATGTTAATTAGCAGTTTAGCACGTTCATCACTCTTGTAGATCATTTCTTTTCCTTTCTTGATCTTCTCTTCAGCAATATTGTTTCTTGTAATGAGATCTTTGACCTTAGAATTCAGCGAATGAATTTCATTGTCTTTTCCTTTAATCTGTTCTTCCAGATCAGCAATTTTAACAACGAACTGTGTGTTAGCAGTACTTAGTATCTGTTCTGTTTTCTTCATCCTTTCATTCTCTTCAACTACTTCTTTGAATAATCTCTTGATGCTCGAGTAGCTTTTGAACATGTCATTTACTTCATCCCAAGAGTATTCATCTTGATCTTCTATTTCCTGTTCCAGATCAGTATTATTTGAAGAATTAGAGTTGCAGGATTGTACCTCTACATCATCTAGACCGTTGTCTAGTCCTGCATAACATTCATCCCAGTCTTCTTCTTCTTTGGCAAAGAATGCTTCATCATCATCTGTGGAACTATCAGATAGATGACTTGAGCTGGAGTCTTCTTCTTCTTCTTCTTCTGCTATCATGGCTTTACGTTGAGCTTTTAGCTTTCTATCCCTCTTAGCTCGTAGTTCTTCTCTCTGGCTTTTGGATAGGTTAGGACAGTCTGTCTTGAAGTGTCCTGTTCTTCCACAACCATAGCAAGTATAGTCAGTAGGATTAGTGATTTTACCATTTCCTCTACTTTCTGTTTTGTCATCAGATCGTTCTGCTTCTTTGTTCTTCTGGTATCTACTTTTGTTGTCTTTGTAGAACCTTCGATACTTTCTTGATCTGACTTCCATCTTGTCCATTCTCTTAGCAATCAGTGAGAATTCTTTCAGTAACTTATCATATCCTCCTTCAGCTGGTGTAGCAGATGATGTTGAATCATCTGTTTTGCACTTCACTTTGAAGGCAGTCTCTTTCTCCTTTTTAGTGCTAGTTTCATTTTTCTTGCTGGAGGAGTGATCTGGTCCATGTATCCTTCTGATATCACATTCATGGACAGCTAGATGATCAAAGAGTGCTTCTACCGACAGATCATTGAAATCAGCACGTAGAGGTTGCATAGCTGAGTAGATTTCCCAGCTTGGTGGTAAGGCTATAAGAATCTTGAGATTCTTCTCTCTCTGAGTGTACTTATCCTTCTTGAAGGCAGATACTTCCAGTAGCACTTCAGTGAACCTATTCTTCATTTGTTCAATGGTTTCTCCAGGTTTCATCTTGAATTCATCGAACTTGTTACATGCTAAGGATAGCTTGTTCTCGATCATTGCTTCGGATCCCAGACTGAGATCTCTCAAGGCTTCCCACATTTCTTTGGCTGTATCTAAATCTTGGATCTTAGCCAGATGGACTCCTTTTACAGTACTGGAAATTACTCCTTTAGCAAAATCATCTAGATTTGCTTCTCTTCTTTCTTCTGAGGTGTACTTTCTGGGATCTTTTAGTACAGTTTCTTTAACTGCTCCTGTCTCAGTAATTCGAGTAGTTTCTTCAGTAATGGCTAGAGGTCCTTCCTCAATTACTTTCCACATCAAGCAGTGATGAGCTTTGAGACACATCTTGATTCTGAAACTCCACTCTCTGTAACCTTGGATGGAGAATTCTTCGCATGCCCTGATAACAGATGATTCCATAATGACAGATAGGATGCAGATGATGAAAAAGATTTTCTAGATCTATTCAAGTAGACCACGCAGGTATTAACCTTGTGAAACAAAACAATGGTCAGTTTGAACCACTGCTCTGATACCACTTGTTGGTCCCGAAAGAGCAAGGTTTGGTGTATGGGGGGGGGGAATACACCAAATGCAAACTTTTTCAGTTTACTTGACTATTTCAATCGGAGAGATGTGAGCTTTCTTAAATACAGATTGCTCAAGTTGATAGAACAAGGTGATTATCTAATCGTTTAGATTCTATCCAAATAAGATCTCTCAAGTGAGATATACAAAGCTGAAAGTAAGCGTGAACTTAATTTTCAACAATGTATTGTGTGCGGAATAATGGTGGACTTAGTCGGTGCTCTTGTTAAGAAAATCTTTTGAAAACTTAATCGAGTATTTAGAGGTTGATTAAGAATGCAGATTTGAATGAGTATGATAGATGCAGAATAAAAACAACTGAATATAAATTGCAGAATTTAAAAGACACAGTTATTTTTACGTGGTTCGGGAAACCCCCTACGTCCACGGTCTAATCCAAACTGAATTAGATATCCACTACTAGGATACTCTTCTTATTTAACCTCGCTGAGAACGAGCCACAAGTTCCAATTACAAACCTTATTGAAACTTATGCACGAATAAGGGTCGTGTCCCTTTACAACTTACAGAAAACTACTGTAAACAGGTTATCTTCACGTTAATCCACTAGAAAACTACTAGCTAGTAAAGATCTCCTTCTTCTCTCGATAAGACAGACTTGAATCGAGGTGTGATTGCGATCACGAACGGTTTGAAGCTTTTGTCTGATTTGAGGATAGAATGCTTGAGAGTATTTCTGCAGTATAGCGCTTGCGTATCTATTCAGACTTTGAAACTTCAAACATATATAGGCTTTGAATTTGAAATTCTAGCCGTTTGTTGATTGACGTGATTTGATTTGTGGATTGTCAATCAATTATATCTCTTCTTTCCTTGTAGAGTTGTTGATTGAATCTTCTATGATTGGTAAGCAGATCATCTGTGATTGCTTTCCTTCTCCATGTCAATCAGTGATTCAATTTCCAAATCTTCAATGGAATGTCTTAAATGCTTCATCGACAGATTTGATTCTGCTCTTTCTGGTTTGCTTCTAACCTTCTGGTTGTGTCCTCTCTGGTCTAGTGTCTTTCTGGTTGAATATTTATTTTGACACTTTCTGGTTGAGGTACTTTCTGGTAGAGCATATGTTAACCACTTTCTGGTTGAAGCATCTTCCATCTTTCTGGCTGAAGCTTCTCTGGTTCTACTTTCTGTTAAAGTCTTCATTTTCTGATTGAGACTCTCTGGTTTAGCATTCTGTCTTTGAGACTTGCTGGTTTTGAGATTCTCTGGTTTAGCCTTCTGTCTGTGACTTGCTGGTTTTGAGATTCTCTGGTTTAGCCTTCTGTCTGTTACTTGCTGGTTTTGAGATTCTCTGGTTTAGCCTTCTGTCTGTTACTTGCTGGTTTTGAGATTCTGACAGAGACAATTTCTATCTTTCTGGTTGAACGATCTTCGACTATCTGGTTTGCTGAAACCAAAGGAAAAAGGTACAGAACATGTATAATACTAAGTGTGTTTTGTAAGAGCATCATCAAAACTCAGAATATTTTATGGGGTTCCCAACAGGGAGGTAACCCACACTATTTCTCATTTATTGCTTTATTTCTCTTCGGGTGTGTAAAATCGGCTAATATTCATTTTTTCCTTTGTTTTTAGTTATTTTCATGTTGTTCTTTCTTCTCGTTCTCGCACCGAATGCAGCACTTCAGGAATTTCTTTCTTATCTCTACTCTATAGCTCTTTACTTTTTGCAATGAGGGCATTGCTCTATCTTTGTAGGGGGAAGCGGTGCCTTTTAAATGCATGCATTCGTCTTTTATTTTTGTGTATTGTTTGCTGCAAAATTTTTATTCCTCTTAATTTACTTTGTCTTGATATCTTGTGGTTGAATCGAGTCGTGGCATGTGTTTGCGATATGATATGATTTCAAAGCCTTCATTAATTTGACTTGATTCGTGTTATGAAACGTTAGATGAACTTAGGAATGTGGGGAACATGTGATCGGATTCTTAATCTTAGTAGAATGATCCAAATAGTGATGCATGATGGTATGAATTGATTGATTCGATTGACTAGTTATTTAGTACCACTTATTGTGTATCCTTGTTTAATAAGGAAAAATAAACTTGTCGAGAGTTCTCTGCTCTTCTGGGAACCATGCGCACGGAAAACCACGTGAGGATACATTAGGGAACCCCTAATTGTTCACACCTCATGACAAAGACCATATAATTTGACATTGTTCTAATTATCTTTGTGAGATTGTTATGATAGGAGTATATAATGATTCTACCCCGCTCTCCTAATCAAAATTCAAATCAATAAAAGAGATGGGTATGGGAACCACACCGGGAAAACCCAAACATTCGCAGTACACACCCGATGAACATTGTCCTTAATATTTCTCATGTTTAAAAAGAAAAAGAAAAGAGAGATACACTGATAAAGTGATGAATAAAAACTCTAGCCGGTTTTGTGATCTCGAAGTTACCGTTTGCATCATTGTTTTTGTTTTGCTAGAATTGATAAATATCTAGCCAACGTGGGCACACTTACCTCTATGATCTTTATGTGATGTGACATGATAATAGAAAGATTGATTTTGGGAATGATTTGAAGTCTTGTCAAAAATTCATGTCGCGTTAGATTTTTCCTATGGATATTCTAAACTAAGTTATGCTTGAGGACAAGTTACTTCTACTTTTCATAATTCTCTCGTGGTGATTTCAATCTAGTTCTGATTTAGATTGAAATCAATTGTCGTTTTTTTAATTCGCAACTCATTTCCTCAATTCACAACTCTCGTTTATTTGCATTAGTCTATAATTTATCTTTTTCATAATTTATATATATTTTTGCCTAGCTTTAAAATCTCCAAACAATCTTTTACTTTCTTTATTGTTGAACAAAGAATTAAATTGCCCTACTAAATCTTCCTTAAGAATACGACTTGGGTTAACTTATCATTGTTAGACGACCTTGTTAGATTGCGAGCAACTTGAAAAAATTTAGTCAAAACAACCACTATTCTCTTGCGCACCATTGTGTAGGGTTCTTCCTTGAGGGTTAAATCTACGCTACTGCTGGTGAAAGTTTTTCGAAGCTTATTTTTCTTGCGAGTAAGAACAATATGGGGTAGTTGCAGAGAGAGTCGGGAAGCGGGGAAGATGGTTGGGTTGCGATGTTTTTATGTAAATGGGAAAGAGAGAGTGAATTGGTAGAGGTTAAGGGAGAGAGAGTTTCCATTTGTAGGGGTAAAGGTGGGAGAGAAGGTTGTAACGTCCGAGGTAGGGGGTGGGTTGGCGGTTATAGGGTGAAGTAGGTTGGCAGGCGGCAGGTACTTGATGGCCTGACTGACGCTCTGACGTGGACGACAGTTACTTTTGCAGCGCAAAAGTCGTCCAGCCTCTTCACCTTCTCCCTCCTCGACGCCTTTCCTGCACAAGACAAAACTAGGGTTTCCTTGGGCGGAAAATTTTTTTTCCCTGAGTTGGTTAAAAGGAGTCTCAAGTCAGGAACCTTCTTGCCCTCCACTCACACACTTTGCTCAAGGCAAAGTGCCAGAATGTGTCAATTGGGTTCTAGGCTAAAATGCTAAAACAAAACACACCGAAACAAAATAAAATAAAAAGGAAAAACAAAAAGAAATTAAAATACCAGGTTGCCTCCTAGCCAGAGCCTTGATTTAACGTCGTTGGCATCGACGTAGTGCTACTCCTTGATCAAGCTTCTTCAGTAGAACCTTCTGGGGAAAGGTCTGTGACTTCTTTTTCGGGGCGATATCCATAAGAGGCCTTGAGCCTATTTCCACTAATTTTGAATATTTTCTTGATCTTGAGATCTTGAATGTCTGCACAACCATTGGGGTAATGCTCCTAGACCATGTATGGTCCTCTCCACTTGGTAGATAGCTTGCCAGAGGCAAACCTGAGACGGTTTTCATATAAAAGCAACAGTTCACCTTTGTTTAATCTTGTTCCTCGAGCTATGTGGTCATGCCACTTCTTCAGCTTCCTCTTGTACAAGACGGCATTGTCATAGCCCTCAAGTCGTATCTCTTCTAACTCTTGCAAACTTAGCTTTCTTCCTTCAACAACTTCATCACAATCTTGATTGATCTTTCTCACGATCCAAAACCCCATGTGCTCTAGCTCGGCAGGTAAATGGCAAAGTTTACCATATACCATGCGGTATGGAGATATTCCAAAGTTAGTTTTGTAGGCTGTCCTATATGCCCAAAATGCATCGTCAAGGTGATCACTCCAATCTTTCCTTGTCTCACCGACTGCTGTACTCAAAATGTTCTTTACTATGCGGTTGGAGACTTCAGCTTGCCCATTGGCTTCGGGGTAGAATGTTGTAGACATACGGTGGTGAACTTCATATTTCTTGAGCAAGCTAGTAATGGTGGAGTTGTAGAAATGAGAAACTTTATCGCTGACTATCGCTTTGGGCATGTCATATATGGTGAAGATGTTTTCCTTGATAAATATTGCCACTGTTCTAGCATCTACTTTTGGAGTTGCAATTGCTTCTATCCACTTGGAAACATAATCCACTGCTAGCAATATGTATTGATTTCCTTTGTACTTGGGCAAGGGCCCCATGAACTTATCTCACTGTGAAACCTCTCAATATTTATACGCAAAGCATGTGTATCAGCTTATAGATATCAATACCATTCTGCGGGCTAAGCTCAGCTCTCGCATCAAATCATATCGCAACTTTTACCGACTAGACTGTCCAAGTCTGTCTAGACTGTGACTTTATATTACAAAGGAGTCGACTATGTTACCTTCTGTGATCATCGATCCACCACACAATTTACAATTGTAATAAATGGACTAGTTTGCAATTCAATATATAATAATAATAAATAACAAACCAATTATAAAAACATTTATTCTCATTTAAATGGAATTGAAATCAGGTTTGATACATCGTCCAAGGATAAAACATACTTTGATGTATAGAAACCCTAACAATCTCCCACTTATACTAAAACATGATTTAGAGTATACAATCTGTGTCGCATGACATTACAAATCTCACACTTATACCTAAAGCAGGTCCACTACACGTCTCACCCCAAATCCCTCTTAGTCCCTCTCGAACGTTTTACCGTTCAGGCTTTTTGAAGGATTAGTCAGGTAGTAATCTGACGCTGCCTTGGACACTACTACTTCGCTCCTCTGCACTATATCTTAAATGATATGATACTTCATCTCAACGTGTTTTCTTACCTTGTGGATACGTGGTTCCTCTGAATTTGCCTCTGCACGTGAGTTATCACAACAAACCGTGATACTCAAAGGCATACTCGGAATCACATCTAGGTCCATCAAGAAGCTTCTGAGCCAAACTGTTTCCTTTGAGGTCTCTGTCACAACCACATATTTGGTTTCCATGGTGGAGTTCATGATGCATTTCTGCTTCACACTCCTCCATGTTACGGCTCCGCCTCCCAAAGTAAACATATAACCGGAGGTCAATTTCCTCAAATCCCGGTTCGTTTGAAAATCAAAATCTGTATAACCCAAAGGATAAAAGGTGTCTGACTAGTAAACCAAACAACACTCCTTAGTTCGTTTAAAGTACTTGAGTATGTTCTTTACTGCCATCCATTAATCTTGACTACCTACATCATGACTGTGTTAATCTTCATTTATGAATCTCTGACTGGTACTGCATCTTGGTCAAGCAGAATATTATGTCGGCATATCATAGGGTTTATTCCCATGATGTCGGCTAAAGTCCATCCTATAGTCTCTTTGTACTTACATAGCAGATCTGATCTTTTCTTCTTCTTTTTGGTGTAGCTCTGAGCTAATGATGACTGGAAATGTCTCCTCCTTGCCCAAGTAAATATACTTGAGATGTTTGTGCAAGGTCTTCAGCTCTAACTTTGGAGGCTTGATTATGGATGATTTCATCTGGTTTCCTATAATTGAGAGTGATTTTGGGACGCGGTTCTCCACTGCCTAGACAAATGTCCCAGTGGTTTCTTCTTTTTCCTTTCCCTCTTGGTTGTCTAGTTCGTCCTCCGTCTTGTTCAGAATTTGGGAAAAGGCTTCCTCAATGTCTTTTTCAATGGATTCCACAATATCCATTATCTCTTCATTTGGAGCATGTTGTTCTGCCTTGTAAATGTCAAAAGTCATCGTTTCTCCAGCATATTGTCAAGTCAGCTTCTCAGTATGCAATCAATCAAGGTCTTGGCCATCTTGAGTAATGCTCATCCTAAAAGCTTAAGTGACTTCTTGGCGGTTGAATTGCCCATGTTAAGTACATAGAAATCTACAGGAAAAATTAAGTCATGTACCTTGTCCAAGACATTCTCCACCACCCCTTCTGGATAAACGCTTGACTTCTTTGCTAACTGGATCACGGCCCTCGATGTCTTCAGTTGGCCTATCTTCAGTTCCTAGTACATGGATAGGGGCATGACGTTAATCAAAGCCCCTAAATCTAACATGGCTTGATCAATCCTGGTATTTCCGATCACACAAGGGATGAAGAACTTCCCTGGATCCTACACATGATTGGTAGATCCCTTTTCAGTACTGCTTAGACATTTTCTCCCACAAGGAATCTTGCATTGTCAGTGTATTATACATTCTTGGTACACAGCTACTTCAGGAATCTTGCGCATCTTGGCATTGTTGTAAGTGCAGTCACAAGTGGAATGTTGACTTCCACCTACTGGAACACCTTGAGCAGTTCTTTTATCTCTTCAACTTCCTTAGTCTTGGCCAACCTCCTAGGGAAGGGTGGCTTGTAGTAGATGTTCTCCTCCATAACCTTCTTGGGCGACTAGGCTCTAGATTTGGGCTCTGGTCTTTGTTCAGCCTTTAGTTCAGGCTTCTTGACTGACTCCTCCTCAGCTTCTATCTCTTATGGTTCCACCATCTCCTTGGCAGGTTCCACAATTCGTTCAGGTAAGAATTTGTCATTCCTGAGTGTCACCGTATTGACCTGCGGCTTGGGGTTCACCTGGACTTGGGAGGGTAGTCCTCCTTACATGTTGTCCATCTTGACAATAACCTGTATCAAGTTGAAGATCTGGTTGGCTAGTGACTGCAAGGCTCCTCGACTTTCTGTCTTGAACTTCTCAAAGTTATCGTTGAACTTATGGTGCTCCCTGGACAATTTTAGCATTGTCTCGGAAAGAGAGGGTCATCTTGATAGAACCCGTATAAGGGGATCATAAACTCTCATAATCCATAGAATTAATTAATTCCACGAATAATTAATTCTTATCCACATAGGACAATATTAAAGCAGAATTTAAATATTTTATACCTTCCCCTAACCAAATCATCCGCTTATGGAGAAACGTATTGAATCGTTAGCTATCGAACCACAGTCCACACCGATTCAAATTCTCTTCTCGATCTCCCACACACCCACCTTAGGAACTTTGAACCTATTCACAATCTACTTACTAGAATATCATGTGGGCGAATCTATCTAGTAATTTAGGAGAAAAGAAGAACGAAAATTGAAGCGTGGAATACTTTGAATTTTCGAAAATTCCAAGAGTGTTTGAACTCTAGATGGCCGAAAATTACTAGGTGTAGGAGTGTTATTTCCGGCCCCTTTATAGTCCCTTTTTATAGATATTGTGGAGGTTAGGGCTTCTAAAGAGAATGAATTAGATCCCAAATAATATAACCATATTTCCACCTTTATCTCTTGTAATTACCAAATATAATTCAAATTCAGATTTTAATTATATTACAATTATTATGGGCTTGGACAAATTCATAATTTGATTAAATTACTTTCCAAGTCACATTTGGGCCCAATTAAATTTAATTAATTGTTTGGTCCACCTTACACTTAAATTAATTTGTCCTCCAATTAATTACTCCATGGAAATGCAATAAAGTGCAGTTCTATTATAAATATTTATCGACTCCACTATAGGATAAATATTGAACTCATCTTGATTCATTCGAATTACGGATACAACCCTTTTGTCATTAATTATTTCCCGCGTTTAAGATTTTCTAAATACATTAATTAATTGAGTTTGCTGACAACTCACAATTACTTAATATATTTATTCGTGAGTGATCCGGTTCAGACCTTAATTATTACATATGGAATAAATTCACAATCGGTCTGGTTTCTTATGCAATAATCCTTTATGAACACCTCACGCGAACTTAATCAACTCATGTCACCAAGACGCGATTCAGTACAACTAACAATCAAGCACTTCTAGCTAAGACAATCACTACCGACCAAGACATCACTATATAGGGTTACGAAAAACCCGCAAGCACAGATGAATTAAAGCAGCGTATAATCAACCATCTATACTAATGTCATTGTCACAGATTAAGAAATGAACTAATTTCCAAGACCTCGTTCTAAGTATCAGCATGTTAGAACTTATCTCACTGTGAAACCTCTCAATATGTATACGCAAAGCATGTGTATTCGTTTATACATACTGACATCATTATGCGGGATAAGGTCAGCTCTCGCATCAAATGATATCGCAGCCTTTACTAACTAGACTGTCCAAGTCTGTCTAGACAGTGACTTTATATTAGAAAGGAGCCGACTGTGTTACCTTTTGTGGTCATGGATCCACCACACAGTCTACAATTGTAATAAGTGGACTTGTTTATAATAATAAATAAATAACAAATCAATGATAGAAACATTTATTCTCATTAAAGTGCAACTGAAAACAAGTCTGATACATCCTCTAAGCATAAAGCATGCTTTGAGGTATTCAAACTCTAACACCTCTTGGTTGGTTTTGATGTTGAGCCTCGAATGGAGTTTGGTAGTGATTTCCTCCATATCTCAAATTCTTGTGGTTTCTTTATCTTGGATTGTAAGATTTTGAGTGGTGATCAAATATCCGCCTTAGGCGTTGGTTTGAATTTCCTCTGTTGTGGTATGCCCAAAAGCATTTATTTCTTCTTCTCCTAGGGTGGGACAGTCATTGGTCAAGTGAGTGGTTGCGTAACACAGCTGGCACGCCTTGACATTCTTATTGAGGGTCAGCTTCATCATCTCCATCATTTGATTCATGGTGGCACACAGGTCCAAGAGTTTCGTCTTGGCCTGTGATGTGGAAGCATCTCCCATGGTCCTGGTCAAGGAGTGTGCATCATCTCAGGATTTTTCTGCCATGTCGTTGAACAGCCTGAAAGCTTCAGAAGACTGCTTGTTCAAGATAGAACCTCCGCATGCTACGTTCAGAAATTACCGCTCACCAGGCCTCAACCCATTGACATAGTACTGGATCAAGTCTTGGTCAGAGATGTTGTGTTGCGGGCACTTAGCCAACATGAGATTGAATTTTTTTCAGTAGTCATAAAGTGACTTTCCAGCTCCAATCTGGATGGTGCTCATCCTTCTTCTTGCATTCTGGATCCTCGAGATAGGATAGTACTTCTCCAAGAAGTTGCATTGTTTGCAAGTCGTGACACTACATGCAGGTAAAGTGTAAAGTCATTTTTGAGCAGTATCTTGGTGTGAAAAAGGAATTGATATTAGACGTATATACTCCATTTTTACTACTTCATTGGTCCTGATGGTTCGAAAAGACATCTCAAAATCTTGAAGATGCCTTTGCGGATCCTCTCCTAACAAGTCACTGAACTTGGGCAAGATCTGGATAAAAGAGTGCATGAGTTACCAGTTGTCTACAATTACGGGCAAGATGATTCTCAAGAGTTTCAGATTGTTGTTGGGGAACATCATCTCCCTGAGTGACTGCTCTGGAGGTGCATTCCCGTTTTCATTGTTTATTTCTCCATTTTCCTCTGTCATTCTTGCTGCTTGACGGGCTTCTCGCTCAAGTCATGCTTGTCTCCTTAGTCTGTCTCTTCTCCTCCTGGCATTTCTCTCGATCTCTGGATCAAACAAAAAGTCTCCGAGTTATCCTTCAGGGTTGGATCAAAGCATATTGTAATGTCTCGCTCTTTGAACCCCAATTTAGTTCATAAATGTTCAGAATAGATGTTCTTGTAGTTAAATTATCAAACCAAGATTAGGAAGGTTTAATAATTTATCGGGTAGTTGGACTCGATCAGACAACACACGAATTTTATACGATTAGTATTACTATTATTAGTAGTATCTTGTTTATTAGTTAGTGTAATATGTGAAGTTAGGTAAGGTGAGTTAGGAGTGAGATTATGATTAAAGTTTAATATTTGATTAGTGATAACTTATATATTTCATGAAATAAATGTGGAGATTTAAGATACATCCATATAATAAGTAGTGCATTGCACTGAATATATATATATATATATATATATATTTTCCTAATGTACACATGAATAGAGGTACAAGTACCCATTGGGATAATCCCAATTAATTTAGAAAAAGAATAGCTACAAATATAGATGTATACAAAGCCCAATGTTGATGTGTAGGAAAGAAAAGGCAAATGTCAATACAATGGAAATGAAAGTACATGTTATTATGGATAAGAAGTTGCACAATGAAACAAGAAATTTCAATGATACAAAAAGGAAAAGGAGTGCAGAAACACTTCGGAAGTTACAATCTCAAAAAGAACATGAAATCTGAAAATATACAGATGGTATAAAAGCTAATTCTGTTGGAATCTTCCCAAAGCTATAACTAGAATAAATAGGAAAAACTAAAGTACATAAAAGAGGTTGGAAATTAAGAAAATATGTACAGAGGTGGTTTTGAGTTGTTTAGGTAAAGAGAGTGTCTTGATTAGAGGGTTAGAGAGTTGGGTTCTTCCAGGCAAACTCCACAGTAGGAACAAACAGGGGAAGCAGAGGCAGACTGAAGCTACCTATTGCTGCAAACACTGAAACTCTATAACCTGCAACATAAAACAAATTAGATGGAGCAAAAGAGTTAAGAAGTTTTGGTGCAATAGAGGATCAAATAGTATCTACAATCCAAGACCCAGTCTTCTAAAAAACCTTTACAGTTCACACAACAACATTTAAACACATAGAACATTTAGGAAAGAAAGCGGAAGGCCGGGAGAAGCTCTGTCAAACTTCAAAGATTTGGGTGAGGTAAGCTCATTTCAAAAAAATATATATAAACTCAGCCATCATCTAACCACCCTAGCCAGCATTTCCTCTATGAATAACAAGCTTCAACATGCTTAAGACAGTTTCAGCACATACACAAGCATTTAGAAGAAGTCTAGAGCAAAACAAGGTGGAAGCATGCCAAGCGAAACCTCCAACACACAATTTGAACCCTTAATCTCCAGGTATAAAGATCTCAAACCTTCAAATCATAATTCTTTAAGTTCAGAACACATGAAAACATTATCACACAGGCTCATAGATTCTAGTTTCTCCTCTTCTACTTCCCATTGCTTAAACTTAGAGGTATTGGAACCTAAACTTATGAATAGCAACTGTCATAATGAACCTTGAAAGTCATTGACACCTCTTAAAATTTACTAGAGCAGCATGACACCTTAGAAAGAACAACATGACAGGTTCATATTTTAACCACACTTAGACCCCCAGCATGTTATAAAGATAAGACTGAAACTTTAAAGACCAGATTCCAAACTTCTCTTGCAGATATTATAGAACATCAAGAATTGAAGAATAAAATCGTACTCCCTCCGTCCCACCAGATTAGAGGCATTTTATATTCAAATGGGTGTAATATTTTAATCAAATGCCTCTAATCTGGTGAGACAGAGGGAGTATAATGAACTTAGAACTATACCCTAAACATAACTGACCATACTTTAAAAAACCAAACATGAGCCTTAGGCTGGAGACTTGAAATCATAAGCATAACCCCATGGTTTTAAAAGGCGTACTCGAGGCGCGCCTCGGTACGCCTCGGGTAAAAACCGCCACTGAGGCAGCGCCTCATGTGTGTTGGCGAGGCTTGCGCCTCGAGGCTCGTCGAGGCGGTCGAGGCGCATCTGAGGCGGACGCCTCATCTAGGAAGAAAATTTTGATGTTTTTTTGTGATTTTGGGCTGACGCCTCATGTAGGTAGAACATATAGCAAGTGGGCTTTTTTTTATTTAATACAATTTGTAATGGGCTTGGCCCAAATGTAATAAATTAAATAACAAAACATCAATTAGAAGTAAAATTAGGGTAGATTCTTGGTAAATTGTAGCCAGGCGACCACCACTCTGAAGCAGCAAGGCGACAACCACTAAGAAGCAGCCAGGCGACCACCACTCCGGCGAAGTAGCGGCAGTGGCTCACATCTCCGGCGAGGCAGCGGCAGCGGCGCACCTCCGAAGCAGGGAGTGAAAATGAGCCTTGCTGTCTTCACTGCATTCAGCATTGGTGTTTCTATCCCAATTTATGCAGTAGTCTTTCAACAGAAGAAGACTTCCTCTGCGTAATCTTTTTTATTGATTCCACATTTTTTTCAATAATATAATATTAGAGCTTTGTGTAGGAGAAAAGCAAGGGATCTGCTGACTAAATTAAATTCAAATTTTTTTGCATTCACTTCTCTTTGTGCAGTCAACATGCTTTGACATCTGACAAGGTGTTGTTGGTGTCTCCAAGTTATCAATAATATTGTTTAAATTTGCTCGAACTACAATTTATGATATTAGATATGATTTTGTGTGATTTTCTTATTTACGCCTCGAATGTACGCCTCGGTTTGCCTCGAGGCTTACGCCTCACGCCTCTATAAAAAAATGCCTCGAGGCGAAAAACGCCTTTTAAAACCTTGCATAACCCTACCCAAATGTAGACTGATTTAGAATAAAGCATTAAGGTTTATGCTCAAGTTCAAATTTCTAAAAGATCAAAAGGGGTTTCAAGCCCAGAGTGTTATACCTACAACCCTTTGACCAGAGCTTCAAGTCCCAGAACCATTCCCAGCTAAGATTTTAAGAAATCCGAATTTGACTCAGAGCCACTCCCTCGACCAGAAACAAAAGAAGCAATATTGTCAGTTAAAGAGTAAAGCCACTCTGAAAGTTTAAACTGCTCCCAAAACATTCATTAATCCAACAGAGATTAAAACATGCAAATTAGGAATTTGGCAATTAATAAAGTAAATTCTATAAATAAATAAGTGAGGGCACAAAGGGAAGATGGAGAGAGTTATACCTGAATGGGAAGTAGGGCTTGGTGAGGAGCTCCGGTGGGGACTGTTTCCAGCCGCCAGGAGAGAAAGAAGAGCCGTGTGTGTGTGCGTATGGGCAACTGAGACAAGAGATGTGTAAGAGTGAGAATAGTATGAGGAATTTCAGAAAATTAAATAAGATTAAAACTAGAAACTTACAAAAAGAGAGATATAAAGTCACTTTGAGATGGTCGGCGACTTAGCGCCGGTGAGCTTTCGTCGTTTCACCGTGAATAGCCTCGATAGGAGCTGACAAATCGAGAGAGATCGGGAGATAGAGGGGTGGCGAGTTCAAGAAGAAGAGACAGCGGCGCGTTAGCGGTGGCCGTAGAGACGAAGCGGGCGCCGAGAGAGATAGAAAGACGAGGAAGGAGGAGAACGGCGTAGTGAGAGAGAGAGAGAGAGGGATAGAAGTGTTGTGTACCTACTTAGGCCCCATTTGGTACCCTAGATAAGGGGTGTTGGGCAGAAATAATCCCTTCTTATCTTCCATTTGGTTGCATTTTGGAATTTGTGAAGGCCCTATACTATAAACTTGGGCCCGTTCATCTTGGTTGGATATACCTTGTTTATAATCCATTGGAAGTAGGTGGTATTAATTTTATCCATCTGGAACAGTAAAAGAAGGGCTTTAATTTCAGACCAAAATACCCCTCACCCCTTTCGTTGCCTACAATCCATTGGACTCACTTCTTCGATACAGTGAATAGAGGAAAGGACGAAGCGATTTTTCTCCCAATTTCTACGACGTGACGAAATCGACCTCTGCGGCGTTTGGGATTGTCTTCATCGGCGCTGCTAAATCAGGTATGATCTGAGCAAGAACCTTCTCTTCATCATCTTACCTTCTTTTCAAAATCTCATCTTCTAAAAAAGGGGACATGCTTCGCGTTTAGGTTAATCTCGGGCAACAAACACTGAAACTTGTACGATTTCTCGATTTAAAGAGGGTATTAGAGCACTGGAAATCAGGTAATATCAAATCTTTATCACTTTCTACAAAGCTTGGTTACTAATCTGAAAATTAGGGTTTACTGTGCTTGAACCTAATTTTTATTTGTAGTCTTGGATGATCTTTTGTTCCTATTTTCATTTATTATTTTTGCCCTTTTAGGTGAGTTTTGAGTAACTGACTTTCCAATTTTGCTTGGAATAAACTTGCTGCTTGAACTTCATTTGTGTGAAGTTATCGACAAATATCTGCCTGATTTGGTTTTCTGATGGAGGTGCGGTGAAAACAAACAAGATATACCCTATTGAAAAGTTCTGTTAACCATGTGTTGTCTTTCATGTACAAATGTCCATATATATGTGTCCTGATTGTTGTTTCGCATGCTTCTTATTATCCTTTTTTTGGACACAGTGGTCTGGTGATGTATGCTGACATTGGTTACAAATATTGTTTAACTCGAGGTACCTGAGAATCATGTAGATGGGAACCATGAAGAGCAAGTCGCTGATGTAATCGACACGGTTGAGGCAAGCACTGCTTGGACAAATGCACGAGATGTACTGGCTAATGAGATGTGGGATGCATATAATGGAAACTATATTCACTTTTCATTGTTTTTAGATGGTTGTAATGTTTGGGATTTAAAGATGAGTCACCTCTTACGTTGTATGATTGTTAAGAACGTTTTGTTTTCAAAACTTGTAATTATACCTTATAAAGCTGAGATCATATTATAATGTTTTCATAACATGTTCAGGTAAATGGAAATGATGAATGAGGATAAACTCTTCCCCGATTGTGTGTGTGGAGCAGGTAAGATGAACATCTTTACTGCCGGAACAAGAGCTGACCATCCGGGAAGAATGTACTACAAATGTCCCGTTAAATTGAAGCATAACAAGTCTTTTATGTGGTGTGATGAGTACCACAATAAATTTGATAATGGAACTACACCATCCTTTGTTTTAAAACAAAGTTGGAAGGCACCCGTGACTTCAAGCACATCGTTTGGCGAATCTAGTGGAACGATCAAAGAACACAGTGGTAATACAAGAACACATGTTAAAACTGATTTGGAGATAGAAATTGTGTTGGGATTCATGGCCATTGTGATCTTTGTGCTTGGTATTATAGTAGATTTAATAATTTCAAAAAATATGTAATATGAAAACATATGGTTGTAATAGGTAGACTAGTCTTTTGTAATAGCTACACTATATCTTCTCCAATTAAACTTGAGTAATACATGATTTTATGGGATGAGTTCACATGAGGGAAGAATAAAAGTAAAAAAAGTCAATCTATGTCATTCGTGTTACACAATTTCAATAGCCATTCACAGATCTCCAAGTCCAGAGACCTCTTCAATATCCCACGTAAAAAGAGATTAACACTCTTGATTGTTCATTATGTTAGAAGTCAGAGATTGCCGGCTTCAGAGATCTCTTTACTTCTCCACGTAAAATAAATTCAGTAATCATTAATTAACAAGTCAGAGATCTCCCTGTTCAGAGATCTCTGAACTTATCCACGTAAAATTTGAATGATTTTATTCCATAACCAAAGCAATCTGTTAACTTCAATGTTCAGAGATCTCCATGTATTGCAATCTATTAACTTCCCAAAAAAAATAAAACAAGTATCATAATACAAGATAAATAACAAAAGATAGAGGAAATCAGTCATGTGAAATTTAAAATGACCTCAGTCACTTAAGAGTTGTTGCTCCATAAACAAAACAAGATTCATAGAAAAAACGAGAACATAGCATCAATGTATTCCATAAACAAAGCAAGATTCATAGAAAATAACTCTTCAAGGATCTGATCCTTGATTCTTTGATGATTCTCCCAAGTGAACGCTCCATGTATTCCAATGTTCTTGCATCTCTTTAAGGGACTGATTTTGCTGCTCCAAATACTTTTGATGAACCTTCCATTGCTCATTTTGTGTTTGCCACAAGTTATTTTGAGCGGCAATCAGTTGATTTTGAGCATCCAGGAGGTTGTTGTATTCCACAAGTTAGTAACGTGTCTTCTTTTCACTTTCACGCTTATACCTGCCACCACAGGAACTTCTCTAATCAAATTTCATATAACCAACTTATACAATGCAATACTCAAGTTATACATCATTCAAAATTTAACTAGCAACTCAAATTACATTATTACATACAAAATATCTAAATTAACTTTGAATTTAGATCTAAAAAATACCCAAAACTAAATGGCATCACGCTAAAGATTAATATCTAAATTCCCACTAAAACCGCAAATGATATAGCCATAAAGATAGTATTAAAACCACAAGACCTTCTTCCCAAAATCATGAATCAAATTCAGTTAACATACAAATAAGCCCACATAAAATATTGCTAATGAGAACCAAAAAGATGACCTAAAAATTTACGAAATAAACCTAATTTCCCGAAATCAAAAAACAGGCAGATTAATCGGGAACAAAAATTAGGTTTCTGAAATTTCATACAAGCGTGAATCATGGCCAACTATGATCGTTTCGTACAAAAATAATTTGTTTCGCAGCAAAGAACATACCTTTGCCCTTCAAAACGTCTTGCGTGAATTTCAAAATTTGAGACTCGCAACATCCGTTTGGTCTACAATTTGTTCTATGAAGAATTCAATATAAATTACCCAATTAGAAGAAGATGAGGGCATTTTCGGGTTTTCATAATGTTTTAAGGGACAAAATTATATTTTTGCTGTTTAAACAAGACTATAATGAGGCCAACCAAATGCAATACAATTTTAATCCCAATCCTTTTCTTGTATACCAAATGCCCATCTTTATAAAAGTTAACTACCCATTTCCCAACACACCTTATTAATTTAATCCTATCCCACCATATCCCATCCTTCCTAGCAAATGGACCCTTAGGGTTCTTTATTAAGAAATGGGCCGGGTCAGGTTATTGTTTCGGGTTAAACACATGTTGGGCTGAATTAACCAATGCAAATGGGCCAGGAGGTGTGGGATACTAATGGGATGGTGATATAACGTAGTAGAAATTATTCTTGGGCCGAAAACCTATTAATCTTATGGGCCAGACTCTTAACCAATATTAATATGTTGGGAATTAATTTAAATAGAGTAGTTATTAATTTAAATGGATCAAGATCTAATTAGTTATTGAACTTATAGAATTAATTCATTAAGTTGTAATTAAATCATAATATTTGATTAAATTATAAACCATACTTCAAGTGTATTAATTAAAGTTATTTCAACTTATAAGATTTAATTAGATGTTATAATTTGAGAATCAAAATAATTCAAATAGAGTTCCCTTATGAATTATACCCAACTTTTAATTGCTTGGGTGAAATATATGAGAATTTAGTAAAACCATAGCTTGATTAAGAGTTTAACGACACCTCTAGATTAAAGTATTCGAAGAATAGTCAAATTAAAGACCCGAGATTGGGGCTTCTACGTGTCTTCATACATGTAGAGCTCTTGTCGATTCGAGTAACTTTCCGCTGCTAGTTTGATAACGTTATGTAATACACTTGAGACTCCAGTTTCTTTCATGTGAAGTTGTATTGTATTATATTGAGCCTAAGAATCAAGTTCTTTGCATGCTAACCATGTACGATGAATCATTCGACTAGTTATGAAATTGTTGTTCAGCTCGTCTTTGTTCTACTTCCCCATTTTTCATCCCGCTTCTTTAATCTCTTCCCTAGTCACAGTTTCCCCGACTTTACTATCCTTAGTAGAGTGCAGTCGTAACACATACACCGTGGACAAGACCTAAGTCAAGGTGATAGAGAATTTCTGGAAGGCGCAACTCCCCGGCAACGGCGCCAATCTGACGAAGCTCAGTCGTTATCACTCCGGTCAAGATAAATTTATAATTACCTATATTCTTCACTAGGTTCCGCTAGTGGCAAACACAGGGTCGATCCCACAGGGAGTTGGTGAATTCCTCTCTCGTTGTCACAATTTGGGTTTTGAATCTGGTCTTACCTTGGTCAAGAAGTCGTGAGCAAGCAAAAAGTAAATACTGAAATGTAAATAACTGAAAAAGAAACAATAAAGATAGTTAATAAAGAAAGCAACTTGACTTGGGTTAGATTGGTTGAGTCTTGACTTATGTCTTGATTATGTTCGTCGTATTCACATGTCAGTGGTTAATGGCGAACGTAAGATTGGGGTCTTACTCCTACCAACCAAATGCATCACTCAGGAAAAACCCATTTTTAATCGTCACACAGCCACCTAAGCCTCGCCCACCTTTTCAGCCTAAAAGATAAGGGTTACTAATCCCTTTATCCCCATGCTCAAGCTTGCACTCAACCCAAGCTTACTACACCATACCCAAATAGGCATTAGCGGGGTGACAACCACACGCACTCCATACATTTCAGGTGCCTCGCCCATGGCATCCCCACCTACATCACGACATTGATCCCTCTGACTGGCAAGCAGGGAGTCGCTAACACTTTGATTTTTTAGTTCGCAGTGGCAACTTGACATTGCCCAAGATGCGACAGGCCGCTTAACACCAAGGACTTAGTTAAGTTATATGAAATCAAATCCAACGCTTTAGGAATATACAAATACGATTATATGTACATTTAGACCTCTCAAGACGTTATAAGTATTAACTCAACTCATCCTCCCCAAGTCAAGTAATTAAACTTAGTTATTCATACGGAAATTAAATAACACAAAGTAAATAAATAAAATATACTTATACTAAAATATGGAAATATAGCGTTACCAAAAAGTGTGATTTTGGCTCCAGTGGTTGAAGTGTGATCCTGAACAGTACTTTGTCTTGGGCTTCAGCCTGCCCAAGGTACTTTGCGCATAATCTTGCCTCTCTCTCAGGATGACCTCAAACTTTGACCTGCATCCTGCTATCCCAAACTACGTGTCCTCCCAGACACAATACGACACAAAATAAGGAAAAATACTCTATTTAGACCTAAAAATCAGACACAAAAGAACACAAAAAATGTGCTTGTCAATATACCCCATCATTTCATTTAGCACACGACCATTACATACTATTCTAGCAGTTTGTTTCATTACATCATAAGTGTTCATTAGCTAACTTGAGCGTCGGAGTGTCTCCCCGGAGAACCCCGACCCGTTCTCCGGTCTTGTCTTGTAGGCTTAGACTTCGAGTACACGACCTAGCTACTTACACAATAGTCATCATTCGCTATACTCAAGGTATGAACTTCAAAACTCTTAAAGTCTTGATACTCTTATTTATTCATTTGTTGTGGATTGAATGAGCACAATCCAAAAATTAATTACATAAAACAACAAAAATTAATTAGTTACTACGGAGATGTAGAATTTTTTTGAGCTAACTAAAACACAATGCTTCTCCGTATTTTTGTATCGTGCATTCTCATTTCTCACTTGATAGCTATGTAGTTATCTCGATAGTTTTCAGATTATTCGGTTTCAAATATGATTGCAACCTATATTTATAAAAAAAATGTGAAATCTTGAAAAATGAATTGTATTTAAAATAAACTTCTTGCATAATATTTATGGAGGTTATTGAATTTTAAAATTGTGAACTTTGTAAATAGTAAATTTGTTAAATTACTTTTTCATATTTTCATACAATGATTATAATTGTTTTGTTCAACACATTAGTGTAATGTAAAAGAGTACATATTTTAAGTATCTTTTGTCTTTAGATATAGTAACTAATTTAGATTAATTAATATTATAGAATATTATGAACTGTGCATTTTGTTATAGCATAAACTTTTCTAAAAATAAATTATATTATGTTGGTGTAAATTGATGGAATCCGTATGAGGGGCTCAAGAAAATGCAGGATCCACAAGTTTAATTAATTATATGAATAATTAATTTGTATGCATATAGGAGAATATAAATGTGGAAAAATAAATTTTATACCTTCTCCTAAGAAAATCCGCCGCTTGTGGAGAAACAATTTGAATCGTTAACTATCGAACCGCAATCCACACTGTTTGAATCTCCTTCTAGATCTCCTTGAATCCAACCCTTGGAACTTCTATCATATTCTCAATCTACTTACTAGAATATCGTGTGGTCGAAACTATCTAGTAATTTAGGAGAAAAGAAGAACGAAATTAGAGCGTGGAATACTCCCTTAATTTTCGAAAATAGAGAGCTTCTCTCTCTATATTGGGCGTCGATTTCAAGGTAGATAGGTGAGAGAAATCGGCTCCTTCTTTGTGCTCCTTTTATAGACATTGTGAGTTAAAATAGAGCTTCTAAGGAAAATGAATTACATCTCAAATAATAGAACCATATCCCCACATTTATCTCTTGCGCTTACAATTATAATTCAAATTCAAATTTCAATTATATTAAAATTAATATGGGCTTGGACAAATCCATAATATAATTAAATTAATTTTCAAGTCTCATTTGGGCCCAATTGAATTTAATTAATTGTTTGGCCCATCTTTAGACTTAAATTAATTAATTTAAATTAATTTGTCCTCCAATTAACAACTCCATGTAAACACAATAAAGTGCAGTTTTATTATAAATATTTATCGACTCCACTATAGGATAAATATTGAACTCATCTTAATTCATTCAAATTACGGACGTAACCCTTTTGTCATTAATTATTTTTCGCGTTTAAAATTTTCTAAATTCATTGTTGGTCCCGAAAGAGCAAGGTTTGGTGTATGGGGGGGGGAATAC